>VWZL01000451.1:94497-172725 GCA_013396915.1 Stercorarius parasiticus | reverse complement strand
CAGCAATGATTTCTTTATTCTGTAGAAAAACAGATGTTAAAGCCCACATCAGCATCAACCCAGATGGAGGAGCTCACAATTAGTTTTCAAAGCGTGTGGTCAAAGCTGAAATTAACCTCTCTGAGTTACTAACTTTTGATGGCTTGCGGTATTTAATTTGAATTAATTGCTATACGTTTGTAACATTTAATCACACACCTACTTGCATTTTTTTTCCCTCGGGGCTCATTTGCTTTTGAGGCTGCTTGGGCTGGTAAAGTTCTCACCCGATAATAATTCTGTGCTCTATACTTCCAGTGAGAAATGCTGATCTAAAGAACCAGGAGAAATCTCACCTAGTTATCACAGTTAACTTATTTAAATAGTGTTTATGACTCTTCCCCTTTATAAGAAGGTGTGAAAAGGCTGAAGCTGATTTCTCAGCCCCACTCCCAATGACAGCCAACGAAATAAGATGCCTCAAAAAGAAGTTTAAAGGTCGTTGTCATCGTTCTGTTTCTTTGCTTCTCCCCTGTCACAGTAGGCAGTCAGGAAGCAACTTTTCCTTCACCTTCCTGGGCTTTGCCATCCCTTAGGTGCAAGTTTGCTACTTTTTAACGTGATATTTTTATAACATTTGAGATAAGCCATCTCCAGTGCACCAGCACACCCCTTTGGGAATACAGCAGGTCTTGTTCCTTTCAGCTTCCCTCTTACATTGAATATTCAGCAGAAAAGGAGGAAGAATTCAGCCCCCTTGTCCTATGTTCGTGCCTCCTCAGCTGCTTTTTCTGCCCCTAAAATCCTGCACAAAGTTAAAAAGCTTCAACAGCGTGACTGAGATGTTTCCTATTTCATCTTTTTCTCCACCTTTCTGAGGATGCTCTGAAGGCCAGGGGAATCCAGTAGCACACCGGAGAAACACGTTCCAATCCCCTTGATATTTTACCTTTTCAGTGAATTACAGGTTGCTGAGTAAAATAGAAAAGTACCTTCTTTTCCTCTTTTCTTTGAGGTAAAGCTGCAGCTACCGCTGGGTCAGTAAACCAGGCGGGGAAAAGCTTTTTTCACCCTGTGGTTTTCAGCATACTGAGCATCCAGCTGCTCAGCTGCCCCTGGTAAGCTTCTTGACTGGGTGAAAGGTATGTGTGCCCTTAGATAGCCACTGGTGAGGTCACAGAAAACCCCAAAACGAACACTAAAAAAACACCAAAAACCAAACAAAAAACCAAAAAAGCCCACAACCAAACCAAAAACCAACTTCTTTGCATGGTTCAGAAACTGGTGGTTGAGAACATTAGCGAGAGGCGGCACCAAGAACCTGGCTATTCCGGGAGACAGGCAACAGCTTAGCTGGAGCTTCGGATTTTAAGAACTGCCCTTGAGCACCTCAAATGGTAGCCAGGATATTAAGTCCTTCCATGGATGCATGTCAAACCCTTGGATAACTGAAGCTTTAATTACCCAAGAAGGAGCCGCATAACCCACTGAGAGAAGGAGCTGTCTGTTACATGGGTTGTACCAGCCTGTAGACATTACTCTGATGGAAATGCTGATAGTAATAATAATTGCTATTGTATCAGCCAGTGTTAACAATGGAACAATACATTTGGTAACAAACACTTCATTAATCCGAACCCCAGCTATTGCATCAAGTTGCCAGCTACTCAATTTTTTACTGGAACCCCCCCATTAAGCTAAACTTAGGCATTTCCAGTATTGCAGCTCTCTGCTTTGACGTTTTGCCATGTGTCTTTTCACAAGAAAAGATCTCAGCTGCTAAAAAGATAAACATCAAATTATGACTTGGTAGCTACCTGATATCCACTTGTTCTCTCCCATATCCCACATTTTTATGCGCTGTAATCCATTCTTCCTTTCTTTGCATCAGGGTGAATTGGAGCAAACCTGCACTATGGTCCTTCCTGGAACTCTTGTGTTAATACATATGTCATCAAGCTTAACGGAAACAACAACAACAAAAAGATTTGGGGCGGGGCTAAATGCATCTTGTGTGCAGGTTAAAATCTGAACATTGATATTTTTGCTGACTCTCAAAGGAACTCTATTAGTTCCCTTTCTGCTTGTCGTGGACGTGGCAGATTCTCGAACACCAGAGAAACATTACCTAGATGAATGACACCAAAGACATGGGGAGGTCAAACACCTTGATATTTGTACAAGCAGGAACTTTCCTCTGGTGGCAGGACAGGAAAGGATAGGGTAGACTAGACTAGACTAGACTAGGCTGGAAGAGTTGAGTTGAGTTGAGTTGAGTTGAATTGAGTTGAGCTGGAAGGAACCTACAACTATCACTTAGTCCAACTGCCTGACCACTTCAGGGCTGACCAAAAGTTAAAGCATGTTGTTAAGGGCATTGTCCAAATGCCTCTTAAACACTGACAGGCTTGGGGCATTGACCACCTCAATAAGAAGCCTGTTCCAGTGTTTGACCATCCTCTTGGTAAAGAAATGCTTCCTAATGTCCAGTCTAAACCTCCCCTGATTCAGCTTTGAACCATTCCTACACGTCCTATCACTGGATCCCAGGGAGAAGAGATGAGCACCTACCTCTCCACGTCCCCTCAGGAAGCTGTAGAGAGCAATGAGGTCGCCCCTCAGCCTCCTTTTCTCCAAACTAGACAAACCCAAAGTCCTTAGCCGTTCTTCATAGGACATGCCTTCCAGCCCTTTCACCAGCTTTGTTGCCCTCCTCTGAATGCACTCAAGTTAAATTTCATGCCACTGATTGTGGCCCAATGCTCCAATCTATCTAGATCCCTCTGCAAGGCCTCTTGTCCCTCGAGAGAGTCATCAGCACCTCCCAGTTTGGTATCATCATCAAACTTTCCAACGGCGCATTCAACTCTTGCATCCAGATCATTGATAAAAATATTGAACTGAACTGGCCCTAGAATTGAGTCCTGAGGAATACCGCTGGTGACCAGTCACCAGCCAGATGTAGCTCCAGCTGCTGGGACCCTATTGATGTAGAATCATCAATCAATTGTAGGAACCCTTTGTGTTTTAAGTATGGCTACCTATCTCCTTCTTCCATGATTTAGGAAACTTGACAGGGTGGGGCCACATGCAATTACGGGTGCCGTGTGCACTTGGAAGAGAGAATGCGAGATCAAAGTTGTTTCAGAAAGTCTTAGGTGTGCCAACATATGGGGTAGTCTTACTGTCGCCTCCCTTAGCCTGCACAAATGCTGCAAAGTTAGAGTTTCATATTTCCACACGGAGTACAACCTGAATACTGACGGACGCCATAACCAGTTCCCAGATTTGGGAAATGTCCAGGTATGTAATCCAAGGGGATTTGGGTTGTGTAGCGCTTGCATTCCTGCCGTGCTTTAGACTCAGTGTGTCCCTATCTGCTAACACACGTTTTTGTGGCATAGGCTTGTTCTTTTATCCTGGCAGAAGGGGCAACTGCCAACATATTTGCAACAATTTGCCTCTGAAAAATATTTAGGATTGTGGTGAATAGCAAGAAAGAAAGCAGGGTATTGATTTGCTGATAAGCAGCGTGTCAGACTCCATGTGCCTTCCTCCGTTTGCTATTTTGGACTGGTAGAAAATCAATTCAGTGACTTGCGTAGGCTGCTTCCTTTGTTACTGTAACTCAAGAAAATCTTTTTAATGGGTTCCTCTTTCATTACAGTTGTGTGGGCAGCAGCAACAATTTCAGTAATAGATGACGCTATGAATTTCAACAGCACCAAAGGATATAATCAAAGCAGCCAGACACAAAACATACCCCCAAATCTCCATAAACTGTGGCCTCTGAAAACAGCACACCCACAAAAAAAGAAAAGTGCTAATTAAGGTGAGTAAGCCAGAACAAAATATAAATAAACAAAATAAATCCTGATTTATGAAAATGCAATATATAGGAGGAGAATGCAATTTGTATCCATAAGTAATTATTCGCGACCTATAACTGCTGTTCCTTTTCCTTTTCTGATTCTTCTCGCTTATGTGGTGCAACATGTTAGAGGAACTAGAAGTAGGATTGGTGCTACTTCTTGGAATTCATGGCAACAAGCAGGAAAGACTGCCATGGTAGGGACTTGGAAAGGTCCTAATGTTTCACTGTGGACTTCTGATGTGGGACCGTTCAGCCAAACCGGTGCTGTGGGTAAGACACTGTTCTTCACATGGGTCTGAGAGCACACACCTGTAAAGCTTCGTGCTGATTACCTGTGCCTAAAATATGCCTTAGTCTTTCTGCTCCTCTGCTGACTTCATTTCAGTGTTATGAACCCAAGGTAGGCAACTCTCAACAAGTGTACAAGAACATTGTCCATGGCCTTTCAATATGTAAAGGGGGCTTATAACAAAGACGCAGTGAGACACTTTACCAAGGCCTGCAGTGACAGGACAATGGGCAACGGTTTTAAACTGAAGAGGGTAGATTTAGATTGAACACAAGGAAGAATTTTTTTTACTATAAGGGTGGTGAGACAGTGGAACAGGCTGCCCGGAGAAATTGCGAATGCCCCATCATTTTCCTTGGTTGGATCAAGATGGCAAATGTAAATAGCAATGGACTCATGCAAAAGTATAATAGAACACCTCTTAAATTCCTTATAGCTTTCATGGAAGTTGATTACAAGAACACTGCAAAAATCCTTAGAGGTGTCACACCATATGCATAAAAAGTGAATCCTAAGCAAGCTCACCCATATTACAGAATCACAGAATGGTTTGGGTTGGAAGCAACCTTAAAGATCATGTAGTTCCAACCCCCTGCCCTGGGCAGGGACACCCCCCACCAGACCAGGTTGCTCCAAGCCCCGTCCAACCTGGCCTTGAACCCCTCCAGGGATGGGGCATTGACAACTTCCCTGGGCAACCTGTTGCAGTGCCTCAACCACCCTCACAGCAAAGAATTTCTTCCTGATATCCAATCTAAATCTCCCCTCTTTCAGTTTGAGGCCGTTACCCCTCGTCCTATCATTACATTCCCTGATAGAGAGTCCCTCCCCATCCTTCCTGGAGGCCCCCTTTAGGTACTGGAAGGCTGCTATAAGGTCTCCCCAGAGCCTTCTCTTCTCCAGGCTGAACCACCCCAGCTCTCTCAGCCTGAATATTCCCCAGTTCAAAAAATTGAATATTCCCCTCCAGTTCAAAAAATTGCAACTGCCGTTGATTCCTGGGACTCCCCCTTTTCTGCTATGAATTGAAGATCGTGTTTTAGGGAAGAGATCACCAGTGGCACGTAGCTTAATCTGAACACTTCCACTAGAGCCACACAGCAGAGTCGCATTGTTGGAGCAATAAAAATTACCTGTAGTAAATCTTTATAAATTCTTCATTGCCCTTTGTTCATGGTCCTGAACACTGGTCTAGAAAAGACTCAGGTGAGCAAGGCTCTGATAAATAGTGTTTTATTGGAACCACTGATGTGGCACGGAGCTGCTGCTAACCATGTTCTTTCCAGACGTTCCCCATTATTTGGGCGCGCTCCACTAGTTGACTAGCACTGTGTTGAGAGGTCCTCTTGATAACGACACAGCTAAGCTGGTTTCTGTTTGTGCCACTTTGCAGAAATTTCTGAAAGGTTAAATAATGTAGCCCAGCGGAGGTCAGTAAAGAGACAAAGAATGCGTGAAAAAGCTGGAAGTTCCGAGGGAAAAACCCCCTGTCTTCTGAGCGAAGGTTTTCTTATGCGCATGCCTAGTAACTTGCTGCTGCACACCGCTCAAGGCAGTCACAGAAACAGTTGTGCTACGGCTGCCGTGTTTGCATGAGGTATCTATGCTGAAACACAGACACAAGGTTTTACAGTATGAATGGAAGGGTGGCACTGACAGAATTTTATCCTTGCTTCTTCATATGATGTAACGTGTTCTTTCTTAATAGCAGATCTTATCTACTGCCCCCCAAAAAGCACCAGGGTATGACTCAAGATTTGCAGCGCAGACTTGCTGAATAGCAAGAGTGATACAATCTCTTCTCTGTCATACCATGTTACACCCTTTTTGGCTAGTACAGCTTATTATGCCCTGTTTTGGTGATAACTGCACCCACAGCCATGGGGTGGATGCCTTAACCCTTGAAGAAATGATGGAAACATATGGAAGCATTCTCCCACCAACTTTTAACAACTTAAACTCTTAAGAAAAGCTTGCGTTATTCCCATTTACCTCATTCCAACTTGCTTTGCACAGCACCAGATGACGATGCTTCTATCTAAAGCAGACCAGAGGGCTGCCTGTCACAAGTTTGGTGCTGAAGAGGCACTAAATACGTGGCTCTGCATGTCTGAACAAGGCAGGTAAGAACATCAAGATGAAGGAGAAGTTTCCGAGAGCCATGGAAACTCAAAACATATTTGAAAGTCATTTGAGCCAAGCTATGAATACTACGTCACAAGAATAGGGAAGAGAAGAGCTTGAACAGAATAGACAAAGAATGTATATTCTTGGTGGCATGGTAGTTTGTGGGAACTATTACTACATGGTGGAAGTGGGGAAGGGTAGCTCATTCAGTGCCCAAACAGTCTGACCTAATTTTTCAAGTTTCTCTACAGCTCCGGAAAAAAGCAAAGGAAACAGGCATCCACCTAACACTCTGCTTCCTGGGGTATGGTAGCATGGAATGACTTCTAGTACTGCCAACGGGATAAATGGAAGATAATTTGAGAAAGACGCTGGGTACAGAAGTTACAGAGACGTCTCTACTCACGCTTAAAGTTGCTGCATAATAGAAGAGATTTTGTAACATTAAGGGGGAAGTGATTTCTCTCATCGGCCTTGTTTCTCACACCTCAGTCTGTACAATGACAGCAATTACCTTGCTACAAAAGGGAAGACATAATAAAGAATCACATACCACCTCTATATAAAAACTATACATAAAATTAAGCGCACGATCACTTACTCCCACAGGGAACATTATTCCCTTATTAGAACACCAAGTAGGAAATTCAGCAAATGAAAGCTTTAGTAGCCTACATAACTTCCCTTTGTGCTATCCTGTTCCATTTAGGAGAGAAGCTCTTCTACGAACTCAAACACCTGAAAATCAGGAACCAGTTAAAGTATTTCAAACTCAGTCACATGGAGAACTGAAAACGCCTTAAGGTTTGTGCCCAGAACTTTACACTATTTGAATGACGTCCTAATCTGCCAGTCTCTCTTCTGCCCTCTCCCCCTGCATGCACAGACACTCTTGCTTTGTTTTAGAATTGCAGTGAACAGAAATTGTCTACTTTTTCCCTACAAGGCCCCAGATATTTCGGGCTAGACTCATCATACCTACCTTTAAGTGTCTAACTTCAGTTAACTGCCTACATTAAAAGGCCAGTTAGACTCTCCCTGGCGGGTGCAATGAGATATATACTTTGAGTGGATGATTCAATTTTATGTGGCCATAGCTTACCTCATACAGACTATTACACCATCTCAAAATTTGGATCCTTTTAGTCTCCTTGCCAGGATCCTGGCACTACACTTTCACCTCCCTACCGTCAAACACACAGATCAAACGGCGACTGCTTTACTCGGGGTAATCTCCACAACAAGAGAATCCCTGTTTCCTGCTACTTGATATAATCTATGCGAACCAGCACAGATATGAGTTATGTCTAAGTATTTGAAAGAATACATGTAACACTGTCCTCTGTGCCCAAAAGGGTCAGAGACAGCCTGAAATCCCTTAGAAATTCTTGGCTCTTCCAGATAATCCTGTACCACAGCATTGCTGAACTGACCTCTTGCCATCCAATTCATTAACTGCTTACACATTAGATGTACGTGGAATATTCTCGGCTGATTTCTGCTTTACATTGCCAATCTGTGAGGGAGAGAGGGATTAATATTGCATACTTCCTAATTTCTTAGTCTTTGGTTTTCAGAAATACGTCATAACTACAATTACTTCCTTTCCTAATCTTCAGAGTGATGTTCTGAGGATGATAGTATTTGGAGAAGGCCAGAGAAACAGCTTAGCAACTCTAAATATGTTTTGGCAAAAGCTACAAAAGACTTTGGAATTATGAAAGGAAAGCAACAAAACCAATCTCAAATGCTATGGTATAGAAGGTGAAACACGGTTCTCACTGTGTCTTGGTTTAACCCCAGCCAGCAACCAGGACCACGCAGCCGCTTGCTCACTCCCACTGTCTGGGATGGGGGGGAGAGGATCAGAAGAATAAAAGTGAAGAAAAACTTGTGGGTTGAGATAAGGACAGTTTAATAAGTAAAGCAAAAACTGCACACACAAGCAAAGCAAACAAGGAATTCATTCCCTGCTTCCCATCGCAGGCAGGTGTTCAGCCAACTCCAGGAAAGGAGGGCTCCATCACACGTAACGGTCACTTGGGAAGACAAACACCACAACTCCAACATCCCCCCCTCCCTTCTTCTTCCCCCACTTTTATATACCGAGCATGATGTCATATGGCATGGAATATCCCTTTGGTCAGTTGGGGTCAGCTGTCCTGGCCATGTCCTCTCCCAAATTCTTGTGCACCCCCAGCCTGCTCGCTGGCGGGTGGTGTGAGGAGCAGAAAAGGCCTTGACTGCCAAGCAACAACCAAAAACATCAGGGTTTTTTTTCATTACCGTTTCTCATCCCAAATCCAAAACAGCTCTACACCAACTGCTAGCAAGGAAGTTAACTCCATCCCAGCTGAAACCGTGACACGCTGGTGGTGGAAAGTCAGCAGAGAGACTTCATAAGGGTAGTGATTATGTTGCCATCACACCAGTGGCAAGGATGGAGAGGTGCAGGAAAACTTGGAATCGCCTTCATATCCTTAAAGCAAATCTTGAGAGAATCTTGTGACAGTGTCCACAGTAACCGCACATGTTCTCCTGGAAAGGAAGACAAGGAGAGGGGTGTTCTTTATGTATATGCCACTGCACCCTCTCTTCTTCCTACACAGGACAGGAGCTGTGCGTTTCAAGAGATGAAGCAGACAGCAATGATTTCCTGCACATGGAGCTTACAGACTGTGTCCACGCTCAGCATAGGCTCACAGATACCATTTTTAGAAAGGTTTCTCTGCGTTCGTATTTGGAGAAAACTGGTTATTACAACTTGCCTCATAAGCCAAAGATCCACCCATCTGAGGTATGTCAACAGGTACGGACACATCAAATAGTAGGTGAAAACACATTGCACAACATGACAAATTGCCTTCCTGAGGAGTCGTTTCTATAACAATACGGGCATAACATGTGCTTCTTTCGCTAGATCTCATGAAAGGTACTTCCTTTCCTTAAGCATTACATCAGGGGGAGGAAACGTAGTATTTCTTTGCACCTACTAGGCTCCTACAAAGAACAGCCAAAAATCATATTGTTCTACAAAATTTAAATGCATATATATGAATTACAGTTGTGTTGGTTCTTGACTTTTCATTTAGAGAAAAATACTGGAAACATCACCTGAAAATTTGCTAGGTTCTTTTAGCTTCCGATCATATGATAACACAGCATTTCTCTGACCTACCGAGTAGCCCTCCCTCTTTAGTTTGGAATGAGTCTTCCTGTGGAATGGGCAACCAACAGTTTGCACAATCATCTAGAAGAGATTTTCCCAGTCTTGTAAAGCCCACTAATTTTTTTCTCTCGCTATTGATAATTTCTTGACTAGTATAAGTTTGTTTTTTTTCTTTTTCAGAGGCGCCCCACAGCATTGGCTTGTAGCCATCGTTGCTCTCCCATGGCTTTTCCCCCCCTTGTTGCTTGTAGGTGATCAGCAGACAGTAGCACTGTCCCTCTCAAGACAGCGTTAATGAAAACAGCACTTAGGGTTTTATTCCAGGATTTTGAAATTTATTTTATTCTTTCTTTGAATTCCTGTGTGATCCCAGCCAGATCATAGAATATCTGAAGTCGGAAGGGACCCATAAGGACCATCGAGTCCAGCTCCTCTGTGTTGACAGAGGAAAACTCAGTGCCCACATATACATACTCCAGACACTCTAAATGAACAAGAATGAGTTATTTTGGGTGAGGCTGAGCTCGTACTGCTCTGGACTTAACTCTCTCAGGTAATTCAGGCACTGGAAACAGTATAGCCACGTGACATTTTCCTGGGCTAATATATCCAATATGGCAGCGCTGCAAATACATTTTTTTTTAAAAGTCATATTAATATTTGCTTACACTAAAGGGGGCTCAGGCAATATATACAGGATACTGAATGTGCAGACTGTATAAATCAGTGCTTTTAATTTGAGCAGCTTCCTTTTCTCTGTTTGTGACAGACTAATAAAGGAATAGAATGACCTGAAAATGAAGGATGGAAAAAAGTGACTACAAAGTCATAAATAAAAAAAGGAAGACGAAAACATAGTAGTAGGTAAACAAATATTTTTAACTCCTCTTTATTTCACTATATTGCAAGTAGATTATTTCTTTTAACAAACTGACCTCTTTTGTCATCTGCAGATTTAAGGATTGTGCTGTGTGGTGGTACAGGTACAGAAAGCGCTCCATGCCATCTCTCTGTCTCAAAAAATGGTGACGTGAGCATCAGGGTGGTTCAGATACAATGAATTAATCCATTCGCTTTGCTTTAGCTGTCTAAAAAGGCATCATCTAAATGATTTATTTTTTCTTGCTCTATAATAATTTGAGAAAAGTGGACAGCATAAATTACATCTAGAGATAGCCATCTCGCTTCTTTGACAAGAGAACCTAGACACTAGCTTAGACTAGATGCTTAACTTTGTAAGGCTAGGCAAGGTGAATCCTATTTAATGAGTCCTTCAGTGTTAGGATTGATAAGGTTCTTTTTCTAAACAGTTACTGCTGGAGGCGGCACAAGCTTAAGATTTAAAGAAAATGGCAGGAACTTGAGATCTACTCAGATTTTCTTTGTATTCCTTCCATTTGTTGTGGACTGTGAGCAACTTACCTCTCCATCTTCCCTTTCCAAGGTGAAATAACAGAGTTCTTTAAGGAATTGTACTTTCAGCTCTTATCACCACCTTTTTTTTTTTTTCTTTTTTTTTTGAACAATTGAAACAAATTTCAGAAAAAGCCCGAAGAAGCAATTGAAATAGAAAATCAAACAACTAAAACAAACTTTTGCAGAATCACTCTCTACAATTATCTCTTACAATTACCAATGTGCGGTCACCGTCCCTCACCTTTAGTGGTGAGCCTATGTGATTCTTCTTTACTCTCCCCAGGGGAGGGAGAATATTAAAAGCACAGTCAAGTTATTCAGCCAATCTCAACCGAGAATTGGCGCCCTGCGCGCTTAGAATTGTCTTACAAAATCCTAGGCACCCACTCACTCTGTGAGAACAATTTAGTCCCTTTTATTTGAGGGAAACGAGGGGGAGCAAAGCACATAACTCATTCTGTCAGGTAGGAACCATTATCAAGATGAAAAGGGAGGATCTATATTTTGTGGCTGGACCGGTTCCTTGCGCAACCTGTGCCTAGCACCTACTAGGTTACCTGGTTGTCTAGTTTCACCTCAGGTGGCTGGATCCACATTTCGTCACAATTCATCCTGGCTTTTCGGATCGTCTTCCTTCTGCTTCCCCATGAAGGTGAAAGAAGCAGAATTGGGAAGTTAATGCGATGTTTGCCAAACCACACAAATCATTCTTGCTTGCCAAACAGAATTTGTCGTGTTAACAGAGACTTTGGCTTGCAATTGCGTTTGGAAACATAAATTTGCACAGATGGCATAGGTACAGGATACAGGCCAACGTACTTCACGCCCCCAGGCCCAGATGCACAGCTAGCTCTGGAATTACATGGATTTATTAACTACAACTTGAGTGTTGTAAAATAAGGCTACAATTCAAGCAATGGATGCTGTGTAAGTCGCAGGCAGGCGAGCCTCATCTGTGCCTTTGAATATGTATAACAATAAACAGGATCTGTTGAAAGCTTCTTACATGTTGATAAAGAAACATAAAAATAATTATAATTCCTTTATAGTAGAAGTGTAGCTGTCCAACACACAAAGAACAGATAATGTAAGTCAATAAATCAATATAACCGGCGTTAGGTAGTTTAGCATAGATAAGTGAATGTTGCATTGCCGTACCTCCTTTAAGAGGGTTATTATATTAGAAACACCTTCGTATTAGGGCAGGTCTCACACAGTCAATAGAAAAAATATTCATGAATTATGACAAATACTTTTGTATTCGTTTGCATAATCCCTGCACAGCTTCCATGGATCAACTGCACAGTGTTTTATTTTTCTTTTCTTAGGTCATCAGATCAGTTAGCTCAAGAATCTAATTATTTGGTGTAGATACTCAGTTTCTCCAAGTCCAGGAACCTCATTTATGATTATTTATGCTTACCAGATTATTTCACGCCTGCTCATTTTTGTTAGGAGACTGTTGTATACTCTTCGTTAAAGCTGACCTGCATCGTTGAAAGACAAATTGGCAAAACTATTGCCGAAACTATTAACTATTCCCAGCTGATTTTTACTTCAGCTTTTACAAATTAACAGTCAGCAAAGGGTAACAAAGAGAAACTGTTCATGGGAGTTTATTCAGAGTACACATAATTTAAAAGTGTCTAAGCGAAACAGAAGGGAAAAAGGTTTTGGTAAAAAGCCAAAAAAGGCATCCTTAAAAGGTGAAGATGTTACAGCTGAGGCAGGCAAAGCAGCTACTGAGATAAGTGAAAGTATTGCCCAGGCTCAACAAAGGAACCGGGAAAATGCTAATGCCCGATAAGAACAAAGAAGAGGTAAATAACGTGGGCCTGAGGTGAATTTTCACGCGCATCTGAAGTATCCCGTTTCCCAGTTCCTGAGATTCCCCGGACAGCTGCCATACGGAGAGAAGGGACACCGTGAACTTCTTTGTAAATATTTGTGGAGAAACAACATATGCATAGAAGAATCCAGTTTGTCCTCACAAATTCCCTTGCTGCATGTCCCTTCTCTGTTGCCAGCAGAGGCTCACGGACTACCTGATGTTACGTCCTACGTAACGTGAACCAGAGTTTGCAGCGAGTCTTTCACTGCATTCCAGGCGCAGCACTGCACTCCGTTTCTTTTCAGTTCTACATCCTTGAATCGATGGATCCAGAGCTCTCCTCTCCCAGCTGAACCTGGCTCATGGAGGCACAGACCCTAGATCTTTATCTGGATTTGTGGATTACCGTTACGTAGCTTAACTCGGTGGAATGCTTTTTTCTTCTCTGTCTATAGACACCAGGTTCTCATATGCTATTTACTTTAGATGTACCGAGTTCTGCGTGTAGGATTTCCTTGGGACGAAATAGACTGCATTTTAAAAACATATTTCCTAAGTGTTTTACTCCAGCCCAGCATGATGGATATTAGTGGATACCATGCATGTATTGCATTTTACTTCTCTTAATTGCTCCTAATCCTCCATTAGACAAACAGAGGCCTTGGGCTATGCCTGCGGGATACTTCTGAAAATCCAAGCGGAGTACTAATTGTTTAATCTTAGCCCCGGGTAGCTACTAGTTGTTTATGTACTGATTGCTCACAGATTATAAACCTAAGGAGGCGGCGATGCCAGATGCACAAACCGTTCCACAACACATCGGCTGGCCCAGTGCTGCAAGTGTCGTCTTTTGGGCATGGAACATAAAGCTGTCAAAGCAGCTGGGATTACGCCTGGGAGATCCGGATTTTGAAATACGACCTTCTATACAGCGGGATCTCCTGGGACAAAACGCCAAGAACAACGTCATTAAATGAATTTGAAACCAAAGGGATTATACCAGGGACATAATGCAATTTCATTTCCTTTTGTAGGAGGGATACAAGGGCTTTGTGAGCTACAGATTGAGGCAAAGGAACGAGCTTCATTAGCCTAGGCTGCTGGAGTCGGTCCCAACCACTGCTAGTGTGTCACGGGATATTGCACGGAGCAAACAAAGGAGATGCAAGACTAATCCTAGGCCGTGGCACCACATCCCTTCTCTCCATAAACTGCCCCTAGACATAACCTAACCAGGAGAGAGCTGAAAAACTTCTGCTATTTCTAATGCCTTGGTATTTACCCCAAGACGCTGACCTGTGGTGTTTGCCTTTGGGAAGTATTTTCAGTGGTGGTATCAGCACTTGCTAGTCTATCATAAACCCCACAGTTCTGGATATTTTTCTTAACTGTTCTGTTCCCATCAGTTACAAAAGCAAAAAAAAAAAAAAAATCCTATATTCATGGAGTGGAGGGGGAAAAAGGTGCCTTATCCTTTCTCAGAAAAGCTTGAAACTTCGACCTCTGGGCATAAGAGCAACTCAGAAATTGGTGAGTGCTGGGAGAAGGTTTTACTGGGGCGGGGGTAGGAGAGGGTAAAAGAATGCATTTCCTTTTAAGTTCTTAAAATGTTCTTTTAATTTTTAAAATATTGTTGGTATTCGTAGGCTTAAAAAAGCCCTATACTTGTAACTTGAATTTTGGGGTTTTAGATGTATTCTAGAAAAGGTTCATTCATCCTGCATAAGGAAGCGGGACCCACTTTTGACAAGAACATCCCCAGGTTTCCAAATCAGTCTTAAGTCATCTCGAAACAGCCTAAGATGTTACAGTTTTACCACACCAGCCCCGAAAGCAAACACCTGCTGCAGTCACTGAGATGTTGCCAATAGTTTTCCACAGCGGACCAGTCTTTGGTGCCCTGTCAGTGTCACACCTTAGGGAATCTATGGACCCAAACATGACCCAGCTCCATGTCACCTCACCCTCTACTTCCCATTCTCCTCGCCTCAACCAGGACCTTCATCTAAGTACCCAAGTGCAGAATTTCTATATTTAAGTCTAGTCTAGTCTTGTCTAGTCTGTTCTGCCCAGAGAGGTGGTGGAGGCCCCATCCCTGGAGACATTCAAGGCCTGGCTGGATGAGGCTCTGAGAAACCTGATCTAGTGGGAGGTGTCCCTGCCCAGGGCAGGGGGGTTGGACGAGATGGCCTTTAAAGGTCCCTTCCAACCCAACGCATTCTGTGATTCTATGATTCTATTCTGTATTTCTATTTCTATTCACCTCTTCTTTTCCACTGGAGGCGCAGAGCTTACACATAGCGACTGGCTGTGCAAAGTGGATAGAAAATGATCACAGATCCCCAAGAATTCACACTATTTGCTCATGCCCTGAGCTACTTCTCTATTTGCTGCACTAACTCATTATCCAGACGGAGCCTTGAGGTAGGCTGTGACACAGTTATTAAAATAATGCAATTTTGCAAGGGACATTGAAACAGAGCAAGTGGGGAGTGTCCTGAGGAAACAACAGGCCAAAAGGAGCACATCTCACTGCCTCGGCTGGACATGAAAGGAAAGGACTGGTTTCTTTGTGCTTTTCTTTCCTGTTTCATTTGAAAAATAAATCACAGTTTGTAAGTCACAAACATCTCCTTGAGCTTTTTCAGTTTGGTTTTCCAAGAAAATGAGATTTATGGGGTGCCTACCTGTTTCTCAGCCTACTTTTCCTCCCAGCCAACAACTTTTGAACTCACTGGGACCTCCACACCATTTCAAATTTGATTAAAACATGCCAAGAATAAGTTCCTACAAGTTCATAGAAGCTGACAGCTGGTCCTGAAAGCTTGTTCAGGTGTCTCCACTGAGGGTTCAGCTGTTTTTGGACAGAGAGAAATTAACAATGGTTAAAAAAAATAAAAGGAAAAAACCCTTTCAACTGGAACTTGCAGTTAAGGAAAATAAAGTTATGAGAAACTAGGCTCTGTTATTTGGACTCAAACGCTATGCTCTCGCTTTAGACTTCTGTTAACTTACTTCACATGTTGGAGTGGAGTAATATCCTTGATTGTAGATTTATTTGAATTTGAAAATGGGCAGAACAACTAAATACCCACCTTAGCTAGGCTGATTCTTTGTCTGTGTCTTGCTGGCTACTGCAGTTTTAGATCAAGATTTTACTGTCAGACTAAATCCCCTTCCAGTTTTTGCAAGGTGGATTGAAAGAAGAGGCTACCTGTATAAGAGGCCATGTAGCTATTTCCATACTCCATTTCTTGGAGAAGAGTTTTTGGGGGAGTCTCGTGCAGAGGGCAGCTCAAGGACCCTGACCTGTCATCCAGACCCTGAGTTTCTCCCACTCAGAAGATGAGACGCCATAAGCTGGCAGCAAAGAACACCTTCTGTGGTTACCAAGATAGTTTCCTCAAAGTTGACGTGTGTCCTCCAGGACACTGGCAAACTCCTTACAGTATCCAAAGCTATGTCAAAAAGAAGGTGCTAGAGAAACATGCCTGTTGCTTGCTCCTTTCTCCACATCGTGTCGAAGAGCAACACTAATTACACGTGAGGTGAGAATCCTGAACCGCCGTGTTTGGGCTTGCAGGCAAATAAGGTATGTAGGCAAGTGTTCATGAACAAGCCCTCATAATTTGTTGGAAAAACATGTGAGTCGAATTTGTTCAAAGCACAAGATGCAGAGCAGTCACGACAGAGAGGGGCGAAAAAAACACAGCAAGGAACTATTACGAACTTCACACCATGAATTTCCCTGTGGACAGTTGTTCTTGTATGGGTGCTGGAATGGCTGCCTTAAATATAAAGTTTTTGGCTTAAAGTTGTGAATTTTAAGTCCCATGTAGTCCTGGCTCCCAAATACGCCGCTGTTATCAATTAACCCACAAACAACGTTAGTGTTTTCATCTTTCATCTTTTCTCTCTTCTATGAGCTGCTTACAAACTGGTATTTCTGCGTGGCCACAGCTAGCACCGTACCCAGCCTGTGGTCTGCCCACTCACCACCGCGGGGTTTGTAACGTGTCCATCGCCCTGGAGAAAGAGATATGTCAGTGTTTTTAATCAAAGACTTTTAGCAAAATTCTGAAAGAATGGGTTTTTTTGTATTGCTTTCAGAAAATTGTGCTTTCTAAACAAAAAATACAGAATTTGGCTTTCTGTAGCCTGCGCTTTCTTAGTCTGGGAATCAGAGGCTGGCCGAGATTTTTCTCTTGTTCATTTACTATGAACTATGAACTGTTCATTACTGTTTATTACAGCTATTGACTGCAAAGTGATAACAGTGTGTAATTCAAAAATAATTTTTGAAAGTCTGTAGCCTGGTGTGGCTTTTACTTTTGGTTGTGCACGGTTTTGCTTATTGCTGAAAGGATACCAAAGATCAGGGGTGCCTGGTAAGCAAGCTGAAACTTTGCTGGTGAATAAGTCCACCAGTCTCAAAGAACATTGTTCCAGTCCTCTCTGGGCATAAGATTTTTCATAAAACTGCCAGAGGATGAGGTTCCCTTCCATCCATGGGAGGGGGCTGCTTGAGGAGAAAAGCCCGTAACTGTTTCCTGAGCCTTTCCCTCTAATTCCTTATAATTCCCTGCAAGTCCTTATATTTCAGCTATATTTAAAAATTTATTTCGGCCTCCTGCTCTTTCTCAAACAGTACCAGAGCCTCTTGCTAAGGTAATCTGGGTTCTTTTACCCACAGAACAGTGCTTTGATTGAATAGGTCCAGCTGCATAACTGTGTCCTATAAATTAACTGCTACAATCGCGTCACCTTTTCATTTTCAAACGCACCTAATACAAATGATAATAGTTGCAATCCAGGAGAAAGACATTAAGTTTTTCGTATCGTCATTTGTCCTGGTTTGGGGTAAAACAGAACCAATTTTCTGATTTGTAATTTTCTGTTTTACCCCAAACCAGGACATCATTACACTTCTTTGGATAACATTTCTGTGTTGTGCTCACGGGACTTCAGTGCAGGAGCACGGCAATGTAGTATTGGATATTATCAGGCAAAACTGCATTCTGTCCTCGTCCCAGCTGGACGATGCTGGCTGGCATTAAGGGTCTCCAAAATCACAACTGAAGTCCTGAAATGCTAGGGAAGCTCTAAGCAATCTGTTATGAACGCACTGTCTCAGCAGCAAACAGGGAGAAATTCATACAAAGAAAAGGAAAAAGCAGTCCATTCGTAGGTGTAGCAGCGAGACAGTACCACAGGGAGGCAAACTTGGGTTATTTTTCCTAATCCTTTCTTATTTTTCTCCTTGAGAGAGGATATACGTCTGAACTATTTGAATCGCAAATAAATTTCCTCCTGTGGAAACCATGCCAGGATCTTCCACCTCTTCTAACACTTCAACAAGTAAAAAGGTCACGGCACCAAGCCCATCGGAGTTCAAGGAGTGTCTGGATGATGCTTTTAGTTGTGTGGTCTAGTTTTAGGTAGTCCTGTGAGGAGCAGGGAGTGGGACTCGATGATCCTTATGGGACCCTTCCAACTCAAGATATTCTGTTATTCTAGGTGAAATGAGCAGGACACAAGTCAGTTCAGAAGTCTGCAAATGCTCTGGGAAGCTGCTTTGGCTAGTCACAGAAAGATCTAGATGGCACTCGAGGTGCAAGCTACAGCTGCAGACCAGGAGTGGTCTGTCAGGATGAAGCCAAGGCGTGCAGCTCCTCACAAGATGGAGAGCGGGACGGCCACAGACAGCAGGGCCATGTCAGCCGGGGCCCATCTCACAGTACCTGGGAGTTGAGCAGGGCAGGCCTGGGAAGGCAGCCAGGCTCAACCGAGTCCCAAAAGCCAGGAAAAAGCTTGTGGGGATGAAGCAGGTCCACGGGTCAGGGTCAATGGGGTCCATGGCCAGGCCTAACTGAGCTCAGGGAGGAACAGAAGACCCAGACCTGAGCTTACATGGGGACCCTGGTCAGGGTGTGGGTCCCAGGTGAGGTTGGTCAAGGCCATTAAGACCTGTTAGTGTACACAAGGCCCTGACATAGTTGACCTTTTCTTAGAAAAAGAACAGAGAAAGAGATGACATTTATAATTACGAGGTTATGAGGTGGTAGATGCCCCATCCCTGGAAACATTCAAGGTCAGGTTGGACGGGGCTCTGAACAACCTGATCTAGTTGAAGATGTCCCTGCTTTAGCTTTCCTTTCATTATTTGTCCCAATGTCAATCAATTATAAACTGACTCTGGAATTGAGGCAAAATGCACTCAGTAGCAGAGGAGTGCACTCCAAAATGAGGTAATTTCACATTGAAAACTGTGTCTTTTCCTCAAAGAAGGGCCTGACAATTTACACCCGAAAATCTCTAAGAGGTGCAATCTTTCTCCCAGGCATGCATTAAACGCTTAAAGAAAATGAGATCACATGGACAGCTGTCTTGAAATTATTAAGCACCCTGACCTCTTCTTTCTATAACTTAGAATTGTCTTTTTGTTTTTAGAAAATGTAAAGTAGAAGCCTGGCATGCATTTCATTTTCATTTTGATGTATTTGCCACTGTGGGGAGCACATTGCCACGGCTGCTATTTGGCTTTGGTGAGCACATGAGCTAGGCAGCGGCCGGAACAAGCAGGTTTTGCTCCCAGTTCCAGATGGGGATGACGCTAAAACTACCGTGCAATGACCCCAAGGACAAGTTCAGCTTGGAGATGAGTTCAGTGGAGAGTGAGCCCAAGCTATAGGGCAATGTAAATGGGAAGTCCCAATTACCAGTAAATAGATGGGGGTTGTCTTGGCTTCTCCTGGCAGCCCCACCATGCAAGCTCTCATTAATACAATTGTAGAATTTCTGGGGGCTCAGCACTGGGCATATCAGGTGCCAGCTCACTAGTTAGCACAAAGTTCGTGTACTTTTTCATCAACATTAATATCACAATGAAATTTTGTCAAAGGATGGTGAAATACAGAGGAAATAGACGATAGAAGTACCGCATGGTAGACTTGAGACACAGAACAAAGACAGAGCCAAGAAAAGACTGAGCCCACTTCTCTTTCTAATGCAAACATTCATCTTCAAGGGCCTCCAGCCTGTTTTTAAACTTGTCATTTTGCATTTCTTTCTCATATTTTGTACATCTGAATCTTTCCCCTTTGTGTTAATAGACACATCTATATGGCGATTTGATTTCACTGAGGGTCCAGTGATGCAAGAAATTTGGACTTAGTTGCCTCCTCCACCACAGTCTTCTTATAAAAACAGATTACTCATCACACACTCAAACCAGTCAGAGGCAGATGTTGACGCTTCTCTCCCTATAATGGATACGGCATTTTCCCAGCTCCCAAATGGATTACGAAGGTCAATGCATGAAAAAGATGTGTGCGATGATCAGCTAATGCTGTTGTGGAGTTACAGAAGCTTCTGATCATTGATTAATTTTTCTTTTCATCTGCAGAGCTCTCATATTAACATCCTCATATTAACAAATCCTCATGTTAACAAA
Organism: Stercorarius parasiticus; assembly: GCA_013396915.1. NCBI lineage: Eukaryota > Metazoa > Chordata > Aves > Charadriiformes > Stercorariidae > Stercorarius > Stercorarius parasiticus. The sequence goes on along the minus strand of VWZL01000451.1, from coordinate 152,587 downwards.
CCAAAGTCTGCAGTCTGGGAACAAAAATGAGTAACAATCTTGTGGATGCCCCACCATTGGAAGTGTTCAAGGCCAGGCTGGACGGGGCTTTGAGCAACCTGATCTAGTGGAAGATGTCCCTGCCCATGGCAGGGGGGCTGAACTAGATGATCTTTAATGTCCCTTCCAACCCAAACCATTCTGTGATCAGACACAACCCCTGATTGCCTTCCCATAGATTTTATTTAAAAGCCATGCAACCTTACCCTGTCTCCAGGGTAGCTCTACCAGTGGGAAACGTGCTAAGAGGCTTTTGTAGAGACAAGAGGAATTGTATTGCTGTCAGCAGATTCAGACACCACAGCAGGAAGAACGCAAGCCACACCCTGGTTCATGCAACTAAACAGTGACAACACACTCATGGAAGACAATAAAATAGTCTGTATGAGCAAGGCACCAATGCCTCAACCTTGCTTTTAATATCTGAGGTTGTATTTCAAAGCTTGCTTATTCCTTTTCCCGGAATCTTCTGCTCCACAAGAACTGCCGTTCTGAAGAAGCAGCAGGAAAGGAAATGATATTCCACAGATTTTTCCAAAGTCACACTTTCGCTAAGAAAAAAATGGAAGGCAAGCTTTTATTTCCATGCCCAACCCCAGCCACACTGACACTGGGCAACCAGGCCATGCCAGGGTCAAGTGCATCCTGGTCATGCCCTGTTGGCAGGGGTAGAAAGAGGACTGGAGCTAGAGGGAACCAGGTAGAATGGTGTTGGAGAGGTGCAGAGAGAAAAGGAGGTAAGGGGATCGCTGAGGTGGACACAGAAAGGTTATGACAATACAGATTTAGGGAGCATGACCAAGGGAAACAACCATTCAAGGAGAACGCTGGTGAGACAGGAGAAACCACCCTGGCATGTAGAACCAACCCTGGGTGTCTCTCTCCTGCTGCAACAAGCAGGTGAGTGGAGAAGAACCACTAGAATGAAGAGGAGAGCACAAAAGGGCTGCAATCGATGCTGATCAAGGCCTGAAAGGCATCGTAATACACGGGTAGGGAACAGCGCTCTTGTACTGCTCCCTGGAAGAGCGAACTACATAGACGTGTTGCCTTTATCTCTGTTACTTTTGGCTTACTTTCAATGAATTTGCAATAAATTAGCTGGGATCTCTTCTCCTCTGCTGCACATAAGACGCTGGGCATACTCGTGGTAAGAAATAGCAACAGACCTTTGTAGAGAAGGACGGCTCGCACGGAAACGGTCCAACTGCCTCAATCCAGGCATCATACTTGATACCCCACCAGTATTTATATCAAATCAACTTACAGCGGGAAGAAAGACTGGCAAAACACCAGGAGTAACAAAACTGCAGATAGTAGCCCAGAGGTAAATCCCTTCACAAGTTGTTATTAGCAAGAGATGAAGGTGGCAAGATAACTTCCACAGATTTACAACTCTGAAACTATCTAGGGATATTCAGATTTTGAACTGGTAAGGGTAGCAACGGTGCAAATTAACAGTCCATACAGGAAAAAAGGGGACATTAGTTAAAAATAAAACACAGTGCCTTTAGTCACCAAATATTTTTAAATATAAATACTTACAATGAGGAACCCATGCCCATGATGCACAGAATTAAAAGGATTAAAGGAACAAAAAGGAGTTAAGATTTTTCACGAAACACAGGTCCCTTGGTTCATTGGAGAGGACACGTTTTAGAGGGATGGTCAAACTGTAAAGCACAGTCCAAAGAACATATCATTTGAGTGAGCGAAAAGTTTCCTCAGTAGTTTTTCTACTATGCTGTTACGCGCTGCTAAATTTCATCTCGTGCCAGAGGGCACAGAAGTCGGGGTGCGCTACCGGCCGGCTGCCTTCACGTCCTCTGGATAAAAAGCACATACTGCTTCTAATTAGAAGTGGCCTACCTTCAAACTCCAACCGCTCCTTCTTACCTGCTCACAAAGTCTGTCCAAAACAGAAAACAGCACTTGGACCTTGCTCTCAACGTAAGCAATTTGTTCCAGAAGAAATCTAGCAAAGAAGGACAACTTGGGCGGGAAATACGGCGGAGTTTTAGCTACAGCCAAGGAGAGGCAATGGAAGATCCCTTTTCCAACACCGTGCTGATCCCAGCCAGTTGCTGTCTGCATTAGACAGTAAATCATTCCTGCTGACTACTAACTTGCATAAAACCTTGCTTACAAGTCTTCCTGCACAGTAAATAAAATTCACGTACATGGCTTAGGTTAACAACTTATAGATATTGCTGTAAAATGTAAACTTCATGCAGCGCCTGGGAGGCTCAACACTGGACTTGCATGCTTTGGGTCCACATACCTACCCCTCCTCTTTCATCTTTCACACAACGTATGTTAGAGACCACTAAATGAGAGTGGAGGCTTTCCATGTGCTGCAAAGGATTAAAAAGCAGGGGCATAAACCAACTTTCAATTGGAAGCTTTTAATGTTTCATTTTCTTTTGTAAATCTAAATAAAATGTAGGGCACAATTAATTAAGCGGAATGAACATGACTTCTGCGAGTTTAAACCTGCCAGCAGGCAAATGGTGGGGACAACCCATGCTGTTGCAAAACCACCAAAACAACCCGCTGTTAAGAAAGCTGGAAAAGAAGCTATGCATGTGAATACAGTTTTTTAACAATAATGCAGGCTGCCAGTTTGAAGTCTTTTGTCTTGCTTGTGTCAATAGTAGCTTTTTGCCTTAAGTGGTAAACAAAAAATATTAAATTATTTGTAATGGAGAAGTCCGGCAAGTGAGGAATGAGTAACTCACGATGGAGTGAGCAAGGGAAGAGCGACGGATGTCATCTCTCTGGACTTCTGTAAGGCCTTTGACATGTCTCCCAACAACGTCCTTTTCTCTAAATCAGAGAGAGATGGATTTGATGGATGGACTATTCAGTGGATGAGGGATTGGTTGGATGGTCGTATCCAGAGAGTAGTGGCCAACGGCTCAACGTCTGGATGGAGATCAGTGATGAGTGGTGTCCCTCAGGGGTCCGTGCTGGGACCAGCACTGTTCAAAATCTTCATCAACAACGTGGACAGCGGGATCGAGTGCACTCTCGGCAAATTTGCAGATGGCACCAAGCTGGGTGGTGTGGTTGACACCAATGTTTTACCCTCTTTACACAATTATACATGGTGATTGAAGGCTGAGTTTTATCTCACTGGCTGTCAGCACATCACAGCTTCTTAGCGGAGGTATTTTTTTATTTCAAAGTTGGTAAGGGCAGTCGAAAGAAGAAGTGAGTTAATAAAATAGGATTAAAAAGTACCCTGAGAACCTCTCTTTCATTTTCACACACCCACAGCTTGTAACTTTATTCATAGGGTTAAGCAGCTTACAACATCATCCCATACATTGAGCAAATTCGGTATGCTGCAATATCAAACTTCTAGCTCATGTCCCACAGCTGACATTTAAAGCTAATATAATGAGTATTTTTGCGGGCAGTACTTGCCTGCTTTGCTTTGCTCGCTCATGTACATGGCCAATGTATAAAAGCGTTTCTGATTCAGCAAATTGGAGCTTCATAATGGTGTGTCGAAACAGCGCATCAGAAATCCCGGCAGGCCCTGATAGAAAGCAAGATACAACCTTCCAAAATGGGTTGGCTCTGCTCACCCTGACATAACAGGAATAATACAGGGAATCTTAGTCTGAAATCACTTTTTTAATGGCATAGCTCTCTATTTTTAGGAAAGCTCCTACTAGGTAAGCTCCTACCTATTCTAGGTAAGCTCCTACTGTGAGTTATAGCTAAGAGTGTGCGTTCTCCAAATACGAGGGAAGGAAAAATCCCACGGAAACAAAGCGGTGATGATTTTTTCATATATATTATTAATGTGGGTTTGTTTCTCGAGGGGTGTAGCTCTACTGCCCACTTCAACAAATATTAAAAAAATTAAGTCGAGTCCTTTTTCAGCTTCACGAGGAGCCGCAGCCTGGTAAATCCACTTCTATTGCAACAGGCCAAAGTGTCTTAGGCGATTCCGTAATTCAAGGGGAATAGAAGGAGGTTAGACGAATACTTGGGACAACTAGCATGAGGGTGGGATCTCAAAGGTTCCTAGTAGGTCAGTGGGAGTGGAATGAGTAATTCCAGAGAAGAGCTGCCCTTTAAATCCCTGCCAGCAACAGTCTCAGTGGCCAGAGCTGCTATTATTTTCCTTCCCACCCTGGGTAAGTCGCTGCATATTGAGTGCATATATGATAATAAAATAGATATTGCAATTAATCCCTCTTGAATCTGGTCATATACCCTTCTTCAGGCACCCACCTTTTGGACACTGGGCTGTCTGGAATATTGCTCTGATCTAACATGGTCTCTTTTATGGCACCTCACACCCATCTGTTGTTCCAGGTAGCCTGATTGATAGACACAGGTAATTGAAGCTTTAATCAGTCTGTGTGACACTGGAATGTAAGAGGTTGTAAATGGGTAGAAATGCCCATGTAAGCAAACCCCAGTCACATACCGAATGGTATGCAACTGCCATGCACAGGTCTGCTCGCAAAAATGGAATTATGAGTCAGGGTGAAAATTGAGGTCCTGCAGATTTCTGTATGCGGCAATTCTTGCAGAGCGTATAGGCTTTATTTGCATAATTAGCTTGCTCTTACTCAACGTTCTCCATACTGTGCTGGTATAAAACTGTATCAGCATGCTATTTTTTTTGGCACAAGAATTGTTCAGTGATAAACAGGCAATTCTAAAATACGTAACATATTTCACGCTAGATACTTAAACCAAAGCAGAGTGAAGTTGCTGTCGCAGATGGGCACTTAGGGAATCAATTTCAGTGACCTTCTGATACCACAAGACGTAAGAAACAAAGTTCCTGTTGCCGCTTTTCCTTACACGAGGATTTACACATCTCTTTTGTGCCCAATTGACACTTCTCACACGTTTTTTAAGGCAGCAATTGTTGATGCTGCTGTTCTCCTGTCAAGTTTGATACAGACCAGCGAACACGATCCTACGTGTGAGGGAACCCAACAACCAGCAGTCACCATACAGGGATGGCCGCCGTAGGAAACGGGACTTATAAAACAAATCTCAGATTAATTCACACTGGAGTCTCATGCTGGAGATTCTAGAGGTATTATATGCAATAAAAAAAACACACCAAAAAAAAAAAAAAAAAGAAAGGTATAGTTGTCTAAAAAACAGCCCTTATTTTTATTTCCATAACACATGCAGACTGAATCTCTTCTAACCCATCCTAGATCAGAATAACAGCTCTAGCGGACACCCTTGTGTCAACATCCTCGAATCAACAAACTTGATGAACTGGCACAAAAAGGTGGCATGGATCACCGCGCTAGTTTCCACTATAATGTTTCCAACCTATTGGAAACATTTTCCAACGTTTCAACATATCACAAAAGGCAAAACCTCAAATGTAAGCATATTTGCTCATGCTAAGTATAACCACTCCCCTGATAAAATATACAGATAGGGTAAGTATTACTTGAGTGGTAAATATATTTAAGGATAGGGCAGTCAACAGGGAGAGGTCTGGATTGGGTGGGCACAGTGCTTAGAGATACGGTTTAGTGACGGTTTTTGTCAGAGTTAGGTTGATGGTTGGACTCGATGATCTGAAAGGTCCCTTCCAACCTAGGCGATTCTATGATTCTATGATTCTATCCCCTAGGAACCTAAACCATCCCAAAAATACGTATTTTTGCATGCATGTATATGTGTTTTCAAATGTTAATTGTTACTTCCGAGAAGGAATGTGGGCCCTTCAGGGGAGGATGCTTTTTTTCAGAGCATATGTACCAGATCCAGTTTAGTGGCCAGCAAAATCCGTAAAGATTATTTCACTCGATTCTTGTTTTTCCTGATGTATCCTCAGCCATAACCAGCGTACCATCTTTCTGATAAGCTATAAATACCATGAAGGGACCAAGAGTCCAAATGAGGAGCACCTTCACAACTCATCAATAAAGAATACTTGAAGCATAGTGACATAATTCAAATTCTCATACCAAACTGCCGCAATGGAAACCTCCAATCCATGGAGGAGAAGGTAATCATACTGAGAAGCATTGATCTGTGTCTAACTAGAAGCAGCAGAAGTTCATTAGGCTGGCTACCGGTTGGAAATGTTCTGCTAATCAACCTGAAGCTAAAAATATGGAACAGACTCTTGTTAGGAATTGCTTGGTGATTTCTTATCAAGTTGCCAGCCTTTACCTGTGTTGTAGTTATTACTCTATTATACTGTAGTTATTACAGGATTACTGACAGAATTCTGAAAGAAAGTGCCTTTCCATCATCTTATCCTCTTAATAATACTCCTTGGTTTCTCAAAAAAAACCCACTGTGGAGCAGAGGCAGCTGGGGTTGGACTTTATAAAGACCCAGATACTGCTGTAGGTCAGTACCCTTTCCGGTTCAGTCACGAGGGAAGATCATCTCTGATTATTCCTCCCTCCCGAGCAGGGTTTTGCAAGCTGAGTATTTCTTGGTATGAAAAATGGAGAATTCAAGCATACTGGCACCTTCCGAAAAGCAACTACTGCCTCTTTTTTTGCCTTCATTTTGGCAATATTTCTTGTCTTTCTTCAACATGCAAAATCCCAGTGGTGAAAGTAGGTTTTCATTTACAAAAGCTATTTACATTTTATCGCCATTTAGATAATTTCCTAAGTTCACATTAAAGCATTGAGGAAATAAAAGCTACCCACACTTACAGCTCTTAAAGAGAGCATATCTGACTTTATCTTCAGTTCTTATTGTAGTTACATACATTAAGCTCAGAGATTACACTGTTCTCATGGACGTGCATTTGGCAACACCCCTATATATTTTCAATACAACAGCACTGCCAGTCCTAAAGGAATGCCTACGTCGCATGACGTATCATGTTAATGTAGACTCACCACCCTGGCCTCTTCCCCACTTTATTTCCCCATGTCCAGGTGGCCACTTGAACTCAACAGTTCATTAAAGGGCCTGTTACTGGCTCTTGAAGATGCTGCAAGGCAAGGTTGGCAAGTTCAGCACCAAACACCTTGTTGAGAACCAAGGAATCAGCACGTTGGCTCCATTCAGATTCCAACTTGTACTTGCAAAGTCTAACTTGTAGCTGTGTAACAGAAGACATCACGTACCATAGCAGATGTTCCCAACTAGTTCTTACAACAGCATTATAAAAGTTACCACTTCATATTGCACAAGCTTCTGTAGGCTCTCCAGTAATCTCTCTGGTTCTCACTCCGAGTTTGTCCTGGACTTCTGCACACAACTATTCATCCTCTAGTGTTCAAAGCACATTGCTCTTTTATTCTAGGTGGCACTAGTGAGTGCAGAAGGGGGGACAGGAGAAGCACTATCTTGATTTTAAATTACTACTTCCTGCTTCCAGAGACCCATCAGGGTGCTTCTCAGACTGCAGTGTGTGCACAGGGCATGTCCCTTGATAGCAATTTCCTCAAAAAGGATACCGAAAAACAACATTTGAACGACCGACTCAGTCCTGGCACAGCGTTTTCTAGTCCCTTGTGGAGTTTGAGCAAGGATAGGCTTGGTAGTACAATTTAAGGGCCCAGGCTGGCTAAGAGACCTTATTGCTCTTATGAATGCAATTACAAAGGATGGAAATTGCTCTTGCAATTAGCAGTAGCCATTGAATCGAAGGTGTAGAAAGCATCTAAATTGGGGCTCGAATTCCTGCCCGAGAAATATTCTGAGAACCAGACAAGAAATGCCATAAATGAGAAGCCGGCTCTGTCAGTCTTGAATTATTCATTGCACTCTGGTACACCTTCCAAGGAGAGGAGAACGTGTCACCACCCAATCTGTACGTGGGCAAGAGGTGGGCGTTATGGCTTTGAATCACTTTTGCTAGGGAGAGAACCAAACCTAGGCAATTACACTGCCATAACAACTGCATAACCACCCTCTTATGAAAAAGTGGAGGATCGCCTCTTCCAGCCCCATTTCAGAAAGAAAACAAACATCAACGTTCTCCGAAAAGCACAGTCCTGCCAATATGTCAAGCGTGTTCCGAGCATGCCTATGGGATCGGACCCTTCAGGGGATGTGGCAGACAGGAAAATTGAACATGCCCCACCCTTAGGTGGGTGATAAGATGAAAATTGCTCAGACCAAGGCAGTTCTGTACATGCACAGGAGCACAGCTCAGCATTTAAAGAGCTTGAGAGCAATAGCAGAACACACCTACTGAGCCAGCTGTAGGCAACACCTGAAGAAAAGGCATTTTAGGTGAAATATAGTCACCTATGTCATCAGACTTCATTGTAGATATCGTCTCTATTTTTGATTGACCGTCTCTTAATTGCTATACATTATATATATATATATGTAATTTCCTTCACGTCAAGCAACAAACGAGTTGGCCACCAATCACTTATTTAAGAGTGTATGCAATAACGCTGAAGAGCTCTAGCAATTTTTTTGCAGGTGTGAGTGGCAAGAGGAATCAGTGAACAAGTCTCACAGGGGAATCATTTTACCCTTTGGTGGGAGGAGAGAGGGCAGGGTCCTCCAAGGTCCTGCCACACAGAGCAAGACATCAGTAGAAAGGGGAGTTGTTCTTTCCATTTCTAAATTCTTCCAGTCAGCTTCCACCCGAACCATCTTAGCCAATTGCATCCCTAAATCTAGAGCCTGAGCGAAGAACAAAAGCAAAGACACAAATTTAGGAGAGGGGATGTAACCATGTATGTCTCCCTTCATCATGAAAGAAGCTTTGTTAAGCTAAGCTTATCCTTATCCCCAAAGCTTCGTACTCTATTTTGGTCTGTGTAAGTATATTTGCTGCAGGTTCATTGATGTTACTTATCCATACAAACTGCCACCAAGTCAGTGTCCTTCCAATTGTTCAGAGAACCTACAGGGTAGAAAGCCTTGAGTCTGTCTAATCACGAGGAAACAGGAAATATCCACAAGTTGAAGGTGGGAAAAAGGTTGATATAGAAACCCATTTGAAAATGCGTTAAAAGAGGCATTGAATAAAATTATCCAAGAGGAGGGCGGGAGAAGAGCTGAGAAGTGAAAGGCAAATACTAGAGTTGTGTAACATGAGAACAAGAAAGTGGGTGGAAGAAGAAATAACAGCTTTATGACATTCTTCCTCCTTTTACTATGAAAGATGGTCTATATTTCTTATTAAAAAAGCCTTAACATCATCAGGAACGTGAAGTGTTTGATGATGGAGGGAGAGAGACAGACTCAGAGTGTCCATTACCAATTTGAGAGAGAAGCTTGTTGTGAGAAGTGACCCTGAGTAGTCAGAAGAAGTAGTCAGCTAGAAGAGGTGAAGGGAACAGTGGCTTGAAGAAGTGACTTGGCATTTGGAATAGGAAGAGAAGGAGTATAAGTGGTTTAGTTCTCTTTGCATACCAGTTTTAAGAATCTTCTGGAATATTGCATTTCACTCCAGTCACTTAAAACCAGAAAGACTTCCAGACATATGACCTAGATCTTCAACCTTATTTGCACATTCTTACGTTCCCTCTCATCTGTGATATTACTGAAATGTCGGATGCAGGAGACTGGTTTTGGTTTGATTTTTCTTCAAAACTGCATTTTAGTAGAGGTCAGGCTTTCGATTATATTTTTTCTCAAAAGTCTCTGGTTTCTTTGAAATTTTGACCATTCAGAAAGGTAATGCCTTGACACAATCATTTTTGTTTGACAGGCTGACTAATTACGAATCTGAAGTTACATCAAATCCCTGAATTAAGGCAAAGGAACTTTGAGGATGCAACTACAGTTGGGTATACAAGCTGGACAATATCGAGGGGTTCAGTTCCCGTTATTTCAATTAGAATTAAACACTGAGTTACTGTAAGAAGCTGGGCATAGGATTGCTGCATAATAAAGAACATGCTACGTTACTCTGCAGGACACACTATGTTTACAGGAGCAGAATTCGGTTCCTAACCGCTGCCAGTGACTGTGCCATGTTTCTTTTGCTCTTTTGGTCTACCTGTAGGAGAAAAACCACTTCTAGAAGAATCTCAGTATACAATCCCGAAGCAAGTAGGATTCTCCCTAATTTCCTTGTTTCTTCCAGATAGTCCAGATTGCATATATTGTCTTTCAGGAAACATTACAGGAAAACATGATGAATGAATACGATGACAGTCTCCAGAAGCCTGTTTAAGCGCAAAACCTGTATTTCAATCTTAGTCTCTATCACGTACGTTTTCTGTTGGACAAGCTTTCAGTGAGCACATTTTATTCTCCTCCTACACCAGTGTTACAGATGGGGCAATTTCCAATTAATACTCATTAAGATCAGACTATTAGAGACCTCAGTATTAGTGCAAGTGCAGAACGAAGTGGCTTGCCAACTTCTCCCCAGGTGTTACCCTGACCCCTTGAAGTTTATGAACCGTGTTAGAATTTGACAAAGGTAAATCAGCTTAATTGTTAATAACCTTCACGAAACACATAAAGAAACAAATTAATATTCACACAGAGCAGATTGTTGAATCGATTAAAGAGACGGAAACATTTTAATTAAAACGAGGTTTCAAAAAGACAGACTCAATAAATTACTACGTTCAAATGAGTAGAATGCTAACTAAACGCAACAAATAATCAGTTTGATTCATGATACTGACACCAGAAAGTTCCATTTTGTGTCAGTCTTGTATTTAAAGGATTTCAGTGGGACTCGGGATGCAATCGGCACAGCTTTCAAGTCTCACCAGTAAAAAAATATAGGAATCCTTAATATTTATATTACCTCCACCAAGACATCAATTTAAAAATGTCTTGGTGTATTACAAAATAGAGCATGCAGTGAAACCCCTGCATTCATTTTAAGACACTACTATCACTTAAATCCTTATACAATGTTACTACTGTGACACATAATTGTGGATCTCACCATTCTAACCAACCTTGGATTTGGGAAGACAGAATTGGTCTGGGTACTAGTTAGAAGGGATTTTCAAATTACATTCAAAGCAGTTTTTGAATGACTACTTTTTTAACCACAATCCTTTTCAATGACATCTGTCAGCTATTATTAGGAAATAAGCAGAACAGTGTTATTAGTACCTGCACATACACACAAAAAATATAAATAAAAAGATAAGTGGAGATGTTCTTAAAAACAAAGGCAAAAAAATGAATAGTCCAAACTCCTCCTACTTTTGTGTGTTGGGCTTGATGTCATTTGTTACCTAGAAGGCGGCTGTTGTTGTCTGTAGCTTGTAACACATGCAAGTTGCTCATCAGTGGGTTGCAGAAGGGTCATGTTGTTCATGGTGGTATCTCATTTTAAGATTTTTCAGGTTTTCCTCCTTTGGGTGTTTTTTCCACTGAAAGCTGGGGCATGGAGTTCTGGATGTGAGCGGCAGAGGAGAAGAACCACTTTTCTTCCTCTTCGCTCTTATGCGTAAATTTTCAACTTCTTTGCCATTACAAACTATCTAGAATACCCCTTAAAGATCTCCCCTGACCTAATGTGTCCAGATTTCCTGCAGTTTGCTCTGTCCTATCCCATTTTCACTGATCCACTGCGCCAAAAACCGCTCCACAAGAAGGAGACCTTATTGCAGCCTTTCAATACTGAAAGAGGGCTTGTAAGAAAGATGGAGAGAGACTTTTTACAATGGCTTGTAGCGATAGGATGAGGGGTAACGGTTTTAAACTGAAATAAAGCAGATTTAGGTTAGATATAAGGAAGGAATTCTTTCCTGTGAGGGTGGTGAGCCCCTGGCCCAGGTTGCCCAGAGAAGCTGTGGCTGCCCCATCCCTGGAGGGGTTCAAGGCCAGGTTGGACGGGGCTTGGAGCAACCTGGTCTGGTGGGAGTTGTCCCTGCCCAGGGCAGGGGGGGTGGATGAGATGATCCACAAAGGTCCCTTCCAACCCAAACAATTTTATGATTCTATGACTCTATGAAGAATTTCCTTTCAAACTTTTTCCATAAGCAATGAGCTGGCACCTCCAATGAAGTAATCTGACCAAGCTGATTCAAGAGCTGCTTCTCCCAAGTTTGAAGGCCCAGTTCCTCATGGCTCTAAATGCTGAGTTTCAGAGCAGGAAAAATAGAGGTTCATGGCTGGGAACAAGAAAAAAATGTATCTTAAACCCACTTTCCCACACTTTCTTACTGAAATTAGCTTTGACCAGCTCCCAAGTTTCTATACCAGAAGACACACACACACTGATGGTCTGTGCTGACTCTTTGCAGCCATTGTCTGGTGAAGAGGTTCCCTTTGAGAGCTGCCGGTTTCTATCCATGCAGATATGCTTCAAGCCAGTGCTCCCCAGAATCCTTCAGTGAACTGCAAGAACAGAAAGTAAAAAATTGGTTACTGGGGAGGCAATAACCAACTTCAATGGAAGCAAATTGTAGTTCAGCTGTAAAAAGAAGTAAATGGAAAAAATGGTTTAAAAACTGCATGGACATCTCATAGCCAAGTCTGACTACTGGGAATGAATTAAGAGGATTTAAGGAAGAGAAAAAAAAATATCTCTGAAACTTTGAAAATTTTTGAAAATGACAGTGCCTTTAGAAAAACTTAAATAAACTCTAGGTTTGATCTCTTCATGGACATTGATTTGAAATGGTTGCCTATACCCCTCCCTTGCATGCTACTGCAATGCAAAACCATATCTTGTTAATTGATACTTACTGCAAAATATCTACAAAAGCTGTCAGCAAAGTCTTGCTTTTATACTCAATGCCATGCTTATCACAAAGGGCTTTCACCAGAGGAGCTGCCTTCCAGTAGTTGTGTCGAGGCATTGTGGGGAAAAGGCTGCAGAATTGAAGGAGAGAGAGTTATTGGAAGACTTTGCTTGCACCACTCTCTGTTCCCTCCATTCAAAAGATTTCCTTGACCTTCCCCAAAAGGAGAGCAAAGGGTCTCCTGAGATGATTTCATGTGAGACTACATGGCCTTTCTCTAAGTGACCCATATTATTCCCACTCTTCTCCCCAAAGTCATACTCACTGGTGCTCAATTTGGAAGTTCAAGTGCCCAGTGAACCAGTCGTTGAACAAAGATTGGTTGACATTGCATGTTGCATGGAGCTGGGAGGAAAAAAGACCAAAGAAATACATGATTTAGCTTTTATTTTTCTGCAAGTCTGGTAATTGAACTCCAGCAATCATTACCCACACTAATCTAGCATAAAAGGCAATTTAGCATCAGGGGTTATAGCCATCATTGCCCTAAAGAATTAAACAAAGTCTAGATTGAAATGGGTTTTTGAAATAGGTTAATTTAGCTAGCTCTTCACTCAGAAAGAAAAGCTTCTTCACTGGCATGCACACAATCCCCAGCTGTAATTCTTTTAAGAGGTTCTCCTCACATCTTGCACTTGGATGGAAGGAAAAGACGCCCAATAAAGAAACAAAAAACATTCTTCTGGCCTCCTCCAACTGGTACAAGTGGCGTCGGATGCAAAAGTATGAAGGCAAACACTTGTGTACACATTCTTCATCTCACCTAATTTTGACGCCTTTAGTTTGAAGTCTGCATCTCAGCTCATCACTTTAGAAACAACGGAGAAAATCAGAGTTTTTTATGGTGCCATTCGTCTGACCTGATTTAGATGTCTATTTTAGAGTAAGGTGAATCATGCCCTAGAAATGGCTCTTTCTCTCCAATGAATGTAGTAGGTGTTCAGATGTAGACATCCAGATTTGGTCAGGTGAATACCAGGCTGTTTTTTTTTTCCCTTAATATAAAGAAAAATGCTTAGAACGCATTGGGTGGGATTATATTGCTGGAGGCAGTATAGATGTGAGTAAAGTTGTATTTACATATTCATCTTTATCAGACCTAAATTTTGTCAGATTTATCTTATCTGCAGTAATCCTGTAGGGTAAAAAATAAAGGTATCCAGTCCCACTTTGCTTCTCTTTAGTTGGCCTAAAAAGGAGATTGAGTGTTATTCCATCAGTACTTTTTCATAATATGAAGGGAAATTGTTGTGAAAACGTGTGTTAAAACCTTTCAGTAAAAAAATAGTTGTGGTTGCTTTGCTTTTTTAATTTAGATATCCTGTTTTCCAGCTGAAGTTTTAAATGTTTTGGTACTACAGCAATGCATGCCTATTTAACAAACAGCAAGGACAAACTTCATTAACATTAATAAATAAATTATTTACATTAATAAATAAAGCTAAGAGAAGAACGACGTTGTCATTGTCCTATAATCCAGAACTGCAGACCCACTCTTCCAGAAGAAAGGAGATTCTCACCTGAGTAGATACCCAGTCTTTGTTCCTATCATAGTCAATGTCCATTGGAATGTGATTCATCTGCGACACCCAAATGAACCAGGTGCTCTCTAGGTACCTGGGCAGATAAACACAGGAACACTTATCGTATCTCTAATCCCATCCAAACTCGCCATTGAGACACTTTCCTGAGTCTCATCTTAAGTAAAAGAGCACTTTTACGTAGTTCAGGATTTTCTCTTCCATCCCTTTGCCTCCTAACTTTTGGGGTTTCTTTTGAGAACGACTCAATTTGTAGTTGCAGATGTCCCTGAGCAGCCACCACCCCACCCCACACCCCCGAAGTTATATTGTTTCTTCTTGGCTGGTTATTTATTTCTGAGAAAATTGTAGTGAGTATGACTAGTTTTCGTTTCTTTCCATTGAAGCTCAATATTGTTTACGAATATTAGTCACGGGGACTCTGGGTATGCTGTGTGTTACCTGGACAGCCAGTAGTACACCATGAAATTGTTAAATCCCATTAAAGGAATATACATGAGACAGACTCGGATGTTGAAAGACACAATCAGTAACAGGTCCTGTAAACAAAACAAAACAGAACAACAACAAAAAAAGATGTAAATAAGCCTTTGTTGATGAACTGCTTCCACTCCCTCCTCTCCCCTTTACTTGAACGGCAGCGTAAAAAAATGTTCTTGTTTATTGATCTTATTTATCTCTTATTTATCAAGAGTAAGCTCCACACCATCATTCTGCCTCAAGTTGAGTGTGTCCCTGGAATATTCCCACAGCACTTACTTTACCCAGTAACTAAAGACCAGCAAACAGCCCTGTAATCCCACTCTGGCTACGTCTGATAGTTCTCTGTTAACTTTTATTCAGCTGCTAAGAGGCTTAAAAGCCTCTTCTAAACAATTTTCCCTGAACCCGTTGACTGCATTCCTGCCGCAGCAAGCCTAGAATCAGCCTTTTCTATCTTAAACCCCGCAATCGCCTGAGGTGAAGGTTAATATAGCCACAGAGCGGCGACATTTTTTGAAAGTCTTCTAGACAGTGCAAGGAGTGCTTACCAACCACTTTTTCCTCTTGATCGCAAAGTAGAATATAGACAGCTGGAAGAAGGGTACGAGTGCAAGCGGGGCCAATACTGAAGAGAAGAATGAAAATAGAGACTCATTTATAACATAACTGCATCATAAATCTTACAAAACATTCCTCCGTAAGAAGAAAGACTCTTTCCAGTGGAAGAAAAATCGCTGTCTTCCATTTACACTTCTCTGTGTCCGCATAATCTCTTCCTCTTTTCATCCCGCCACTTCTTCATTTCCTTCCCCATCCCTTTCTTCCTCACACTCGATGCACCCCTAGTTAGTACCTAACACCACATAATCCTCACAGAGACATAAGGGGCAATCACTCCTCAGGTGAACCTTCTTTAATGTGAAGGAAGCTTCCTGAAACTGCGACCTCAACGGGAGTATCTTTAAAAACCTTTATTCTGGGGAGGAGGTGCGGTCATGATTTTTAAGTGAAGTTCCTACAGCACTGCAAGGACGCCGGGATACTCACAGATGAAATACTTATGCTGATAATTGTAAGGCATGAACTTCTTCTTCTTTTTTCCGAGCTGAAAAATGAAAAGACATTGCGATGGGCCAGTTGGAGGCATGAGACCCTTCATAAGGTAGTTCTTATTCCTGGCTAACGAACAAATGGAGAACTATGTCTTAATCTCTCTACTACGACTCCACTTCTTGATAAGCAGGTGCTGAAGTTCCAAAGCAATGGAGAGAGGCAGATTTCACCTGAGCCTCTGTATGCGGATATCAACGTTATGCCAGCGTCAGAAACAGAGACTTTTTTTAAGAGAGCTCCAAAACTCATACAGAAATGCTCAAAAATCACCAATATGCTCACAAGTCATTTGAATTTTGTAGGAAAAGTTTCTAGTGGTGGCAACGAAAGTCTGATCCAACCAATCCCGCGTATTCCTCACAGAGTGCTGAGACCATCAGTGCTCAGGGAGGAACAGGTCATTGACTTGAAAACTAAGATGGGAAACTTGGTGGGTGATGAATGAGGGATGTTTGATGCGAAAACTACATCTGAATTTCTGTATCAGATGAGATAGGAGGCAGACAGCCCAAATTTTTGCTTAATAGCTGAGCCAGTGGTCAGAAATGACATAAGCATTTGGATACTATCCTAAAATGACTGTAAAATAATTTCTGCGAGATCGAAGTAGTAAATGCTCTACAAAGACATCTGCCTTTTTGTTTTGGCAAGTACTTTGCCTTCAAGTACATGAAACAGCAAAGATTAAATATTTACAAAAAGCATAATTATTGCTTCACGGTGTATTTTTCACTATTTGCACAAAAGGATTCTTAAAATCATCCGCAAATTTTGTGCTTATCATTCTTTGAAGTACAAAATAATAAGGAGGAAAAGCAAACTATTTCCAGAGCTCCCCTATTACAGGGAAAAAAAGCTTGAATCCCTCAAAGAGGTCTTCATCGGATCAAAACTGAAACAAAACAAATGAACTGGACTAAATGAAATCACTGAAATCCGTTTTGCCCATCCCCAGCGTGCCTGACATTTTCTGTTAAAAAGCAGGAAGACATGAGAACTATTTTTCTACATCTTTACTCCCATCAAACCCAACCTGGCGCAGCCAACCCACTCTAGATGCTCACGCTAATATATAGCCATGAGAGATCTTTCAGAAGACCACTGACAAAATCCTCCCTGGTTGCAGCTACCGGTTTCCTATGAATAAATACTTTGCATAAATGCTCTGAAATTTTCCACATGCCTTGGAGAGCTGTCATTTCTTTGCTTATTACAAGCTAAAGGAGAGCAAGACGTTATTTTAAGAGGCTGGTTATCTAGCAAAGAGGCTGTTTCGTCACCCCACGAGTAAACAGAATTGCCAGGGAAAGAAAAAGCAAAATAGACCTTGCCTATCCTGATGATATCAGAAATCATAAGAATGCAGGGAGGGTCAGTTCATGGGTTTTTTTATTTTTATGAAAGCCATAACATTTGTGATTAAGAAATAATTTGCTGCGCCTGTGTGTTGTGCGTAGCAGCTATACTGGTCCTGAAGGATTTAGCTGCCAAACAGCTCCCACAGCCAAAAGGAGAGGGATGTTCCCAGAGGGAACATCTGAGTCAGTATCTACAGGATCACTAAGAGCATCTGACAGTAATGCAAGTGGACTGACTCATTCTTTGGCCTGCCTTCAAGGTGCTTACCCTGCTCTTCTAGCAACACAGCGAACTTAAGCATTGATTTTAAGACGTTTCTTCTCAGGAGCTGGTGTCTAAGCATCATAACAACCAGTCGGTACGAGACTCTCAGACTTTGGAACACTTTGGAAACGATCATGAGTTTATGGAGGATTGCTTCTCCAGCCGTCCCCATGCTCACCTCCACGGAGAGTGTCTTTCCCAAGCTGAACAGGAGAGGGTGCATGTTGAGGTCGGGGTCTTTGCGGAAGCAGTTGGGTTTGGCATGGTGCTGGTTGTGCAGGTGATTCCACCAGCTGGCAGGTAGCCCCTGCAGGAAAAGTTAAAGACCGGGGATTCAAACTTGAACGAGATCAACAATTATATCCCTATTTGTTGATCTATTACTGGCACTACACTTCTCTCAAAGGCGGTATTGCCGGCATGTAGGGACGCTCCCATTCGTTGCTTAGTCCAGGTTAGCCCCAGAGAATATTCCCACAATAAGGCAATTACCTTCAGAACATTTATCACAACGATCTGCAGAAGTCGATTCCATTTAGGCTTCCTGAAGACAGAGCAGTGCCCCAGATCGTGTTGGAACCAGCCCATCTGGATCTGGAAGACAAAAGGGTAACTGAGGAAACAGAACGACAGTGGCATTGCATTAATTTGCCTTGGGAGACTGTAACTTCGTAGTGTGAGGGCACCTTCCTTCTGTTTTGGGGAAGAAACTCTACCTGTTGCCTTACACGTTCGGTGCTGAGAACTTCCTTCCAGGCTACTGTCCATCAATGCTGCTGAATACCAGATATTGATTTTGTTGTAACAGCTAAAGCGAAAGTAGTGAAGTATCATTACAATTAATTTGACTGTTACAGCATGGAAGTCTTCCGCTCGCATCGCAAATATATAATTTCCAAGTAACCAGCTAGAAAGTGTAGGAATTTCCAAATCCACGGCTTCGTTGCATTTCATATTCCCATGGAAATACAAGAACGCTCTTTGAGGAATATCTGCCTTGGCAGATATAAGGCAAATAGAACAGATTATTTTAAAAAATTAGTTACTTTGCACTTGTTCCATGGCTGAGCAAACCTAAGGTTTCAGCGCTACTAAGAAAATCTTGTTTTTTTCCTCCACTCGCCCTCCAATTTCTCCCATCTATGGGCCACAAAGTCCTATTCCCTCCTTCCCTACACCAACCCTGGCATGTATTGTGCCCTCCTATGATTCAGTTTACTAATCCAGCAGAGGGGCCAGTGAGTGTAATTGGCTCACAAAGGACCCAACAAACACCAGAGCCATCAGAGAGCACAGAGAAGGAACATGGAGTCAAAAGTCAGGGTGAGAATGAAATGTTCCCTCTTTTGCTGGGGTAAGTGATTAGATCGGCTCAGCCCATCTTGTGAAACTGCCTGTTCCAGAACACTCCACCAATCCTAGTGAGCAGCTTATCAGCAGAACGAGATTTGCTGGAGGCAACACAAATTGTGACGTGGAACGTCCTTGTTGTCTTCTGCCAGATCCCAGGACCTAAGAGAGGCAGTAAAGCAACGACTGGAATATGAACGTTTCATCAGTCCTCTCCATCTGGAAGAACTAAACATGTCCTCAGCGTTGAAGAGCTGTCAGGGGTTTACCTGAGCAATGGTGAAGAACGCAATGCCAACCAGGAAAGGCACTAAGGATATCCCAAAGTACCAGACCACGAGCCAGGATGCAGCATCCAGTACGAGGAGGTGAAGGAAAATCAGGAAGAAAAAGGTGTAATTTGGCCTCAGAAGTCCCATCTTCTCAATAGTGCAGCGCAGCTCACGAAAATCCTCTAAAAGTGATTTCTGTGGGTAAAGTGAGTATTAATGCACTGTCTACTTGGAAAAGGTAACATAGCAGACCCAGGAATCCCAAAGCAGCCATGGAAGTCAGTGGAGATGTTCTATCAGAGGGATCTCTGTGCAAAAATGAGCACGAGATGGCTTTGCTTTGACAGGGGAAAACAAGTTGCTGACAGGCTCTGTTAACTAAGACGTCACAGTGGGAAGAACTGAGCAGAATCTGGGGCTCTGGGGCTCATTCCTTACACCCAGGTGTGGATTTAGCGATGTTTCCATGCACGACTACTGCCAGCTGCCTCCCCACCACCCAGCCTACGGCACAGTGTCAGGCGTGCTGTTTCAGAAAGTATTCCTGCTTTTATTTTCCTTCTCCTCCCATGCTAGAACCCCAAGCCATTCCCACAGCTGGATTCTGGGACACTCACTTTTTTGTTAGACTCAAAGCTGGGTTGATCTGGTGCCAACTCCCCAATCAGCAGAGATTTCAAGTATTTTTTCACCAGGGACTTATCATTGTGAAACGCTACAAAGGCATCCTGAGAAACACACAAAGGAAGGGGGTAAGAAAAGGGTATGTGAGTGAACACCAAGCGCTGAGCCTCTACTTCTTCCAGGTCTTTGATATAATACATAATCCAGTTTCCTTTGTCCAGAGATTTTTGGATTTTTGTCCATTTGGTTGCTCCTGTAGTCCTTCGCCATCAGCTGGAGCTTGGCCCAAGGAAGCTGGAGGAGTTTCAAGAAAGTAGATTTCATAAAAGTGCTTGGGCGAGGCTGGTAATAAACATGAAAGTGGTTGATGAAAAACTCTTTGCAGAGGGAAACATGCTCTTTCATCTGCTTGTTTCAGCACAGTCCTTCCCTAGAAGGCTCCAGCCAGCAGCCCTGCCCTATGGATGGGACCCAGAAGCAGGAAAACACGTCAATGGATGAGGTGTGTCTTTGCCGTGCTTAGACGATGTTTTTAAAATCCTGCCTTTATTACACCAGGGCCATAGGAAATATGAACTGAAGCTCCATACACAGCAGGACTAACTGGTATCTCTTACAGTTCCCTGTAAGTTTTGAGGCTGATTGATGTTTTGGGGCACTGGGTAACACTAGTGACACAAACGGGTCTGTCCAACAACCATTTGAAACACCAGTTTCGAAATCAACTATAAACTATGGAATAAAGGATGAAATTCCAGATAAACTAAAACTCTTCTTTAGCTCATGTCCTCAGTGAATTTTCCAGAAAAAAAAAAAAAAGTACAGGGGCTGACCATACTCTTTTGTCTTCCAGAAAGAGCAGATATAACAAAATCCTCAGTGTCTGAGCAGCCAGGGACTTGCTGGTTTTGGCTCTGGAAATCAATGTGGGTGATCATGACACAAAAAAATTCTGCACACCTCTGGTCAAGATTAAATCCCTGGAAGAGGAGAGAGGACTATCAGTCTGGAAGCGCTATCCCATTTTACAAACCGAAACCTGAGGAATTAGGCTAAGCAACTTCCTTGAAGTCGAAAAGCCTTGTGGTGACAAGAATTAGATCTGGGTCTACCGCTTCACAAACTTATGCCCTAATCCTGGTCACGTTTCTAATGTGCATATTTCTGACTATTCAGAAATACAGGATCTACTTCCAGCAAATAGTCTGCAAGATCTGCTTAGAGTTATTATTTCTGTCAACGGGCAAGAAAATATTTTAGAGAAATCCCCTAACTCAAAGAATTCTGCAGGAACCTTTGGAAAATCTATTTTCAAATAGTCATTATTTGCAGATTTTTCCTCCTCTTCTGCAGCCAAATGTCATTCTGCCGCTTTCTCGGCCATTTTTCCTATATTTTATTTCTTTTTCCCATTTCTTTGAAACAGCCTTTTTGCTCAAGACTCTCTTCTCCTCCACCTGCCTGTATAAAATATCATCACTTCCTTAAGTACCCCATTCTCTTGTTTCACTGCCCACAAAATCACTTTATGCTTGAATATTACCTCCTCCTTTTTTATCATATCTCTCTACCCTTGCTCTATCTTTCATTATCGGTTGCTTATCACGGATCACATCCACGTTACGCTGAAAGAGCAGCCTTTAAAGTAGAAACACGCACCAGCATATTGCTTCCTACCCTCTTCCCTTCCACGCTGTGGCAAGAAAGACACTTTCCAGGCATCTGGAAGACAGCTTGCCTGATCATGCCTGGTGGCAAGACAACCTGCATGGGTATTGCTTTGTTTACAGCAGGGTGTGAGGAACCAAAACACGGCTTTACAATTTGCATAGCAGGTAACTGACCCTGAAGGCACCCAGAAGGGTTACAGATGGCGCAGACATGTCCACCACGTTATCTGATCAAGCCTGGTGCCGACTACCACAAGCACCCTCCACTGGAGTCCCACCAAGCCATCCTGCCCTCACAATGGAACCACCTTCCTCCACTGTCCTCCTCGATCTTACCGTAGCGTCTTGACCAGCATAGTGGCTAATAACTCGGCTGCCTCCCGGGTGGTGTTTGGAAAACTTGCTGACATCATAAACCTTCCTGTCAATCACCAGCCATTGCTCCTGACCTTGACCACGGCCATTGTGGATTCTGATGTCTTCCCAGGTGAAAAGCTGTAGAAAGGCAGAAACAGGTGGTGTCTTCTTTTCAGTGGAGCCGGTCTGTGGAGCCATCTGTGCTGGTAGGTGCGCAGTCAGCTCTGAGATTCACTAGTCTAAGCTTTGCAGCACTGTGTCCAGGCAGAGGGTGAACCATCTCCGCCTGCCCGTTATACAGTCCCACACTGAGCCACTCCCTGTGCTTCTAGGGCTGGTTGGCTCCCCGGGCCCAAACACACCCTTCCATAACTCCCTCCTCTTCCACATTCACACCAGACACTCCGACACACCCTTGAATAAAAGCCCTGTTCCTTCTTGTCGTTTCTGAGTTGCCTTTGGAAGGTCTGATTACTCATGAGAGCTGTAGAACACTTCACTGAATAAAAATATGCATAAATAGAAAAACTTAGGAAGATTATCTGTTATTCAGTTAAACGGGATGGCAAAATGACAGAAAGGACTATTAAGTGAGCACCTTCATAGAGCGTTAGGAGCTGGGTAAGGTAAGCTGTTAACTTGCTTCCGTACTGCTGAGTCAATATGGGGGTTAGCCAGAAGAGAAACCCGAGCAAGGCGGTGGGCAGCTCCTCTGCAGCAAATATTCAGTAACCTCCTTAGAAAACTGAAGTACTGTCAGCATCCTGTAATCCTTTCGTCGGTCATTAATATCAGGAAATCCTGCATTTACCATACAATGGAGCTTTAGCATGTCACGCGGCGCCAAAATGTAAAGCTGTAGAGGAGCTTGTGTGCGGAGCCAAAAGCTGCTGTGAAATATGTTTGCTAACATCTCTCGTTCAACTGTAATTCCTGCCTTCAAGGCATCGAGCCAGCTCGTACACTGGCGTAGTGAAAACAGCGGAGTGCTCCGAGGTCTGCAATCTCTCCACAAGGTATCTCTAACGGTCTCGTCACTACCCAAACTTCGGGTTGTCCTTGGTCTTTGTAATTTTCTGTGCTGACCCCGACAGGCTGAATTCATGTGTCTGTCTTAACTAAAAGCATTGTTGATCAAAATAGCACCAGATGAGACTAAAGAAAGAACGCATCAAGAAAACATTCTTTGTCTCTAGCTAATTTAGCTTGCACATTGGCAAGACTTTGCATGCAGTTGCTTTCAGGGTTTCCCTGTGTATACTCCAATCATTCAGTCATCTCATTGTTCAATTCATTCATTCGTAAGCCAACAACAGTCATTAAAAGATTTTGGTGTTGAGAATTATTATAATAATAATAACAACAACAACAACAACTGTTAACACCAAGTTTGGCTGTAGATCAGGAGTTTCTAAAACTATGTTTAATGGCGCTGTTTACATAATTAACCTCACTGAAATATTAGTCTTGTAGAGCCAAAGCCTAAATACCTCTGATGTTCAGAGAGGGTCAGCTGTGCAGTAAAGAGGTAGGAGTTCTCAGTTGTAATAAACAGCACAGAGAAGGCAATGCTACACTTCCTACGAAGTCACACCGATTTTGCAGGTGACCCAGAAAAAACTAAGCCCACATATATGAAATATTGCCTGACTTCAGATTTAGGATCCTCTTAATCTTGTATTTTTTTTTTTTTTTTAATGCAAAATTACTGGCCTTGGGTGCTTTTGAGGAAGGTACGAGCGGCAGGCAGATATGGTACAGTCTGTCCTCATTAGGTTCCCATCCTACCCCTTTATAATGCAATACTGAGTTAAATCCCAAATCATGAGTTTTCCACCTTATCCCAAACTTTGCATTTATGTTTATAAATACATTATGTTTATAACCACAAATACTGTGTACGACAATGCCCAGTCCCTGCCTGAAACGTAACAAGTTCTAGGTCTCAACTACCTCCTGTGACAGTGAGTTTCGCAGGCGAATCCCATACTGTGATTCAAAGACACGGGGTTGTTGTGATGAGCTCCCAGTTCTGAGAAGGACTGGAAAAAAACCTCAGCTGGAGCTGCAGATTTCAGGAAGGACAGAAAGACAAGAAAGCAAAACCAGGTTCTTCACCAAGGTACGTCAGCAGGGTGAGGTGAAATTATGGCTGCGTTCCCTGTCTCCCAAGCAGATGGCATGCAAGAAGCCTAGGCGAGAGCTCATCAAAGCAGAGATGATCTGACAAGCCTCTGCATCAAGAAAAAAGCACCATTTAAATTCTATAGAATAACTTTATTTTGAAGAGTTTGTCCTTAAGGGACTCTGGAATGGAGTTGGGTATTTGTGCTATAAGTGACCATGAAGCTTGTCAACTTACAATGATCGTTCTCAGCAAACTGTTCGAGTCTCAGACTGCAAACACAGGGGCAAAGGTTTGGCCAAACATTGGCCAAACAAAGTCTTGGGTTTTGTCTTCCTCGCGTTTCCCAGTGAATTAACAGAAGCCCAAAACCAGCTGGATAGAGACAGCTGAGATCTCACGCAGCAGAGACACCTGCCTTGCCCTCAGCCCTGCGTGGAGCGGGTAGACTTTCTGGCTGACACAGAATGGTAAATTATGCAATTCTAGTTCTTTAAATCATGTAGCATCTTGCAAATCATTCAGTCAAGCTCAAAACAACCGTTTAAAGTCCCTGACATGTGGCAATGGTTGAACCACCCTAGGTAAGAGAGAAATGTGACTATTGGCTTTCATTAGAAGGCAATGATAAAAAAATGGGAGGAATAATTTCTACTGTGCTGTCACATTGCATTTTGTAACCCTTTCTCTTGCTCTAAATAAAAGCTAAGAGTGTCCACACTAACGATGTGCTCATGTTCTAGCGTGGAATCTGTGTAGAGTCTTACATAAATCATGTTCGGTTCTTGAGGTGGTAATAAAATATGCAATAGTTATTGCAAATTTCTGCGTATGTGGGTTTTTTTATACAGATGAAAAAAATTTCAAGTGACTCCATAGCTGGCTGAAGTTACCAAAAAAAAAACCAAACCCCTTCCTACCGTCTTCTGTGCAGACTTGTAAACGTTGCAGCTGCCTGAAAAGAAGTAGACAAAAATGTGCGTTTAGACTCTGGTCTACAAGGAGCTGGAGGATACAGAGCCAGGAACATATTGGAGTGAACAAATAGGGGATGTCTCTGCCCGTACACACAAAGTCAGTAACCCTGACTTTCACTGTTAACACACACGGTGGGTGCCAGTATCCACCAACCCACTGTCGTTACTCAGAATAATCAAGTTTGGGATCTCAAAGATAACTGTCCTCCATATTAACAGTGTGCATGGTATTTCAGCTCTGAATTCATTTAGCATCATCTCCCATCCAGAGGGTCGCCCATCGATATCACATTACATTAAAAAGCCTCAAACAAGTCCTTTCCCAATCGGAAAGCAGAACCTGACTCTGTCTACGTTATCCACGTCGCCAAACATATTTCGGAGTTGCATGGAGAAGCCCAGATAGATAGTGAAAGCCACAGACGTGCTCACCCAGGGAAGCTATTGAGAAATCAGTTAACGTGAATTTACACCATACTTGGTGTTCTGCAAGAGCTACCCACACACCTGCCAAAATCCATGTCATATGCATCTGGGAGGTAGTACACGTGCACAGAGCTCTTCTACATCGCCGCTTTTGTGACTAAGAGGCTCCTTGCAAAGGCACTTGACACTGTTTTCCAGATTTCCAGAAGGCCGGTATGAGACTGCTGAACTGGTAGTTATTGCAGCAACATTTTTACCCAGTATCATGTAAATGTTTGCATAAACGCTTGCTCTAATCCACTGGAGATAAACCGGCACGGCACAGAGTGGTCCAGAAAAAAATCAAGTACTACGATACACCGAGGCATCTAGTTTCTAAGAAAATCTCCTGTTCTAGAGAAGCCCTCTAAGTTCTGAGTAATTTTGTCATACAGGATGCCGCCTATGGTTCTTTTGACCACCTTTTCTACAAAAACTAAATTTCGCATGGAGCCTGTCACGCGTGCGGTGAGAATACCTACCAAGTGAGGCTCCTGGGCAAGACTGGATGAAGAACATCTACTTTACGAGCTGTACAGTCTCACCCAGAAGGAGAACTTAGACATAAGACAGACAGATAGCTATGGGTTGTACATGTCTCCAGGGTTAGATGTCAACAGTAGAGAGAGCTGGAGAAGCGTGACCTTGGAGGTAAGCACCTACAATTACAGCCGCACTTATCTATATAGCCAAACCTGAGTCTCTCTGCCCTTCCCTGGCTGGTCTGAAGCCATGCTGGAACAGCACCTTGCCTTTGTGGAGGACTCATGGATGCTCTGCCCTAAGGTGGCTTCAGCCTGCATCCGTCTGCTCCCACTCCTGTAGACAGAGCCTGTGGTCCTTCTTGGATTTCATGGATCCTCATTCAAGACTCTCTTTTATGACATGTCTCTTTCCAAACAGCAAAGGAAACTGAAATTGTTAAAATTATTTCCTCTCCAGGAAAAAATTTGATTGAGAATCCATAATCCAGGACAAGGCAACATTCTGAAGCACCTCTCGAATCTTTTTAAGGGACAATAACTTTTGCAGACCGCAAAATTTTGTTTTGAAGAAATGTTTTGGGGAAAAAAAAGTTCAGTAATTACTTGCTCGAGAAAAAGATTAAAAGGTGCCATGTCAGTCAGGAGGAGAAAAGGCCCAGGATTTCCTTTTTTCAGTATATTCTGAATTAATGAGGCATGACCCTGTAGCTCAGCTGGGGCTACTTCTCAGGAACATCAAAAGGAAAAAAGGGCGGGTTTAAGGAGGGTGAAGCCAGACTCTTTTTGGTGGTTCCTGGTAACAGGACGAGGGGTAACGGGCACAAGCTGGAACACAGGAAGTTCCAAACAAATATGAGAAAAAACTTCTTTACGGTGAGGGTGACAGAGCGCTGGCACAGGCTGCCCAGGGAGGTTGTGGAGTCCCCTTCTCTGGAGACTTTCAAGACCCGCTTGGATGCAGTCCTGAGTAATGTGCTCTGGGCAATCCTGCTTTAGCAGGGGAGTCGGACTAGATGATCTCTAGAGGTCCCTTCCGACTCCGAAAAATTCCGCGAAATTCCGTGATCGTGTACTTTCAGAAATGGGAAGAGAAATCAGAAGCGAAACGAAGCTTTCCTTTGTAGGGCACAGAGTCAAGTTGAGTCAAGTTGGCAATGGAAGCCCTCTCCTCTTCACTGCCTTGAGTTTGCTCAGATATTCAAAGTCTTGATAAACTTTGTTTCATTCCTTAATCCAGGTATCAGTACTAAACTAACACATGGGATTTTTCCTCTGTGAAAGCTATCTCTAGATCCTTTGCAAAAGAGAAAAAAACACCTGTGCAATACTGCCATTTGTGAGGTGACAAACTTTGCTTTCCCTCCTAGCTTTGGGTTGCATTTTACGGGTAAACAATAAAAAAAACCCAAGATGGATGTTAATTATAATGAGGGGTAAAATTAGGTTCTATAACAAGCACTGCGAACCTTCCCATCTAAAACTCCCCATGGAACAATAAGTTGCATTAAGACAATGAACTATATTATATAAATCTCTTGCATTTCTGACTAAGTTACAAAAAACCCCTACACGGAAGATGCTGCAATGCTGCACAATGAAGCTGTAAAACTTGACGCGATTTGCTATCGCAATTCTGATGTGACCTTCTCACACACACACCATCTGTAATTACACACCCCAAAGTCTTTTTAAACAGGGACGATATTAATCTCTTCAACAATCACCGGGGACTTTTCAGGTTTGTGTGTCCTGTTTTAACCTGCGATTCCTATGAAATATACCCTTCGGATCCTCCAGCTTCAAAGAAATCAGAACCCCAGGGGCTCTTCCGTGGCTTTAAGATCTAAATTCAGCTGATCCGAAATTATGAATTCAAAATCTAACAGCTGTTAAAAAGCCCCTCTCTCAAGCAGCACACATATTGTTACAAAGAAGAAATAAGACACAGCATGTTTTGAGCTAAAATTGTTAAATGCCTGTAAACAAACCCATTTTGTTTTCCCACTGCCATATACTTGGGGTTGGTTTTTTTCAGACTAGTCAGCATTTTTGCAGCATTTTCTGTGTTCGGTGGAGAGCACCCGCTGATTACAGCCACATTTCTGAATGCTCTGGCCACCCGCAATTGTGCGTCCACAAAAGAAAAACTCTACAAAAGGTGACTGTGCTTGAAAGTTTTTTTAATAGATGACTTGTGCAACACCAATTAGGAACAACGTGGCATAAGCAGGGATTAAAACACCCACAGTGGTTCCACAGCCTACGCACAGAGCACCTTCCTTCTGTCCTTCCTGTGGGTCTTGGGCCACCTTCCAACTTCTGCAACATACCATCCTGCAACAACTTGCCTCCCGCACTCTTTGACCATAATTCAGTTCTCCGGCCTTCACCTTCCTTCCTCGGACACATATTGCAGCGTATATTCCTAGCAGGGCAACATATGCATTTTGACTCAGAGGTGTGCATCAGCCTTAAACTTCTACGTCCTACCTTCTCCACAAGGAAGTCAGTCATATTTTTCACCTATATGGCTGAGGAAGGTTTTGCTACTTGCTTTAGAATCGTAGAATCGCCCAGGTTGGAAGGGACCTTTTTAGATCATCAAGTCCAACCATCAACCCAACACTGCCAAACCCACCACTAACCCATGTCCCTCAGCACCACGTCTGCCCGGCTTTGAAATCCCTCCAGGGATGGCGACTCCACCACTGCCCTGGGCAGCCTGGTCCAATGCTTGACAACCCTTTCCATCAAGAAATTGTTCCTAATATCCATCCTAAACCTCCCCTGGAGAAACCTGAGGACATAAATCCCATAAAGATTTTATACTCCAAGACTCCTCCACACTCATGTCAGAGCTCCTTACTCTAGCTGACGGTAATGATTAGTTTCTTTCCTTTTTCAAACTTTGGTCTTCAATAAAAGCAGCAAAGGCTCAAGTCCAGTGTAGCTAAGCTGGGGCTTAGACTCCTACCTGCCAGTTCTTTTCCCTCTGGTGGCAGATCATAACTTTTAGCCACAAGCTACTCTACCACTTCAGACAAAGACGGAATGAGTTACGGATGCATTTCTAGATACTCCACGGTATGTGGCAAACGTGCAAGGGCAGAGGTGGTGCACGGTCAGGACCCAGGAACCCTAGACTGCAGCAGTACCAACTGCTTGGTCTTTTTCTGTTGCATTTGTTTTGCTTTTAATTTTTTTCTTTTTTTTGGTAAGAACTATCATTGGCTAATGAGGCAAATTGGCTGCACCTCTCTGAAAAAAAAAAAAGAGAAGCATGCTGAAGTGCTTTCAGATGCAGGTGAGCAGTGTGTTTATATGCCTAAGAGGGCTGACACATAGCTCAGCATTGGTCAAGAGTTGCCTACAAGAAGACTCCAGCCGGAGTTTGGTTCCAAGAACAAGAACATACGCCCTTCTGTGTTAGAATTACAAGAATATTTAAGAGAAGGAATTGCCAATGGACGGTGCTTTCATCTGATCCCAGCATGGCCTCACAGGTCTTCAGCATCAAGCTAGTCTTGAGAGTGGCTCAATTTCAAGGGCCAAAGGAGACTCCAGATCTGTACGCGAATGTCTGGCTGATAAAGGAAAATGGTCAAGCAGCAGCAAAATGCTCAAGGCAAATACCTACAATCCTTGTAAGCAACCTCGTGACTCTCCAGTTTGGAGTTCATACATGGAAGTTACACCCCATTCCTGTCCTGTTCCTAGTCTTCTTTGTGTTTGTTCCTGAGTTCTCATTGACTATAGCTTTCCTCTGTTGAGACAGTTTTTAGGCAACGTCAAATTGATTATAGTTCTGGATGTGTCTCCAACAACTATGGTGCAATTCTCTTTAAATTTTGAAAACCATACGGCATCCTGCCTCTGTGTGACACTTCCTCCTAGAATGGCTATGAGGAGCTTTCATATCCGGTCAATCAAATGTATATTGGACAGGCATCGTCTAGGCAATCTAGTGACCATGCTTCAGACCATCAGGTGCTCCCTTTTGCAGGAGCAGGGCCTGTCCAATGTCAATCTATTTCCACTTTCTCCATCCAGGGTCCCCATAAAGTATGTAGCCTCCTGGGGTAGCTGCCGCATTCAGTAAACGTGACTGCACAGACCTCTTCACCCCTGGAGAAACTCTGACGTCAGTGCTACCCTAGCATTTGAGGCAGCATGGAGTAGGTATATGGCTTTTTAGATTCATATATGGGACACGTAGGTCTGTCTTATGATGAGAAGTTCAGCCACTACCCATTTTAATCAAGAAGGCAACGTGCTAGATCCCATTTTAACCCTGAGACTAGAACCTCCATCTGTCAGGTAGTCAGCTTCCCAAGGACGGTTAATTCTACAGCAAATGGTCTGAGCCTTATTCATTCTTCAAAAGCACGAGTAAGAATTTTACACCCCCCCAAGATAGCTTTTGAGGACTGAGGCACTGCCAAGGCAATCCTGCTTTCCTCCCATATTACAGAAAGTCCCAACTCCTTCTCCTCCTGAGCCAGATATCATCCTGGTTCTCTCTGACGTGTTCTTCATTGACGGGTACAACAGGCTGGAGTACACCATGGATTCAGTTCCTCCAGTCCAAAAATCTTAAACAAACTAAGACAGAAGTGAATCCTGACGACTCCTATTGCTTTGATACGACTTTGGCAATTTTGCAAATTCTCTTTTTTTTATATTCAGAAAAAAAATTTCCACCTGTTCTGCCTCCAGTCTTGTGTCTGATTACACAAAGTTTAGGAATCTATCCTAGTCCTTCCCTGCCTTGACATGTTCTGCCTCACAGCAGTTACAGGTTGTGACTATCTTTGTTAAAGTGATGTTGTTGTTCTCTCAGAAGAAGAGTTTTCTTCAAGAATTAGAAGTTATCTATAATACATAGATCATAACATGAACCAACTACTCAGAATGTCTGTTCTTGAATCTGAATTAGACTCCAGCAGGCCTTTCCCCCTCCTTCATTCCTCTATTTCTTTGGAATATTTGCTCAAGACAGAAATATTTGTAGCTTTCTAGTTTCAAATGAAGTCAGGTGTTTCTGATCTTCCTCTTGGATGAGGGGATAAGAGGAAATCAAATAAAGAGAACCTCAAAATGACCAAGACATAACCTGAGCTTATTGGCAGCATCTTCATTCGCCTTTTCTTTTACTTGGGCAACATCCACCGTTTATTACTTCATCTTGTTTCTTTTTCATAACCGATTGCGAGATGATCTTGGAAAGGAATTCAGACTCAATTGTTAAGACATTTGCATCTTTTCTTGCCAGAAGAAGTTATCATTCTATCTGGCTATGTACTAAACCATTGTTTTAGAAGCACTCATGTTCATCCCAAAAGGTCTAAGGGGGAAGAAGGAGATGGGGAAAAAAGGAGCACATTGGCAGTAGAGGCAAAACAGTACGAAACCCAGCCTCTAGCAGAAAGAGCTCCAAAATGGAAGGAACAACCACAAAAAATACTCTGCTAAGAGCCTCCTGTTTTTGCAGGGGAAGCATCAGGCTATGTGCTTCTGCTCACTTGCTTGGCTATCAAGTAGCTTTTTGAGCACCGGACAAGTTACAAACGCACTTAAAACCAACCAGAGCTGCGTGAAGCACGTTTCTTTCTATTTTTAATGGTACAAACATTTGACCTCCTTTTTACGCATTAACAGCAATAACCTATCCTTCAAGACACGGTGAGCATGATTCAAAGGATGCAGAGAGACCTCGTTTCTTGGGGTGGATGTCTCAGCGAAGCAAGGATGTCTCAGCGACAAGTAAGGAAACAAATTTGTTCTAGAAAACTGAATTGCTCGTGCACTCTTTGTAAGCGTGCAGGACTGCCCCTCCAAAAAAAATAAATAACATATGTATGCATAGATAAAAAAAATCACCAAACTGGCAAGAGCTCAAAGGAATAGCTGCAAAAATCAAAGAGCCAAGCTCGTTCTTGTGACCAGAGACAAGGTGGACTGCTCTGGATCAGTCAGACCTTTGGCCTGACAGCTTCCTCTGTATTAGGATATTCCTCTATATCTTTGCCTCTGGGGATCAAACGCTGTTTTGCATTCACCATGCGAGACCTTTTCCAGCTTTCCCATCTCAACAAGACCCGGAAGACTTTGTGGCTGGCTGGCAAGCATCACGCGTCTGCTACCATTGTGTTGCAGAACCTGTGAAACGAAGCCTCCAGCAACCAAAATGGAAGGGCAATTTTCACCATGTATTCCTAGAACGTCGAGAATATTCCACAGTATTCCTAAAGCATCTACTGGAGGTGTCAGACACATGTAAACTTGATGTTCTAAAGACTCTTTTGTCCTTAGACGAACATTACAGTGATTAACATTGCACTGTTAGATATACGTTAGTTATTGTGGTATATTTTTTAGCTAATATTCCGGGTGGGGGGGAAGCATTGCATCACTTGATCCTCCAACTCTACAAAACTGCTACTTCTCACAGAAGCAAACTATTTTGCCAAAAGCACACCATCATAATACGCCTTTCATGTAAGCACTCACCAGTATATTATATTTTATTGCTGTTTCAAAACCTCCTTTGTAGAAACTCCTCACCATTTTCTGAACACTTAATATTAGTCTCTGTAGCAGACGTAAATCGCACAGAAACTGCATTCATGCCAATGAACTCTCTTCCAGTGTAATGTAATCCTCTTTCTTTCCCCACCCATGTTGGGTGTTGCATTAACACATTAGTCCTCTACACCTGACCTGTTAAGAAATCTCTTTATATTCCCCATAAAAGAACCTATCTTGGGAGGCAACAAATCATCCTGGTTCCGAGCGGCTCGTCTGCATTCATTATCTATCCTCTATGGATCTAAACTCGTCTTCATTTCTCCTTCTTTTCTAGAGATGGAGAAAATTCTACAAAGACCACAGTTCGCCTCTTGAGGAATTCAGGATAATGGAAGCGAGAGCACACACAGGTTGGGCAAGGATTGCGAGTCCAGACCATTAACAAGTTAAAACGAGTGGGTGTTGGGAAGGGGAAAACTTCAGCGTTTTCCTCTTCCCGTTGCCCCATCAACCTTAACTGTTTTGACATCACCCTAACGTTTTCATAATTCCAGCTACTCCATTGCTGAAAATCACAGAACGTTCCTCCCTGATTTCAAAAAAGTGATTTATTCTGGGCTGCAGACACCTCTTTGTCCAAGGATACTCCACTTAACTGGATAACCCTCAAAGCCTTATGAGTCTCAGACCACAGTTTTTAAGACCCCACGCAAGTGTCTGATGGATGTGTGCTCCTTTGGACGTCTTTGGGGACTATATCCTCTCCCAACATCCAAATCCCATCAAGAGGCTGAAGACTAACAGACTAACAGGCTTCACCTTGGGTGTAAAAGCTCTCTTTTCATCGCTAAATAAGCTTTGCTACAGTGCCCTTTTTTTTTTTAACAATCACCCTATTCATTAAACCTCTTCTTATACCATGTAATTTACACACTTCATTGCCTAACCGGCCAAAACCGTGTCAGAAAAAAGAGCATGCAAGTACAGGATATGTGAATGCAACACTCAAAAATGCAGAACCACCATCTTAGCGGCCACTTGGCTTTGAACGATTATCAACAGCAGAAGATTAGTGAGTCTCCCCTACCTCATGATCTGATCCACCGCAGAGATCTTCAAAGAGAATGAATTTTTATGTGCATTAATTTCATTTTTACTTACCTTAAGTGAACAGAAAAGTAGGATAATAGCGAGATCAGAGCCTTTAAACACTCAGGCTTCAGTTCCCAGTGAGGTCGGATGTCCTCCTTCCCTTCTGATGCCTGACTGCCACCCTGTGGCTACTTCACAACATTCAGGTTCCAGGTTTTAAGGGTGAACTCTGAAGCCAAAGGACTTCCTTCCACTAAACGGCAAATTTGGGGCCGGTGCTGTTCCAAAAAGGTGTATCTCAACACACGTTCCAAGAACCTGAAAGGGGTTTTGGACTTGCATTTGAGTATTATTGTAAAATGTCAGTATTAGAAGTCTCAGAGTAACCTGCCACTGTGGCCTACAAACAGCCCAGAGTAACCACAGAACCTGGAGACGTGTCGTACAGGTTGTTTCTCCTCTTGAGCGGTCATACGCCCGGAGAACCTCTAGCAAGCTCAGCATACGCAGATCTGCTTAGCTTGATTCAGGACCCGTTTCGGTGAATCAGTTCCTACACGTTGTTTTTCCTGGTTAGACAGACAATTGGTTTATCATACCGTGGATGTTTCCTCTTTATTGTGGCAGAGAAAACACAAGGGTCCGCAAAGTCTTAGGCACTAAAGGGGAGCTTAGACACATTATTCTCTTAAAAAGTGTCAACTCCTAGATCATCCTAACCCAGAGTGTAGCTCAAATTTATTTGAATTTTGAAAATTAAACATCCAGATAATGAACGTTCTGACTCTGGGCATTCAAAAAAAAAAAAAAAAAAAGCCACTTACGGGGCAACACCGAGCACTTCAACATTGCTGAACACTTTCGGCCCACTCGACCCACATGTGGTGTTTCTTCTACTTACCTCATTGGCCACAATCCCTCTGGTAAGTACTTTCAAAGCTTCATGAACTGAGCTGAAGTCTAGCTGTCTTCCTTCGAAACACGTTGGAAGTACGTGCACTTTTATAGGATCTCCATGGCTAGAACACGAGTATCCAACAACCAGAGCAGCTCAGGCTCTGGTTTTAGAGAGTGCAGACTCTTGCACAGACGTATTTTACTCCGATGACAGCAGTAATTGGTGAGACAAGGAATTTTATTATTAGACTTTCCTCCATCAACAGTTGTAATAATAAGAGGGAAAGAAACAGAGCAGGAAAAAAGAAGGCAGAAGCGTAACCAAGGCCCATTTTCTGTATGGTCTTTATCAATAGGTATCGATGATTTAATGATTATTATTTCCATTACGATTTCATTCTGTGCTTCACACCGCTGTTGGCCTGGGAAGATGCATTTCTTCCATTCCCCCACAAGCCATCCTCTTTTTGGATGTTGACCAGAAAAAGCACCGTCTCTTCCTCAAAACCAACCCATCCCTTCTGGGGACTAAGCCACCTGTCACCGAGGGAACAGGGTGATGGAGCCGTCTTCATTAGTGCTTATGCCAGATGCTCTACTGCGTTTGGCATCTGTAATGTTGGTGTAGTAAATGAAAAGACACCAGGAAATGCAGTAAGGCCAATTCCCATTCCAATAAATCACACAGGACGTGCCCTCGGGGGGCGTGTTTTCAAGGCACGTGATCCAACAGAGAGAGGCCAGCAATGTCTTGGCTGATGTCTGCCCAGGGGTATGCAGCCGGCTGACTTCTGCCGACTGAAAAGTTCAATACATTTAAGCAGTACCCCAGCCCCTAACACTTCTACAACTTCTTTAGACTTGTCTGCAGCTCAGACAGGAACACCTCCTGCTCCACGGGCCAGAAGTCATGAGTTCTCTACACTTAATAAATCAGTCCAAAAAGAGTGAAGCTTCAGGTGACCACAGATTACCTTTTGCTTCCTTGGTCACCCTTCTGGGGATCCCCAGCACGGACGTGCCATATCTCTGTCCCTTCTGACTTTCAGTAACGGGTCCACTAACACCCAGAAGTAGGGCACTGTGGAAACCACTTGCAGAGGCTCCACGGGAGGTAACCAACAGGCAAATAACCCAGAGGCTTCACCACAGAAGAGACGCGGAGGGGAGCATTCCCACAGAATACGGCATGCCAAGCTCTCCCATCCACATGCCTGCGGAATAACCCCCACTTTTCTGTTTCTCTACCTTAATTAGGGCTCCAATTAGATCTTTCCCCTCATGCTTATTCCTACAGAACTGCCTGCTTGCACCTTCTCTGCCTCACCCCCACACACACAAATTGGTTTGGGCTCTCACGTGCTCCCCACCGCCCCTTGGTTTGGGCACTTCTATTGCCATTGTTAATTACATATAGGTATTTGAAAACACTGTACCTACGCAATTCCTTATTGCTTCCACATTTCACTAACTCCTGTGTTCTCCGATGTCATACTGTCTCAACTTCCTTACTACATTCATGAGAGCCACCTCACAAAAGCCTATGTTAGATAAGAGACTTCCCTCCTACATACTCAGCAAATGAAGTATCAGCAGACAGAAAGGAATCTGTTCCCAGTCCCACAGCTGCCTCCAGCCTGGTGGAGCCTAACCTCCTCCATTCAGCTTTTCCCTGTAACCCAGCACCAGAGAAGAGGAATGAAAGAAGCACAAGAAGAATTAAGAAGCATATCTTTTAAAAAAGTCACATTAATCACATTCATCAATGGAATTAAGCGGCGCCACCTCCCCATCTCTGGCTTAGCCAGCTCGCTCTCCTCTGCGCAGTGTCTTCATGGTGATCACCACAGGAGGCAACAAGGGTGGGGAATTCCTCTGTAAGGATCCACTGCTTCTTATTTATGTAGATAGGCGTCAAGCCAGAGCTCCCCCGAATCTTTCAAAGAGCTGCCAAGAGAGAACCACATTTCCTTAGAAACAAGGTAATGAAATAAAAAGTCCAGGGAACGGAACCTTGTGGGAAGAATTCTCCTCTATAGTAAGCAAAGGAGATCATAGAATGCGTGGGTTGGAAGGGACCTTGAAAGATCATCCAGTCCAACCCTCCTGCAATGAGCAGGGACAACTTCAACTAGATCAGGTTGCTCAGAGACCTTCAGAGGCTAAGGAATGTAGACTACAGCTCCTCGGAAAGATGAAGAACCACCAAACCACTGGGGCTACATCAGACAAAGGCCAGAAGGCCAAAGGAAACAGCTTAATTAGAATGAAAACAAAAGGAGAAAGGGTGGCAGAAGAGAGACGCATGACTTTTCAATGGAATAAGAAATACTGGGGGGGCAAGGAGGGCAAGAAAGGAAGAAAAAAGAAAGAATGAATGACAGTTCAAACTCATCTTTCTGAAAATCCCTCTTTCCCTGGAGCATACTCGGAGACAGAGGCGCCAGACCTGGCATCCTACTGACCTCTGATTCTTCAGAGCTGAAGAAAAGGAGCTCTCCATCAGGTTGTTCCTACTGACACCTCCTGTCTGCTGCTACTGAAACCAGCGCCATGGCTGAACGGTTTTCTGACCCCTTTCATAGTCATCTACACCATCTACAGCTCTTCACAGAACTTCTGTGATCCAGGCTGGCTGTCCCACCCCTCCCCTTCCCACGTCCCTCGCGTGTTCACTCCGAAGTATTGGAAAACCTTTCACTTAGGGAATGCAGCGGGTTGATACGTACTGCACTATGTCCGCAAAGGCAGTGAGCAACGGCTTGCACTGGTACTCAATACCATGTTTGGCACACAGGGACTTCACCAAAGGGGCCACCTTCCAGTAGTTGTGTCTTGGCATTGTAGGAAAAAGGCTGTGGGAAGAGAATATGGTGATTCAATGGCGCCTATCGCCACCCCACAAAACTCCTGCCCCTCTTCTGTGCCTAAGCCTGGGAGTGCCTCAACCTCCCCTTGTGCCTGTAGCCGTTAGTGCTCTGTGGCGGTCCCTCTCATGTCCATTCAGTCAGTATCTGAACTAACCAGGAGGCTGGTAATTCTCACTCCTGCCCCATGCTACTCATATCTGAAGTGGTGTTGGTGCTCACTGGTGCTCCAAAAATTTTCTGACCCATCACTTGGAATTCCCATTCCATCCCCATTACAAAGAGCATAAAATTTACCCACATTACGTTTTGTTCTTGCATTAGCTGATAGAAAGACAGGGACCTTGTAGACTCTTCAGACCTAGCATAACTAGTACTCCTTGAAATTCCCTCACATCCCCAAGCCATGCTTCAACTCACTGGTGCTCGATTTGGAAGTTCAGGTGTCCACTAAACCAGTCGTTGAATAAGGACTGATGAACATTACACGTTGCCTGGAGCTGAGAGAAAAAAACAATAACATGTTGTTTTAGGAATACCACTTCTCTTCCACGTGCCAAACACAACAGTAACCACGTACAAGTTCCTAATCATCACGTGCCTTCCGGCTGAATACAGCAACTCCAAGAGCTATCTCCAGTCAACACGAGATGGCCATGCTGTGGCACACGATTGTTTGGGACATAATTTAGGAGAATAGACTTGAATTCCCCAGTAAGATAAGCCATTACAACCATGACTTGCACTTCCCCCACTTAAAAAACTGCATAATGACTTCAGAACTAAAATAAGGCAGAGCACACAAGAGAGATCTTCATCCTGCCTCCACGGAAAGCTCTCTTATCCGAAGAGCATTGTAGCATCTCTAACTATCTTCCTTGAGGCATCTGTGCTCAGCATTTGAAGCCTCCAGCCCATTTCTCCACCTTCTTTCTTTGCACTGATCGCTCACTTCACACGGTGAGGACAAGCTGCTTATGTTTTCCTCTCTCGGTTCCCACCGCTTCTGCGATCAGCCCCCTTGGGCATTATGTACCCAGAACTGCAACATCTCACCTTCAAAGCCACAGGTCTCTGGAAAGAAGGTCTTACCTGGGTAGAGAACCAGTCCACATTCTTATCATAATCGATGTGCATCGGGATGTGATTCATTTGTGTAATCCAGACAAACCAGTTACTCTCTATAAACCTGCGCATATAAACACACACAAAACCATTACTGATCTCACACTGATGCGGTAACAAGTCAGTACAAAACACTTGTACGCGTACAAGCCAGTCCTTGCTTGAAAAAAATGAACCTCAAACAGCTGATCAGCAGATCTGACCTGCACACACCTTCTAAAGACACACGCCTGACAGACAACAACCTCCGTCTTGCTGAAAGCCATAAGGAGACAGAAGAACAGGGAGCCCACGAGAAAGATAACCAGGAGACTGAAGAAAAGACACGAAGGATCGGTGTAAACTGGGTAAAGAAAATGGAGGAATGATAAGTTGAATGATACCTGACCAACAGATGAAGCCCCAGGATACCCTTCACCCCCAGTAAGGGTAAGTAGGTGAGAAAGAATCGGATGTAGAAGCTCAGCATCCAGGCCAGATCCTGTAGTATACGGAACAGATAAAAAACTTCATTAAGAGGAAGAATTACTGGCTTCTGAATTTACCATCCACTCTACGTGGCACTCCCTTTAAAACCTCCCGTAATATCTTCTACTGACAGATTGTTCCTCCCCAGCCCCCTCACAAAGCTATCTGACACACAGCCACTCCCCAGCCATTCCTGTGCTCGGGAATGACCCTGGTCTTATGAGCCCAGCACAGGGCAAACACGAGAGAGGACGTGCTGTAAAGCATCGCGTTTTCCTCCCGATCTGAAGAGAAAGTCAGCAGTGAGAAACCCAAAAACCTAGCTAATTGAAAGAATAAAGAGCGCTGGTTTACCTCCATCTCATCTTTTTTGTTCCTCTTCACATCCTTTGCCATCTCTTATTCCCCTCGTGTTCCTTTTCTCCTGTCTCACCTCCCCGCCAAGAATAAAAAAGCAAGACGCCTTGTCTCTGACCCCCACATCTCAGAGAACAGACATCTTTTTTTTGCATTTTTTCTGAAGTCTCTAAAAGCCACGCTATTCCTCATCCCCTGACAAACAACTCTGAAATTCCGCTACGCATCCCCTATTCCACTTCACACTGAACCGTGAGGACTCAGTTTTAGGCTACCTGAAAGCTATTTGATTTTTAATACATCGTTTTGCAAAAGGGGGGGCGCACTGAATCCTCCTCCAACCTCCCTCGATTTCTGCTACTTTTCCCCTTTTTCCGTGCCCGTAGGTTTTTATTGTATTGGCTTGGGAGAACGAGGAGTGGCCGGAATGACCACTTCTACCTTCAACTAGACTCTCATGCTACCTGAAGGACAAGTTCTGTATGAACATCAACTCTGCAGAAGAAGGAATGCTTCCAGACACTCGCACACCCTGGGCTAAAGCAGAACATCAGAGACGTTACTTCCCAGCTC
The DNA here is from genome assembly GCA_013396915.1 of Stercorarius parasiticus. NCBI lineage: Eukaryota > Metazoa > Chordata > Aves > Charadriiformes > Stercorariidae > Stercorarius > Stercorarius parasiticus. The sequence continues at coordinate 112,897 of VWZL01000451.1, read as the reverse complement.
GTATACCCACACACCCCTTGCACCGAGATACACAGCTCAGAGTTCCCGCCAGTAATTCCTCGCGCTGAAATGTATCTGTAAAACAAGGAGAAGTCACCACTGGCACCTTGGAGCTCACTTACCACCCACTGTTTCCGCTGTATCACAAAGTAGAATATGTACCACTGGAAGTAAAGAGGCACCAGAGCTGGGGGACCGACTAGAGCGGAGAAACAGATTGCAGAGACATTAGCTGTGCCCTTTTATCCCAGCCAAATGGACTGGAAAAGGAAGGGGTTGAGTGAAGGCTGTCCATAGAAGCGCGAAAGGGTAGGGTTACTCACTGATGAAGAAGTACTTGTGCTGGTGGTTATAAGGCATGAATTTCTTCTTTTGCACACCGAGCTGTTAAAATAAGCAAATTACTCAGGCCGTGAAGGCATCTGTGCATACACTCCTACCTACGCTTTCGAAGAAATGCGTGCTTGGATACCTCCTAACCTTTGAAAGAGATGTCCTACCAAACCACGCCAGCTCCCGCCATGCCATTTGCTTCATCTTTCCCTGGAACTTCCATCTGTGACTGCTATGCTAAGGTTTCATCCTGCCTTGGATGCACAAAAGGCTGGGTAGTGCCTCGCGCCACAAACAGCAACGTGCACTGGAAGCTCTTTCCCTACAGAGGGCACAGTCGCGTAACAACACTTAAAACGAAAACCACACGAGGCACTGAGAACAACAGTTCGCTGCCAATATAGCTTCAGAAAAAAAAAAGGAAAACCTACAATATTATTAATAAAGATGTGTAGAACTCCCCGCCTACTTGCAATCGATCTCCAAAGCAGAGAAATGAGCATGTAGGCTTTAAACCGTGTCCCCAGGAACAAGGGTGAACAGATTACCCTCCCTCTGAGACTGTTAATTTTTCAGTGTTCACTGCACAAACGTAACAGATCACGTCACTGACTTCCTTGAGGAACTCCATTATATCCCGGCACACATCTAAACCAATTCCGAACAGCAGCCCTCCCTTAACTTCAATGCAAATCAGAGCGTTTAAGCCAGGTGACACTATGAATTTATGTAACTATTTTTTTTAAAGGACCGGCAAATGCTAAAGCCGTTCAATTAACTTCAGAGTTGTACCAGAAATAGAGCTGGACTCCAGACAGGACCCAGTCTGACACCCACCGTCAGACTGAGACCGCTGAAACACCTTCTTTGATCAGTAATGGTAAACGTTCCAGTTAGTCCTTGCTTGCCAACCGCTGCTTCATTTCCCAAAATACTAAAATTAGTCAAAGCTGATCTTGGTAAAGAGAACAACTTGCAATCTTAGCTTCATACGGCTGCAAGTATCTCATCAGAGAAATATGACCTTGTGACAAATATCTCATTCTTATTTTAAAACACAGCAAAAATAACTTCTGTTGAAATCTTAAGAATACAAAAATCTCAGAAGTATCGAAGTATTACTAAGGAATATTAGGGACTACTGGAAGGAAAAGTAGCACTATATAAAATAGCAGGAGAACTCAAAGCATTTTCCGGATGTACTTCTCATCCTACTGAAGCAGTTTTGGTGGGTTGTTTTAAACCTTCAGAATAAATTTGGAAAATTTCAACCCACAGCAAGATTGTATTAGGGCAAAAAAGCATTAAACCACCAGTTGCAACGTTAAGCACATGGAAGCTCGTGACGCACCAGGATCTTTTTCCTTCCTGCTTTCAAAGGCCATTAATGCCAAGCTGCACCTTCTCTAGATTCCTGAATTACGGAGACAATTCACTGACCAACCCCACTGGTCACCAGTCTCCAGGCTCTCTGCAGCTTTCCAAATTTGAATCGTAATGCTGCAACCTCCCAGCCTCCACCAGGTCTCACCTCTACAGAGAGCGTTTTTCCCAAAGCAAAAAATAAGGGATGCATGTTAACGTCAGGGTCCTTTCGGAAGCAGTTGGGTTTAGCATGGTGTTGGAAGTGGAGGTGATTCCACCAGCTGGCTGGTGCTCCCTGCAGGAAGGGGTGAGAAGAGAGTGCCGTAAAGAAGTTGTATCTTCTGCCCTCAGTCCTCCCTCCCCAGCAGCTCCTTGCATTTGCTCTCTTCTTACGCTGAGACTGGCTTTGACCGCAGAGCATCACGGGCAAGGCTCTAGCAGTCCCTCTCACCACTGAATGCCCACCTTCAGATGGCCGATCACGAACTTGTGCACCCAGTGGTTCCACTTGGACTTGCTAAAGACGGAAAGGTGTCCAAAATCGTGCTGGAGCCAGCCAGCCTGTGCCTGGAATTAAAAAACACAAAACCACAACAGTGCTGCTGGGGGAAAAAGAAGAGTCGGGAGGCTCTGGCTCTGAAAAGGGCTTTCTCTTCTCCCACTCCCATGCTCCTCGCGACATACCCCTAGACAGCGAGAGCATTTCCACTGCTGAGACCCAATCCAAACACCTCCCTTTCACTACAAAGCAGTGCAGTCCAGGCTTTGCCTAATGACTTTTAGCCCCACACAGTCGTTTTCACGAGGAAGGAAAAAAAAATCATGAAAGAAGAGAAGTCACGGAGCTGAGAAACAGCATTTATTCTCTTACAAAACTGCACTGAAATCGGCAACAAAGTCTCCTTTAAGGAGCAGCTTGCTGCTGCCTCCTCCGAGTACTTGTAATTCCAAGGGGATCATCCGGCCACAGGAGGAATAGCTGGGGCTTTGAGAGCTGCTCTGCCCTCTCCTCTAACTCGCTGCAAGTTCCCATGGGAACACGGCGGCTTGGCCCCCGCACAGTGCCTTGGAGTTCTGGCACAAGGGACCTGAGAAGCGTAGCATGGCTTTCACTGTACGAAGAAGGCTGGGAATAAGGAGAGCTTTGACAGACTACGGGAAGGAAAAAGGAAGGCAAAACCTGCTCTACCAAAGCGGCATGTTGTGACACTGTAATTTTGCCCCTTCGGTGGAATCCAGGGAGAAACAGAATTTTGGGAAGTCCACAAAGATAAGATTTCTCCTGTGCTTAGGGCAATGAGCACCTAAGTCTCAAAGGATTGGATTTTGGTGTTTCTGGGGCTTCTTTTTGCCTAGCTGCTTACCTGGACAGTGCCTAGAAGCACTGCGGAGAAGAGGAACGGCACTGTGGATGCTCCAAAATACCAGATGGTGAGCCAGGCTGCGACATCCAACAGCAAGATGTGGCAGAGATACAGGATGAAAAAGGTGCGGTTGGGGTTGAGAAGCCCCATCTTCTCGACGGTTGCACGGAGCTCACGGAAATCTTCTACCAGCTTTTTCTGTGGGGAGATCCAAGAGTATCTGCTGGTCTGAAAATGCCTCAGGAACCCAAAAAGGAACTCGGTTCCCTCTCTCAAGGAGCTACTGTGGCAATAGGGAAAACCTGAGGGTCTCCTGGAGACGCATCTTCACTAAGACTATGGATAATGAGATGAAGTCAAGGGGAAGCTTCAAACCAACACAATGATTTCAGGAGATGCTACAATTTTATGTACAGGGAATTCTGGCTGCCAGTAAGAGAACTTAAACAGCACTATTTCAACTCAAATACCAAGTTTTTAAGATACTTACATTCTTGCTGGGCTCAAAGCTGGGCTGATCTGGTGCCAGCTCCCCAATCAAGAGTGGGCTCATGTACTTTTTTACTAGCGTCTTGTCGAGATGAAATGCTATGAAAGGATCCTGAAATACAGATATAGGAACTGGCTGAAGAAAAACGATTGTTCAGGTGGCAGCAAAATAAATATATTTCATGATATCCTGGACTCTGCAGAAAGCCGAGTCAAGTCAAGTCAACCCAACTAACGGAGCTGGCCGAACCAGATTTTACTGTCACAAATCTTACTGCTTTTTTCACACCATAAATGATCATCTGAAGCTGAATTTTCTGTATCGTTTTCTACCTCGATGCTGTTAAGTACAGGTCACCAAGAAATATGGGCTCGCTCCCGTCTTACTTCTGTATCTGAAAATTTCATATCCTGCTGAACCTCAAGATGTATCATCTCAACGACTCTGTCTCTCTTTTGTCTTTAGCTTCCACCTTATTTTTCCTCAGCCCCCACATCCTAAAATTAAAGTCTGACTAGGGAGAAGGGAGAGATATCAACTAGCCGAACTGGGAAAAATAATGGGACAAGCAGGACGCACGGAGGTGATGGCAGCTTCTGGTGACCCACACCGACCTCTCAAAAGCCCCGGGTTGTTCCAAACGTGCTTCCTTGGCAATCCCCAAAGCCCACCCTGCCACATCTTCCTAGAGTCGTTTTGTTTTCTTGCTCCCTGCCTCCTGTTCCCTATCTGGTTCCCCTCCACGTTTCTGAAGAGCCCCAGGAAAAGGCCTTTTTTTCCCTCCTTACCTTTCAAAAGATCCCCGTTAGGGAAATTGGTTACTTTTATCATTTAAATGTAATGTCAATCTCCATGGAAACCAGGCAGCCAGGTGAAAAAAAATCGCTCAGGATTGGTATCACTACAGATTCTATCACTATATTTAGATTACAAAGCCCCTGAGCACACACGGCAGTTTGACATCTGCTTCCTACTGGAGATCTCCTATTTACCTCCTTTTGCATATTTCTCTCCCGGGTGTCCAAATTAACATATACTTTACCACCTCCCTCAGCCTAAGGATGCTTTTCCTTGTCTGAGACAATATTTGCCCACTGTGCGTCAGTGTGGAAGCCTCCTGCACTACGCACTGTCCAGCGCTATCATTACTAGCTCATCATCGCACGCTTTTAAAATAAATTGTCCTTTTAAAGGATCTCTAGTCAAGAAAAGGGTTAAAAAAAACCAGCTGATGTTGCCAGCTCGGGGTCAGCCCCCTTGTACTTCAGAGGGAGCATCCTCTCTGCTCAGCCTTACAAGAATAAAGGAGGGAAAGAGGAGAGGGGAGCGTACATTTGCATTTTCTCATTGGAAGAGGGGGAAAAAAAATGGGGAGGAGTATGTGGGCAGATCAGAGGATGGTACCACGGTTTTAGACCAATCCTTTCCATGGAGGCAGTGCAATCCTAAAGGGAGGTTAAGGGACCGTGGATTTCGCCTTCTAGAAATCAGAACACTCTAGTGGCATTCACCACACTAAACGTGTTCTTTACTCTTTTCTTTTTTTTTTTTTTTTTCCTGTTTTTGTGGAGCCTGATTCTTTCCATTTACGGGACAAAACTATTAGAAAAGTTGGAATTTACTTGGCTCAGGTTCCTGAGCGGTCAGCAGTTCGGTCGCAGCCAGCGGCGACGCAGATGATAATGCCTGAACAATGCAGTTATCTGACCATCGAACTGTGTTCAGCCTGATGTGCCGGCCACCGCGACCGACCCCCTTCTGACCACACAACGCCGGCGGGGCTTCGAAAATGCACATGTGCGCATCCTGACCTCGTGAAGTATGTGCAAATTCACTTATTGTCGTCAGCTTTGCATTACATGCATACAATGAAGTGAAGGAAAGCGCTAGATCCCAAGTTCCATCCTTTCTGCTCAGGGACAAGACTGGAACGAAACTTGGTCCACTCTACAGGTAGCTTCAGCATCCCACAATCCCAATATTTGGAGAAATGCATTTCCTTTCGTGAAAGGCATAAGCAGATAAAGGAAGGCAATACACTGACAAAATCACCCCACACCCTGCTGCCAATTCAAATATCACTCGCTCCACTTCGTAATTGTCATTGGCATTCAGACGTGAATCATTCTATTTCTTCGGAGGCTGAAACACGTCTTTCAGCAATATTTTGCACTAGTGCCACCGCTTGGAAACACTGTGCTGGGTTTTTAAAGTTAGAGGCGGCTGGATGCCTTCATTCACGCGCTTATATATCCTTACATATGTTTATTCGCAATAAGTATATCTGTGCGCAACCAGTGTCACTACCGATACCTCGGAGTTTCTCTTCAGTTCTGTTCTGTGGCTACACATGTATAAAAACAGGAGTATTCTTATTTACTGCAAGTGTGCAAAAATCGTTGGTTTTCCCCCCAGATTTATGCCCGGCTGCGGATACCCGATTTCCGCACATTTTAGCTATTCCTTCAGAAATATCACCTCGGAAAACCAGTCCCCCGGGACCCCTGGCGCTGCCTGCAGCACTAGGCGGGGGACACAGGCCTGTCCCTGCCCCGAGCATCCCCCTCCCACCGCCGGGGACCGCCCCCCCCCCCGCCGCCGCTCACCGTGGCGTCCTGCCCGGCGTAGTGGCTGATGACCCGGGACCCCCCCGGGTGCCGGCGGCAGAAGTGGCTGATGTCGTACACCTTCCTCTCGATCACCAGCCAGCGCTCCTGCGGCGGCGACCCCCGCCCGCTCCGCTCCCGGATCTCCTCCCAGGTGAAGCGCCGCAGCGCCCGGCCCGGCTCGGCGTCCTCCATGACTGGGCTCAGTTCGGCTCCGCTCGGCCAGGTTCGGCTCCGCTCGGCCCCCGCGCCGGACCCCTGCGCTCCTTCCCCACCTTCCCTCTCGAAACCCCGCCCTCCCATTGGCTCCCCGCGCCCCCAAGCCACGCCTCTCCTCGATTCCCCCACGCCCATTGGGCCCCGCTCGCCTTGCGCCCGCCCCCCCGGCCGGCAGCGGGGCGATGGCAGAGGGGCCGCGGCGCTCCCGGGAATGCGGCGACCCCCGGGATGCGACCGGGATGGGGTTTGGTGATGGAAATCACCGAAAAGGAGGAAAATCGGGGCCCCCGCAACAGGCAGCCGCCTGGCATCTCCGGCCGTGATAAGTTACAGGCTGTAACATCCCGTCGGTGCAGCCATAGGCACATGACGGAATTATTTTGGACATATTTGGGGGCTCCCTCTAGACCTCATCATCTTGGCTCGCTCAAAAAGTAGCCGGTTACAAGATGCATTCCTCAAGGTATCAATACTGGTGCCAGAGCTATTTAAATGCCCTACCTTCCAACCAGGGGAATGGGATAAACGCACCTTTATATAGATTTGCTGATGGTATCAAACCGGGGGCAGCAGTTGGTGTGCTGGAGGGTGGGAAAGATGGGACAGGCTGAAAAAGACCTTTACTCTTTTCTTTTTTTGGGTTGGAAGGGACCTTAAAAATCATCCAGTGCCACCCCCCTGCCCTGGGCGGGGACACCTCCCACCAGCCCAGGTTGCTCCAAGCCCCGTCCAACCTGGCCTTGAACCCCTCCAGGGATGGGGCAGCCACAGCTTCTCTGGGCAGCCTGGGCCAGGGGCTCACCACCCTCACAGCACAGAATTCCTTCCTTATATCTAATCTAAATCTACGCTCTTCCAGTTTGAATCCAACATCACAGAGTTCAGCATCAGCAAATGCCCAGTCCTGTGCCGGGGAGGTAAGAAACGTGGGAAAGGGATCAACACACCAAGCGGCTGGTCCCGGATGGAAAGGACAGAGGCGTGGTGGTCCATGTTATATGCCAGACAAAGACACAGCCTGGAAAATTATATCATGAACCAGATTTAGGATTTGGAGCAAGCAGAAAAGGCCAAGGACCCGAGACATCAACAGAGGAATGGTGCGTAGGCTCTGCAGTGCAATCCACACCCAAGCTGCTTCTTTTCAGACTACTTTTACAACCTGTCTCTCCTCACTGCTGGGACGAGGATGCCTCATCTTCCCTCCCCTTGGGTCTGTTTCCCCTTTCCAGCAAATCCCTCACGCTCTTCCATCTTTACAGCTTCTGCCAGCATGTGCAGCCAGCGGGAGGAACGGTGTCACCGCAGGTATATCACATTATCTGTCTGCTTGATGGTGGTCTGCGGATGATTCTTCATACAATAGGGTACTGAATAATGCTAGGAGAGTGAATGATGCTAAAACACAGATCCCTCTGTGCGGGACTTCATACATCATACATATACATTTCAAATGTACGTTAAAACGCCTCTCTCCACATCCAGCTCCCTTCTTGTTTTCCCCAGTAGCAACAGTCTTCTCTCTGAACCCTCATTACGGATTCCCAGTTTCTTTGTTTTCACTCACACCTTCCGATCTGACCTAGTTACAGCAATTCCGGTTGAAGGTAACCATAGAAACGAAGGCCCACCAGACTGCATCCCTTCTTGTACTGAACAGCACCTGATTGCTACATCCCGTCGTTCTAGCTTGGAATTCTATGCCTGCAAAACACTGGATCGAACATGGTTTATTTCCCCCCCTTTAGCAATGCTGCAGCTAATGCATTGAGTAAGGCACCCCTGCTTCTGCACATTTGCAGGGCGCTCTCCCGATCTCAGCAAAAATTAAGTTACTTTGTATGTTGACTGCTGACCATCTCACAAACATAAACAGAAAAGCCATTAATAAATTATGTTTGGCATCTTTTTAAGTGTAACCATTATATTCAGAATGGTGCAGTAATTATTTCAATTTCTATTTTTTTCTGATTATCATCTACTGCACAAAAGAACAATTGTCCTAAATTTTAGTTGGTTTTCCATCACGAATACAGGGAGTCACTGGTCAGTTTTCTTTTTCTTATATACCACATTAAAAAAAAAAAAAAAAAGTCTAACTTCCTACACAAGTAAAACCTTTGGAAACTTGTTTTAAGGGGTCTGAACAATAGCCAAAAGCATCACTGAGCTTGATAAACTGCAGTCTTGTTCCCCTCTGATTTCAGCAGGACCAGAAGCTATAAGGGATGTTCACACCTCATTAACGGATTCTCCCGGGCAAATTACACAACAGTCCTTGGAATTACTTACAAAGCTTCTTCTGATATAAAATCTGTGGCTCTGTTTCTTTTCCCCTCAGTAGATGATTCAGCCCGAGATAAGACATTGTGGAGGCTACTTGAATCATCGCCCTCCCAAGCAGTGAAGGTTTTTCGCGTCCTGCTACAAGCTGCCAGTTGTCAACAGTGGTTGGTTCTCCTGCCGTTGCCCTACGCAGGATCTCAGCGGGCCTCGGAGAGGCAAGAAGGATGTCTTTGTGATGAAGACTGCAAGGGAAATCCAGCTGCCCTTGTTCACTGGCTAGCATCCTGCATCCAGCTGCGACCGGTGGCATTAACAAAGAGTCAATCTTTGCTGGAAGACAATGAACTGGGTAAAACCAGACGTCTTCCAACAGCATTTCTTCTTCTCAGTGTTCCGACTCCTTGTTTTACCTCCACGGCTCCCGTCTCCATTTCTCCTTATTGTCATGATCTAGCTGCGTCCCAGCTTCCTAAGCTATCGAGGATCACCGAAAATCCGAGGGGAGATAAGAGATGCTCTTTGACTCAATCTTCTGATCTGACCGCAATTCATTCTTAGCATCCTAGGGGACTAGAGATCATCCAAAAACAGAGAAAATATATTAGAACTCCTTGTGTCACCACCATGACTTGGTTTTAACGTACTTTCAAACACCTAAGTGACCTGGGCGATGAGGGATTACTATGTACTCAGGCAGCTGGTGACCAGACAAGTAATAAAAAGAAACGGAGGAGATGGACTGAAAGGATGGCAGCCTTTATTTTGCCATCTCAAAGCAGGGGAAAATGAGTTACAACAATCGGTGGTGAGGGCTGAACCCACAGAAAATAGGAGATTTTAAAAGAAAACTAACATGCCGAAAAAACCAGTTTAAAATGGCAAAGTCTAACAAGAAGAATCAGCCCTTGGGCTTTTGTTCAGCCCAAGAAAAGCGTGGGATACAGGGTGCACGGGGATTGCCGTGCGAAGATTTACAAGATGCAGGCTTGGTCGCCAGTGCAATTAAAACACCTACGCTGATGAAGCAAACGCAGGAGGAAACCACCAATTTTAGCATCATACTCCTCGCAGGGAAGAGCCTGGAACTCTTGAGAGCTCCCTGCAACACCACTCCGGCACCAGGCTTAGGCAGGTGCATTGGAAGGATTAAAATAACATCAGAAAAAGGGGTAGCTACTAGAAAAATATTTCCTTTATTCTTGTCAACTGTTGCATTATTGGGAATGAGCTGTAATAGTTGAATAATTTGGATCAAATGAGCTAGTATTGTACCTGGAGCTACTTGTTTGAATTGCTAACGCTCCCTACCAACAAAAAATTATTTTTTTCTTCGCATATAAACAGTTTTTCTTCAGCCCACGTTAACCGCGTGGAGTAATTCCTCCAGTACTCCGCCCTAACAACTGACTGTTAAAACTTAGATGCAAAAATTATCCAAGAGGGAAAGAAAGAATATCTGATAGTGCGGACTAGCAGAGGAAGATTGGGATCTGGGAGGAGTTCACATTTTGCCAGAAAAAGCAACCAGGAATCACTGTCCATAAGGGCTGGGTTTGCGGAGATAAAAATAAGCATATTTTTTTGTCCTCCAGAAGGTGAAAATTAAGATTAGTAACTGAGGGAGCGAGGCAGTGATTGTTTAGAGTTTTTTCATGTTTCGAAGCGAAATCGTCCATCGTAGGATGGACTTTTAATTACAAATTCTTACAAATGGGATTACGCTGACAAGGAAGCATTAAGAATGGAGCTTTTTTTCTCCTTATTCTTACCCTGACGGGTACGTGCAACGTCTGCTGCTTCCTCTGCTAAACAAGTGGGATTATGTACTCCGCCTCTTTGGCATCCGGACCGGTTTGTGCCCCGACCCTGATAATCCCACACGGCCAACCCAAGATCCATTGCGGAATGCGAAATTCATGCCAGCGACGGCAGCACAACGGGAATTTCTGTTTGTTTGTTGGTGGGTGGCCTTGTGAAGTTAGTCGGCTCTCAGCCACTCTCCCATGACTGGAAAAAGCGTCACCGACTCAAGATATGTCAGAGGAAAAAAATATCAAACACATCTTTGCTAGCATTTTGTCTTCGTTTTAAATATATCAACTTAACTAGCCACCTCTAGTAGCACGTGATCATGAGCTACGCATCAGAGCAGAGCAAGCAAAATGACCAATACTATCCAGAATATCTGAAAAGAATGAGATCAAAACCTACGTTTTCCAACAGACATTTTTCTGATTAAAGTTACAAGCAAAGGAAATTTAAAGAAGATTTAACAGTGACTCCAAGAAATTCACGTTTCTTCCTTTTCACAGATTTCTAAAGGTCAGGGGGCTTCTAATAGTCTAATGCTCTATATGATAAGGAACAGAAAATAGTTTATTCACCACGGTAACCAGCATTTGATTAAAACACGTGCTCCTGAAAAGCATGTAGCCTTGACTTGAAGGTAATGCATTAATATTCTTAGTATATATTCTGCTTAACTATTAAAATGTTGTGCCTTGAAAGTTTAATTTGTCTGGGTTTTGACTTAGAAAATATTTATTGGTTTTTGTTTTACAGGTCCCTCCTAGACTAAAAATCAATTGGTTCTGGTATTTCCTCTCTACGGGGGTACTTCCACTCCATAAGCAAGTCATTTCCTGGGGTTTTTTTTGACTTTTTGTATCCTAAAAAATTGCGGAGAGACTCACGACATGTTGATCAACAGTGGAAATCTTTCAGGGGGGTTTCTTGCACTCTAACGTTGCATATTCTGCACCCACGTTTCATCCTGCAACTCCCACATCCCCAGTCTTCGGGCACCTGTAACTAAACATCCAAGTTAAGAAATACATTTGTGCAAACATTTTGTCCAGTAAGGAATCTCAAGGACGCGGATGGCAATAGGATGGTTCTACCAGGAGTGATGTGGAGACACGACAGGACTTCAAAGGGGATAGAAGGCTGTTACGTTTGGTATGAAACCATCACTCACTAATTATTATCTATTCATTTCATATTTTAATACCTAAAAGCCTTGTCCACCGCCCTGTTTTACAGAGTGCTGTATAAATATCTGCTCTTAAAAAACTTTCTTGGTGGCTGGCAGAAGAACAAAAGGCAACGAGGGGACAATAGCAGTCAGAGGTATTAGTAAGGGACAGTGAAACTCTGAACTGGGAGCACGGTGTTATTAACAAGCCAGTCTTCTTGAGGGCTTCATACTGACCTAAGAACAACATATAAATGGTTTGGAAAATGGAAGCGCTATTCCCAAGCTCCAGAGAGAAAAGAGGTTGAGATATTTTACTGTGGCCTGGGATCCCAGTTTTAAATATTAACATGAAGAAAAAAGGTCGTTCCCTTCTCTTGAAAAAGGCAAATGGAGTTTTCCTTGTGGGTACACATAAATTTTGAGATTTCAAAGAAGGTGCAGCCATGCATGGAACTGATTATTGTTTTTTCTTTCTTCAGGGGAAGAATACTCCATCCTGAAAGCCCGAGCCAAGGATCCGTTCTTCATCCGGTGAAATACACAGTAGTTATCGCTTACCTTTGGATAAATTACTGCACGTTACTTCAGCATCTTGGGTGTCTTTCTGCTTGAATCAGCTTCCTCTGGTGCAGAATCATCTCTCTTGATACGCAGAACCACATCATCCCTCGTGCACCCCTCTGTTCTGCACGGTGATGGCCAAGGGCGTTCCCTCCTCAGAGCCATTAGCTGATTGCTGCTCAAGCGCTAGAAATTTGTTTCAGGGAAGAGACAGAAGGAAGAGTTTGTGTCTGCCCCTAAGGGATGTTTACTTTTGTTATTGAAGTGATGCTGCAGCGGCATCCCTACCCCACCGTTGGGTTCCCTCACCTCAGGCTCCATGCTCCAACGTCCCTTTTCCCCACTCAGGATGTCCTTTAGCTGTTCCCCACTGTGTTTGAATTTATTATCCACCATCTCAACCCAAGTTCTGACCTCCTCAGCCTTTCCTTTTAGTGAAAGGGAGGGAAAGCCTGAGGTCCTTTCTCTCCTTGCATGTATTCTTCCTTGTCAGAGTCACTAAAGGTAGCTAAAAGTTTAACGGTGCAGCTAAATTGGATCTTCACTCTATTTTTCTCTCAATGTCCTCAATTCCCGCCTCCTCTTTCCCCTTCACATCCCTGCTCCATGTCCTTCCCACTGCTCCCTCCCTTCCTTTGCCCACCGCTCTCTCCTGCTGCCTTCTTTTCCCACCACGTGCCACGGAGCCAGCTGGCCTCACCAGGTGGCCACCGATGGATCTCATGCTTATTAAACTGGGGAAAAGGAGGATATTCCCCGCATCCATGAGGACCACTGCGCCGCTGCAGTGCATTTCCACATGCTGGGTGCTGCTATCAAAATCATCCTCCAGGTATTATTGGAGACTCTGTTCCTTTCTAAAAGGCAGATTAAAAACATCTTATCTGATCTTACCAACTTCGACATAAAACTCTATCAAGGGATGAGACAACAAACTCAAAAGTTGTGATTTCTAGGACATTTTTAAAATACTTTTCTCAGGGCCTCAGTTTCTTTCTTTTACATTAACAAATCAATGCGTGACACAGCATAAAGATACCTGAACTACCAATTTGCCCTCATTTTACCCCGTTCCCCGCTGACCCAGCAAGATGCCCTTCACTTACTCATTAGCTTACGCTTTTCTGTATTACCCTGAAGAGCAGACATACCCCTTCTGTCTATGCTCCCTACAAAAACTCTTCTGCTTTGCGCTTCTCTATATCCCCTTTTCCATGCTTTCTTTCCTGTTTCTCACCTTTCTTCCCCCCCCCATCTCCTGACTGCCCAATTAAACCCAGGGCTTTTATGTCCCTTACACAAGCTCTTTGTGCTGTTAAAGCTACACCGGGCAACAAACGCAGCCTTTCACCTACTTGGCCACAGAAGAGAGTCTGTTCTCCTCTCATTGCCGTGGCTGGTTTGTGCTCCAGGAGCCAAACGAAACCTCGAACAAGTGCCATGGAAAGCCTTGACAGCGTTACAGCCTGTGCTGCAAGAAGATGATGGGGTGATAGCCCTGGATTTTATTATTTTTTTTAATAGGCACCTTTCAACGACTCGTCATTACCTTCTTACACAATTATCTATGTGAAACACCCAGATGAGGAGTTCAGCATGCAGACTTTACGTTTATGTCCATTTAACAGGTACAAAAGCCGATTCCAAAGCGTCCCCACCTCCTTACCAGTTTGTTTCTCAGGAGAGATGACTTGCTCCGGCAAATACACCATTCAAGCCCAGCGTTTGTGTATGTAGGCAGCCCTGCGTAGATTATAGAATCATAGAATCATAGAATCTTCACGGTTGGAAAGGACCTTTGAGATCATCGAGTCCAACCATACACACACAAAAAACCCCCTACAATCTCTGTCACTAGAGCATGCTCTGAAGTGCCAAATCTACACGTTTCTTAAACACCTCTAGGGATGGTGACTCAACCCCCTCCCTGGGCAGGCTGTTCCAGGGCCTGGCCACTCTTTCAGTAAAGGAATTCTTCCTAATATCTAATCTAAACCTCCCCTGCCGCAGCTTCAGACCATTTCCTCTGGTCCTGTCATTATTCACCTGGGAGAGAGTGAATTATCCACTGCTTAAAGTCATCAGATCTGCAGTGTGAACTTCCATGGACTGACTGGTAAAGCTTGTTGTATACACAATAACCACCAATTTCAATAGCACTAACACATTCCTGCTGTGGAGCAGCCACCTGGCGGACCCTGACCACCAGATAATGCTGCGAGTTACCGATAATACGTATCTTTATCTCTATGTGTCAAAAGAAGCCACGGCTTTCGACCTGTTGTGGACAGAGAGGGCACAACCTTCAATTAGGACACGGAACAAGTTAAAATTTTTCATGAATTTGCAAATTAATTTCCTTTCAAAAAATCTGGCTTTGCAGTGGATCCCCCCTTCTTCCTAACAGTAAAACATCATTAGTGAAGCTTGAAGAGGTGCATCCTAAAATAATTAATGATGGTATGTTTTCTTCTTCCTTTCTCTGCATTGCCCAGTGGCCCTCTACATCTTCTTAGGCATCTCTATGTTCTTCAGCTCTGCCGTCTTCTTCTATGTAGAATTATAAAGTAATATGGTTTGCAAAGGACCTCTACAGTACAACCTCCTGGCTCAAAGCAGGTCTACTGAGATGTTGCTGGGTCTTTGTTCTGAACTGCTACCAGAACTGGAAACGTCGAAGTAATTCACATCACCCAACAGACCGGCTATAAATTACAGCTGAGAAACAATACTAGATCTTTATACACAATGATTTTCAAACTGAGGACTGCGGACCGCTGGGAGTCCGTGAAGCACTGCGTAGGGGTTCCACAAAGATGACTGGGAAAAACACCTATAGTACAGAAGTTTAAATTCACTAACTGTGGATCTCTCACTGGGATAACAAACCAAAGCAGCAGTTTATTGCCATGCAGAGCTAGTCAACAGAGGTTTGACAGCCAGCCTGATTTCCCTCGGGATTTTCTTCTGCACATGGAATCTCGGAGCTGGAAGCAGCGCTCTCCTCTTTCTCCTCCACCAGAGCAGCACAGTGACTGACACGAGCCAAGCTCTGGTGTGGGGATGGTACCACAGTATTTCTTAACCAATAGAGCTTAGAGGAGGCTGACTTCCATAGTTAGACCCCTTGCTTCAGAGCTGTAGCCTGAAAACTCAAATAATGCAGAGTAAAAAGACACTACGCTTACAACCAGAGCAGCAGAGTATCAATAGATACATCATGCAACAGGATCAAAGAAAAAATAAATTAGAGGTATCTCAGAATTGCACCTAAATTAAAAATATCCTGCCGTGTTATCTACTCTGCCTCCTTCTGTTCACCTTCCTTGATTGTGCTTTCTTATGAAAAGATCTATAGAATGCAAAGGTGGAGAAATGATGACCTGGGAAAAAAAAAAAAAGGCAAGGCTGTATGTTCATGACAAGGGTTCTGTAACTTTAACTGCTGGAAGCGTTTATGTTTCTTTAGATAAATTTTCTCACTTCATTGCATTTGGAGTTCTTTAAGTACAACTTTAACACTGCATCCCTGTAGACTCTTGCTATCAGGTGGTTTTAGGCACACTGCCCTTCCAGGATGCAGTAATTGGTACAGAAGTCATTATTGCACCGCTCAGTCAATGAGGCTGCTCAACATTTCACGTCACCAAGCCCCAAACCCTCCAGACTTGAACAGATCATAGAATGGTTCGGGTTAGAAGGGACCTTAAAGCCCACCCAGTGCCACCCCCTGCCCTGGGCAGGGACACCTCCCACCAGCCCAGGTTGCTCCAAGCCCCGTCCAACCTGGCCTTGAACCCCTCCAGGGATGGGGCAGCCACAGCTTCTCTGGGCAACCTGGGCCAGGGGCTCGCCACCCTCACAGCACAGAATTTCTTCCTCGGATCTCATCTCAATCTCCCCTCTTTCAGTTTAAAACCATTCCCCTCATCCTATTGCAGATAAATGATTTGCTGGCAAGGTTTCTTCCTATAAACCATCGCGGATTCATTTTGCTTATAGGATGATTTTGCAAAGGACGGTGCACAAAGAGATCTGAGACAGGCTTATATGCACAATTATTTTTTTTTTTTTTCTTTTCAGCTGAATCCACAATTTATGGCATGCATGGACCTCAAAGCTATTTCAGCGGGGACAAAAGCAAGCAGAAAACCCAACTCAAAACAAAACGAAATAAAGCCCAAATAAAAACAAAACAAAAAAAACCCAAATAAAAACAAAACAAAAATCCCACAACCAAGACAAGGAGAGAAAGACAGACAAAAAAAAAGAGAGAAGGAAAACCATCTTTCTGGTGACCAGCCAGGAGCAAAAGCAATACGGTCTTCCAGACAACTGTCGTCTTCTGGCCACCCTCTCCAGCGGAGCAGGGAGTCCACAGAGCAGTTTTCCAACAGTAATGATAGTTTTCACCAAAATCCACTTAAACTCATTACTGGTTGCTCCCGCCTGAGATGATGTTAGCACCGACTGGAGCGCACTTGAGGAGGTGCAGGAATGGCATGGTCCATGCACATGTAACGTACAATAGTTATCGGCCATGTCAATGATTTATCTACTATTTTATCCACTAGGCTCTAAGGTTATAAACTGAAAGGTACAGGGTAAAGGGGAAAAAAAAAATAGGGTAACAAAGGATGATTCACTTACCCATAGTAATCAATTTTTTGGAGAAACTGGACATATCAGACAGAAAAACACATGAGAATGCGTCTGTGCAAGACCCTGAGGATAAGGGCACTTGGGTACCACAGTAAAAGCCCCAGGACAGCAGCCTCCAGGTGCGTGGTTATGAGGAAAGGCAGGATACGAAGGGAATTCCCGGAGCATTACAAAGGTTAAAGCATCCAACATGCTATGCAGACACACACGCAGGGTTAAACTCCTGAAATTCAAAGAACTCGGCACAGAAAGTGTCATGGAAAACTTTCCCCTCATCACAAGCAACGAGCTTCATCTCCACCTTAATGCCGTGCCTTGCTGGCGCTTCTGATTAGCCTTGTCAGAGGTCTATTTTGAACCAAACTAAATAAAACCAGCAAGTCTTAGGAAAACATTCCTTTCATTTCTGACTTTCCTCACCCCGCACCACAGGAAAAGGCTGTTTAATAGGCTGAAGTCCTTGAGCAGCCCTAAGACCAGGCAGAAACAGAGGAAACCTACGGCAAAAAGTGATTTTCGGCGATATATATGTGGTGTGCGTCGTTTCACTCCGCTCTCCGGCCCTGTTGCCCAGGTAGGGAGCACGGGTAGAGAAAAGGAGAGGAGCAAGAATTTTTCACATATTTTTCTCTTGGCTGGCAAGTGGCAGCAGGCAAGACCAGAGCACCCTTGTCTGTGCCTGCTCTGAGCTATGGCTGGGGCTGGAGAGAGGACAATAAGCACCAGGAGTGAAGGCACTTCTTGCTTTCACTGAAGGGGGTGGTCTCTTATCCTTCAGCAACAAGATAGGATCCTTGGCTAGAGAGCAAATAAGCACTGGGAATGAAAACAGTTGATGGTTAACCATGGGGGTTGCTTCCCCTGCTTTTCCAGACCAGGGCAGAACACAGAGCTATTGAAAGACGAGAGAAATAAAGGTCTGAGGTACTGGAAGCCAGAGTTGCTCCAATCCTAAGATTTGGTCGTAAAACAGAATGCTGTAACTCAGGGAGTGCTGTCTGTGCCCTAAAACATTTTATGTGCTATCTGCTTAGAATCAGCCAACTTCTACACAAAGCATTAATAAGGCTTCCACTTATTAATGCAAGATGGTGACAAGAAAAGACACTTATCACCAGGAAAGCTGTGGGTCACAACTGCCTTGCCCTGCAGAGCGGCCACAGATACCCTCAGACACGAGAAAGACGGCAGTGAACACGCTCTGCCATTGTCTTGGCCCTTGCACCACAACACCTTGCCCAACGTAATGACGGGGATTATTTTGTAAGGAAAGTGCCCCACGGCAAGGAAAAGATGGCACTGTCCCACCTGTCCAGAAAAACATCGCCCTAAGCAGGAGATCTCCGGCGGAGCCTGCTGTCAAACAGCTCTCCAGTGACAGAAGAAAACTGTTAAGTCTGACGGCCATTGAGTCGGTAATTCAGCATGACAAAATAGAGCAAAACACTGCTAGTTTCAGGCAGAATATAAAAAAAAAACAAACCCAACTCCTTTTTAAGTCTGCTGCTAAGAAGTAAAGTGAAATTCAGGGGGAAAG
>VWZL01000451.1:71093-93270 GCA_013396915.1 Stercorarius parasiticus | reverse complement strand
CGCTGAGAAGTGAGCCAGCTCTTGTGCGGCTCTCTCCCCCCTCCATTCGCTCTCTTTCCCTGCTTTTAGAAGCGAAAAAAATCTTGGTCCGAATGGATGCAACTCCTTGGCCACCAACTCCGTTGAGCCATGGCCATCCCCAGCCTCTGGAAGATGGGTCCGGTAGAGCTTGCTGGGTTCCACTTAAGTCCTGCTTGTTTTGTCTTTGTCTCTCGTTTGTGCGGTGCCCGGAGCTCCGAATTCAGGAGCAAAGTGTCCCAAATCTTCCTCTTCTTCAGCGTGTAGCTTGTGACACTGCGGAGTCCCAGAAAAGGGTTAACGAGAGGCCGGTCTGTGCTTCAAAGTTGCTTCTGTGAGGAGGGTGAGCTCCAGGCTTTAAAACAAGGAGCTTTTTAGCTTTTTTTTTTTTTTCCCCAGGAGAGAATTCTCTAGGGAATTTAGTTACAGGTTTCTACAGCAAAGGAGGAAAAAAAAAACCAAAACAAACCACGACCCAAACCACTTGCTGCTGCTACAGCTGCTCCTGCACTTCATCGCTGGGTTCAGCTACCTCTCATGTTTCAGCAACTTTAATAAAAACCAAAACCAAAAAAAACCCAACAACCCAAAACCCCTCAACTAACAAAAACCTTTAAAAAGGAATAAATTGCCTCCGAGATTGTTGTCTGCAGTTTCCCTCAAAGCCGCCTTCTTCAGAAGTGCATCCAGAGAGCATGTTCTCTCCCCAGGGCATTAACCCGTAATTAATAAAATTTAAGCTGCCTCAGAGCTTTTCCGAATCCTGCACTGTGAGGGCAGGAGAGATGAATCTGTAACGTTAGCTGTTCGCCTCCCACGGCTCTTAACACCTCAGCAAGGAGGGAGGGAGGCTCCGTGTGCGTGTGGCAGGACTAATTGGCAACAATTACTAACACTTTCCTTTCCGTCCGTCCGTCTCCATGGTCCGTGGTTGTTCTCCATGCTTTTTCCTTGAAGCGCCGAGATGCGTTTTGGTGTACCTGTCCCCTTCCAATAAATCCTCTGAATTAATCGCTTTCTCCCTCAAAAAGATGGGCCAGGTTTTACTTTCAGCTGCTTAAAGCAGGCCTGCTGAATCCGGAGGAGTTGGACTCCTACCCCCAAGAATTTAACACCAGTATCTCCACCAGAAAGCAAAAAGCTTCTGCTATTGCGTTTGTCTCAACTCCTTACCAGGGAGACTGAAACACAGGTTTGTGATTCTGCTCCTGGTCCTCCTCCCACCTCCCCAGCCACTAAACTCAGGCCCGCTCCATGAAAGCGTGGTCTTAAGAACGCTCTGAAATTGTTCATCGCCACTCTGAGCAATAAATCAGAATTAACAGCTGGTTCCCAGCTTCCCTGTGGGGAATTAACAGTTTGCTGCCAAAAAAAAAAAAAAAAAAGTCTCTCTCATTCAGGGGGAGAAAGCCTTGGCCCCGACCCTGTCAAGGCTTAACTAACAAGTTTCGTTCTGTGTCGCAAGATATCGCAACTGGAAGAGTTTAGGAGGAGGAACAGGCAATGATAAAAATTCAGTTTAACATGTTCACATTCCTGGTTTGTACGTGGCTTCCACCTTTCTCAGATTCTCCGTAGCACCACCTGGAGTTAGGACCTCCAGTCCAGCAAACACGCGCCAAAGGAACTTCAGCATCTCGTCCATTTCTCTCGGACCAATTCTCTAGAGGATCACTGCGTATCCATCTTCCACAGGCTGCCCGCTGACACGCTCACTGAACTCCACATCTATGCCGGGCCACCCTAAAGAGACCCTGCTTGGTGACGCGTGAGCTAATTCGTCTCAGGATGCTCACAAGACACCTAAGTGAGAAGCTTCCATGACTCTCATATTCGGCATGCTCAACTCATGCCAGTCAGGTTAGGAGCGCCCAGGCTGGCTTACGCATGAGTTTCCCCTACGGATACTAACGACACTGAGCATTCATTCATTTTAGGCCATGCTTTAACGTGCTTAGACAGCATCCTAGTCTGGGACAACCTGCTGTGGTATCACATCACGCACAGTTGCCTTCAGAAAACGCGCCCCGCAGTCACTCTGTTTCAGAGATGTTCGAGGATGTGAAAAAACATCCTTGTGCTGACAGCGCTAAGCGCTTCAAACGCTCAGGTACAATTCATACCTCAATAATACAAAGCTTTTTTCACCAAAAGCAGCTGGACCAATTTCCCACTTGCCCACTTCCCGTAAGACACTTCAGCTTATTTGGCCAGTAGGCCACAAAGTTGGGAGGTCGGGTGTCAATATCACGTGGCACTTCCTAGAAACTATATTTTGCCTTTTGCTTTGTATCTCCTCTGGTACAGAACTGAGAATAATTCCAAAATTCAGGCAGTATCTCACACTTGGGACCTATTAGTAAAGGAGATGCATGAGATATGGAAGTGTTCAAGGCCAGGCTGGACGGGGCTTGGAGCAACCTGGGCTGGTGGGAGGTGTCCCTGCCCAGGGCAGGGGGGCTGGAAGTGGATGGCTTTTAAGGTCCCTTCCAACCCAAACCATTCTACAATTCTATGATATAGCTAATAAAAAAGCAATGCTTCCGTCACTGTAGCTTTCTGTCTTACGATGGTAAAAG
Organism: Stercorarius parasiticus; assembly: GCA_013396915.1. NCBI lineage: Eukaryota > Metazoa > Chordata > Aves > Charadriiformes > Stercorariidae > Stercorarius > Stercorarius parasiticus. The sequence continues at coordinate 90,673 of VWZL01000451.1, read as the reverse complement.
CATTCAGGAGATGTTACTCTCTCTCCTGCTTGGATCAGGCAGTACCTGGTCAGATCTCCAAACACTTTTTTTTCCCCCTATTCGTTTAAATAATATTGAGTCAACATTCTTTAATGCTTCTTATGTGTTAACCATCTCCCTCTTTCCTCTTCTTCCCCTTTTTCTTCCCCGAAATTGCAAAACCATGCAGCTGGTACAGTCAGCTATTCCCTCCCCTGCTTTTTCTGCTTCCCCCCCCCCTCTTTTACACCAATTGTCCCAGGGAAGGAAACTGGCAATCAGACCTAACAGTTTGGTGACACATTCCTGGGTCCAAGAGTGGAAAAAACGCTACAATAACTGGAGCACCGGTAAAAAAAGGCTTAAGGCTATCAGTTCTGCTACAGCCCTCCACTCTAACCTTGGGCAAGTCAGTCCTTCAGTGCATCATTCCCCGTCTGTAGAAGGGAGAGGACCGTATTTTTTAACCTCAGATGGGCTGTCAGGGTAAGACCAGAGAGGGCGAAGGATGCCCAAGTTACGGTAAAGCAATTCAAATTCCTCCGAGAAGGAAGCCGATGATATTCAGGACAAGTATTTCTTTGCATGGGCAACTCCAAACTGCCTGCAGCAGTCTGCTGGCCCTAAAGTTTTATCTTCATTTTTGGCACCAATAAAGTAAGACCGGCGGCTAACCCAATGCAGTCGAAAAGCACCGGTCTCACTCCCGCTGGGACAAGTTTTGCCAGGGATGCAGATCCAAAGTTCCCCCCGCGGCGGCGGAGATCACTTGGTCCCTGAAATTGGTTACAAAAGGGGCAAGTTTGGGCACCTCGGTACTGGCATGAGAGCGGAGCTGAGCCTAACTAGGAAATTAATCATAGAATCATAGACTCTACGTGCTGAATTCGGGTGCTTTACAAAAGAAGTGCACTTCAGTTTCATTTCTGGCAGTTTGGTTTGCCTCCCCCCGTTGAACTGACCTCCAGCCCCCCCACCCCTTACTTCTTCCCCCATAGACTCTGGCATTTTATGGCTTTTATAATCTGTAAATCATTCCACAGAGTTTTAATTCTCTCCTGCGTCTGTAGCTAGCTCTCCTCTCCCCCCAACCCTGCAATGCTGCATCTCTAACTTCTCACATATCATTTCTTTAACTTCAGGTGAAATGGCTTAGATCAGCTTTCACCCTCCCTCCTCCTGTGCCTCCCACGGCAAAACTTCTACGGTCAGGGCATTATTTCGAAGCTCAATCTAAAGTCTTGGAAATTGGGTGAAAGTTTCTATTGATTTTGGTGGACTTTGGGACCAAGGCTGTCGGCTGGTATTTTTGAACGCCAGACCTAGACTTTTGATGGAGGTCAGCTCCCAGAAGGGTCAGCTGGACACAGCGAGCACTTTCCAGCCTGCCCTTTCTGTTTGGAGCCAGAAGTGAGATTTTACTTGGTCCTCACTATTGTTAGGCAATGGCACAAAGGTGGAAAGGCTGAAGCGTGGTACTCCTGACTTCTATTTTTGACTTTTTTTTTCCGGACCGGTCTTACCACTTCGTGAAACTACATCTTCACACCTCTCCTAGGTGAATTTCTAGAGTTAACTCCAGTTCTGTGCAGTAAGAAAAGGGCAAGGACAGAGCAAGAGTTTCTGGTCTTGGTCAACTTTCTCTCCCTACCACTGTGTTTGGCATTAAAATTCAAGCCAGGACATGTGAAAGGGAGGGTGTGCAAGATCTCGCTCCTAGCAGCAAATGCATCAAATATGTGCTCCCATCTGGCATCTGTAGGACACAGGTAGACAAAAACATGTGGAAAGGGGAAGGAGCACAGAAAAAGAAGAACCAGGCAAACTCACGAATGCCAGGATCAAAAAGACTCTGCAAACAAGGCATTGTCCTTCCATATTAGAAGAAGTCTTGAAAATATGTAAGAAAGCTGGCCCCAGCTGGCCCAAACATCCAGTAAGACTTTTTGTATCTGCAGTCCTGTCCAGGTTCAGTCAGCACAGTCACCCCCTCTCTCGAATCCCCTCCAGGCAGCAGACTTTCAAAGGGTATTTATATCCTACTGGGGATTTGCACAAATTCCTCTGCCTACCTTCTAAGCGAATTAACAGGATTTAGGTATTTAGTTGCTTAGAAAAAAGTTCTCGAGGTGCCTTTCACCATATGTCTAGATGGCATCCCTGATCTCACCATTCGCTTCCTGCTAGATGAGCAAATTCCTCGGCCTCTGAACACTGGTCAGAGAGGTGGAAGTCTGGAATCCGTCTGTCACAGTAACACAGTGGGGACAACTGTGGAGAAGGACAGTGCTGCAGACGGACAGGAATGACACAATGAGTAGAAAGCAACAGCTGACTCCCAAATCTCACACAATTACTCCTATTTCCACTCCAGGATGCGTTCCAGGCCTTCCACATCAACCCCACCTTGGTGCAAAAGTTTCTCAAGCCGTTACTTATTGGAGAGCTTGCTCCAGGGGAACCCAGCCAGGACCGAGATAAAAATGTGAGTATTTGTTTCTGAGCTGGGGTTTATGACGGGTACGTTCCACCATTTCTTTCCTCGTGGGATGTCCTCCAGGTCAGAGGTGGGCAGATTATAAAGGTCTCTTCACTACAGGCAGCTCCGGAGAGGGAGAATACTCAGTATTATCTGAACACCTCCATATGGCAATGTGCACATCTCGGTATAGATTAAAATGGGTGCGGGGGGGAGGTGGCACATTCAGACTGGCTGTAGAGCCTTTCCTTTCCCACCAAGCCACCAGCAGATCTATCTATGATAATCATATCCCATTTCTAGCAGCCTGTTCCAGGTGCCCAGGCTGAACCGATCCCATCCTGAAGGGTAATGGGAACTGGGACATGTGGACTGGGAAATGTGCACCAGCTCTTGTGACTGGTGTTCCTTCTGCTGTTCCTTCTCTGGTGACCAAGCTCTCAAACACATGTCACCACTTGCCTGTTATGGGGGAAAGAGAAGAGTAGGCAAAGTAGTCCGAAAAGACTTCCAAGCAAGTGTCTCACCACCTCAAAAAGACTTGAATCTCTTTCACCGTTTGCTCCCCAGCTCCCTTTGACAAATTAAGTCCCAGGGAAATACCTCTTTGAGACCCAAACTGGCTTATCCTGCTGAACCCAGCATCAGCAAAGCTCTGGAGACCCAAACTGGTTTATCCTGCTGAACCCAGTATCAGCAAAGCTATTGCATGGCACGAGCAGTAGGCACCTATGGGTGAGATGAACCAGTTGTCTCACTTCGGTGGCCGTTTTTAAGGAGCAGCAACCCAGCAAGTACCTCTTCCATCCACTCGGCATCCTCAGGGCAGCTCTGTATCACTCCCAGACAGTCCGTTCATTCATTATTCAGGCACGGTGCACGGCGTGACTGGCTCTTGCCACGAAACTCAATCCTGTCCCGTTGTTTGTGACTGGCCATGATTATGATATATCCGTGTCACTCACAATAGAGGAGACGATGCTCACCCACATTAACCCGGGAATGCTCTTCATGAATGGTTGCACGGTAGCTGACCCACATATTAAATAAACGACGGGTGCTCTGATATTGGGCGCTCATCATCAGAGCTCTGGAATTGTGCATAAGTAATAGGACTTCTCCAGCCGCCTCTTTAATACTTGTAAAGCTCATTCAGACGAGAGTCATCAGCTGATGTAACTCTCAACAGAGCGAGGTGATGCTGCTGGTTCACAGCAACAGGCTTGAATTACTCTCCTAGCTCAAGGTGCAAAAGGTCAGGATGTGGGCTCAGACCAGCCAGGATGTTTATTCATAGGAAAGTGCTATGAAAAGCCAGAATACAGGGGGAACATGGAGGCAGGTCCTTCCTTACTTCTGGAGCAGCCAACCAACGCATGAAACAGCCGGGCTCCTTCCTCAGAAACGCTCAAGAAATTGTTTTTCCTTCCTCAGACACACTCAGACTTACTTACAAGCTGGAAACTGTGTGTTGCATTTCTATTTTGCAGGCCCAGCTGGTGGAGGATTTCCGGATGCTGAGGAAGACAGCAGAGGACATGAACTTGTTCAGAGCAAGTCCTTTGTTCTTCTCTCTTTATTTGGGCCATATTATTGCAATGGAAGTTTTGGCTTGGTTAATGGTGTCATACCTCGGTACTGGCTGGATCACAACTCTCATCCTCGCCTGCATCCTTACAACTTCCCAGGTGAGAAGTAGTAGGCACAGAGCATACTGGCTACACAAGTCACTCAGGAGAAGAGATTAATTAATTACCAGTGCAAAACATTCACATCAGGGAAAAGTATTCAACAATATACCTGCCACTACCCACTGCTGAGGCTCACACATTTGTCTCACCTCTTTAGCCTTTCCTTCCACGTGGTGGTTGACTTGGTAGCGTTGGGTTCACGGTTGGACATGATGATCTCAGGGGTCTTTTCCAGCCTGACTGGTTCTATGTTCCCCTCCAGAATGAAAACAGAGATCTTCACCTTCTCGCTTCAATTAATTCCCTCTCTTCCTCTCACTCACAACTTGCCTTCAATCTCCATTTCCTTTTGTGCTTAACTCTGGTTTCAAACAGCTTCCTAACTACTTGATTTCCCCTCATCCCAGGCCCAGGCAGGGTGGCTGCAACACGATTTTGGACACCTCTCTGTCTTTAAAAAGTCCTCCTGGAACCACATCGTCCACAAGTTTGTCATTGGACACCTGAAGGTAAAGGACATTATGGACCCGGGGCACTGTGGAAACAGCCGCAGTCACTTCGACTATGTCAGAGTAGGAAACTCTAAGCAGCTCTAAGCCTTTCCACAGTGAGCCGATGCACGGAGGAGAAGTTAGTGACCCCTGCACATGGAGCTGTTGTGCAGAAGAGATAAGAGAGCATAATCACAGCTGTTAGAGAACACAGTGGTTCCACAAGCTTCAGTGGAACCGCACCAATCTGTAGCATGGGGACAAAGCTTATTAAGTTGCACAAAACCCTATTTTAACACCATATTTTTGCCATGCCCTCCACCTCCTTCATACTAAAGTATAGTATTTTTCAAACGTCCCATCCTGCTACTTCCATTCAAGATGCCTTCAGAACTTCTATCCCGGGCAAAGTCCAGTGCAATCCAGGCATTTCAGCATCCACCTGCAGTAGGAACTTATTGGGGGTGGGACACAGCTTTGCCCGTTCTCCCAAAGCCACTTTGTCTTGTCTGGTTCCTCACAGGCAACAGAGGGAAACCAGTATAATAATCAGTAAGGCAGGAAGGGGGTTTAGTGGTGGACTTGGTAGTGTTAGGTTAGCTTAATGGTTGGACTGGATGATCTTATTGCTATTTCAAAAGCAAATAACAGTTTGCCCATAATCAGAGCGGCACTGGTTTAGTTTATATAAACGAATGGGTAATCCTACCATTAGAGTAGTTTCCCATGGATGAACTCCTTGTTCTTGTGGCTGCCCAGGGTGCCTCTGCAAACTGGTGGAACCATCGTCACTTCCAACACCATGCCAAGCCCAACATATTCAAGAAGGACCCAGATGTGAACATGCTGCATATTTTTGTCCTCGGAGATACACAGCCTGTTGAGGTAAGGCAAAGTGGGTTAAACATGGAAAAACATTGTCCTAAGGGGCTTCAGAGAACGCTTGCGCAATACCAGGAGTTGGCTAGTATTGGTAGATAGACTTATGCAGTCAAGACTTCCAGGAACGCTAAAAAAGGAAATGCGACATCCAGGGATTTCATCTATGTTGTCTAAGAGGAGTTTGGCTCTCACACTCTCACAAACCTTGGGCTGAAGAGCAGGATTGACGTACAATTCCCTACCCACTTCCTATATTGACCACAGGAAAAAGGGGTTTGGGATAGCTTGGGAAAAAGCAATGAAGATGAGACTGGAAAGAAAGTAGAAAGCTGTTAAAGACAACTTCATCCTGCTGGCTTGAAATACCAACATGAGGGGAAGATATGGTGTTCCTCGGTACTTCATCAAGACCATTTCTAAACTGGTCTTCCATTTCCACAGAAAATATCTTCCAATGCTAGTTAGTCCAGTTGTCCTCCAGACAACCTGTACAAGGTCCTCTCCACTGGAGCCTTTGCCATGCAGTTGGGGGGATATTGCTTCCATAAGCAATACTTTCTTACATTAAATATGTATTGTCATGCTGCACATGAAATAACAGGCTATGTTAAGGGATTTTAATTCAATCTGCCCTTCTAGAGCCAAAATATTTACTGTCTGTGGTATAAAAACCCACACAAAGGACATAAACCATGTACCATCCTTGCTCTGTTTTACAATGGAGCAAGGATTTCTAGTTATAAAAACAAATAAACAAACCAAAGAAAACAAAGAAACATCTGCAGCAAGTAAAACACAGGGGGATACAACATTAAAAAGTTAATGGTTTCTCAGCCAGCTTTTATACTACTGAGAAAGTGACTCCAGACACATGTAGGGGACATACATCCTGGTATATGGACATGTGTAGACAATGTCTTGCACACACAGGATTTTCAAGAGGCAGAAGGGCTCTTATATATGACTAAAATGAAAGCCACCCCTTGGGGTATAAAAAAGCCATTATCTAGAAGATGTAAATCAATGTCATGCTCTTAAATGTGTGGGTACCAGCCATTGGAAAATCTTGTGATAACCGGGTTTAAAAGCAGACCATGGTTCTCCCATGGCTATCGCACGTGTACTGGTAACGATGGAGATGATAGCAGCTCTTAGCACAGCCACAGGCACGGCAGAAGGTAGAAAAATACATTAAAATGCCATCAGGCTCTCAAGAAAAAAGAATATCTGAATATCAAGCCAGGAGACTTTAAAAAGGAATTTACATGTAGCACAATTACGAAGTCAAGATATTTAACCACACCAAAACACTTCGTACCTTTACTGGTGTGGGAATTCAGTCAAAACTCCCCAGTCAGTAAATAAAGAACTATCGCAGAGAATCTTCTCTTACGTGTGAGTGTCATAATCCACGCCTGAGCTTTCTCCTCCGTGTCCTGCAGTACGGCAAGAAGAAGCTGAAGTACCTGCCTTACAACCACCAGCACGAGTACTTCTTCCTCAGTGAGTATCTGCCCTGCACTCTTCCTTTTTCCCTGAATGCCAGTTGACCTTTCCAGCCCCTACTGGGACTCCTTAAGTCTCAACCCATCCTTCCCTTCTTCAGGACCACCATCCCCCGTGCAGGTCCCAAAATCAGTTCAGTGTGTATTCTTGATGATATCCAAGCATCTTGAACATGGCCAGCATGGTTGCCTAAAGCAAGGCAAACACCTGAGACCGGGAAATAACCTCTGTGTGAGAGGCTCCATGGAAAAAATGCATGTTGCCAGGCAATGCTCTTTGATAAGTCAAGACGATGGGTGCGAAGCAGAGCCTCCTTTCTTCACAGAAAGGCAACCAACCCCCACCACCAGCACCTCACCTCTCGTACCAGCACTCGGCAGACTTTCCCTAGACCCAGCCCTAAATCACCATGTCACTCTCATCCCGCACGCCTTTCCACCCCTCCGATGGCCAAAACATTTCCCTTTGCTTTGCAGTCTTCCCACCTCTGCTCATCCCTGTGTATTTCCAAATCCAAATCATCTCGACCATGATCAGGCGCCGGTTCTGGGCGGTGAGTGAAACGTTCCCTCGGTCTTTATGGGGTCCGGTTGGCTCGTAAGAAATCACACTTGAGTAGGGAGGGAGGTCAGTCACCTCTGCAAGAGAGCTGGCAGAGGGAGGGTGGCAGGGATCGCTGTATTAGTTATCCACCATCCCTAACATTATCAGCAAGGACACGTTATATGAGATAGGCAAAGCGATGCCTAATGTCTTCTGTCTTCCCCTAGGACCTAGCCTGGGCCATCAGCTACTACATGCGCTACTTCATCACATACATCCCATTCTATGGCGTTCTGGGATCCCTGTTTCTCCTCACTTTTGTCAGGTAGGAGATAACGGGCATCCTCATTGCTCTCCCCTCCCTCCAGGGCCAGACAAATCAAGTCTCAGCTCTGCTGTGCCCCACCGGCCTTCCCTATTTAGGTTCTCCACAGTCATTGACCTCACTTCTGTTACCTTGGGTGTTCTCACTGCTTCACTCTCCTCCTATCATCTCCCAGTCCTGCCTCCCCCCAGCAGAGCAGGTGCTGGTCCTCAGCATCTTCCCCTGCCCTTGTGATGCTCCAGCCAGGATTCTCCTTCCTTTGCTCATTCCCCATTCTCACACGCTGCCCAATCCCAAGACATTTATGTATTTTTTCCATTTTGGTCAAGGCTGGACCCTTCCAGAGTGTCTCAGGCCACCCTCTTCCCAGCTGACTGGGAAGGGAATTCATGCGCCCTCCTGAGCGCTGTCTGTGCTTCCCAGTAAGTGAAATGCTCGCCACTTCTCCCAGCGTGGAAGAATGCGTGGGCTCAACACTGGCTACTACCAGAGGATGGCAGTTAGTCCCACAGTCAGCATCAGTTTTAGGAAAACATTTCACTACAGTGAAAAACACTTTCTAAAAAAAAAAATTTCTTGAGTAAAAAGAAAAGGCACCAGATGTACAAACCCCTTTACAATATTACAACTTTTGCCTCCACAACACTTAATGTCACTGTTTGTGACTTCCGTTTTTAGTTTCAAAACACTTTGGGCCTAAGGAAGGGAGGACATTCAAAAGACATATGTTTGTGTAAGTGCCCAGACAACCTTTTCGGTCCGAAATCAAGCTGAAAAAACTTATGACAAACCAACTTGTTATTTCCAAAACTTCCAGATTTTGATTAAGCTAAAAGTGGAAGAAGAAAGGCAAAATCGCAAAGCAAGCTAACGCGAATGGGCAGGTGGAGTTTGACATTAATGTATATCCAGCAAGCAAGGGGAAAGATGAAAACGGTTCTGGGAATTTCTATATCAGGGCTTTTTTTTTTTTCCCCCCAAGGAGTTGGCTCGCCTTTATTTACCAACTGCAAAAGTAGCACGAGAGATCAATCCACTTGTGAGGAAGAGGGAGAGGGATAGCCCAGTAGGATGCCCTGCTCATATTTAATCATAATTGGGTTATTCCCAAAGCCATAAAGAGGGAAAGGGAAATTCACCACAGAAGTGATTCTCTCTGGTTTCCATAGAGAGAGAGGTATTTGCTTCAATATCTCAGAGAAATACTTTCCTGACAGGCTGCGTCTCCTGCCGCTCCCCGTCAACCCCGCTCTATTCACCTGATCCCCCCATCTGCAATATCAATTGTCACGCTTTTTCCCCGTTTCCTTTTGAAGGTTTCTGGAGAGTCACTGGTTCGTGTGGGTCACCCAGATGAATCACATTCCAATGGAAATCGATTGCGAGAAGCACAGAGACTGGCTTAGCTCTCAGGTAACCAGCAGGGGAGAGAATACCCCTACTCACCCCAAAACGAGTTAGAAATTAAAAAGCGGACAGGTTACCACTATCCCCAGGTACCAGTGTACGGCGTCTCTCCGTGAGCCCTCCCATGAAGATATTCTCCCCAGAGCCAGCAATGCCGAGTCAAGACACGGAAATCCAAATGTCTGTAATTAATTTGACAATCGAAAGGTTCCTTCAGATTTGAGGCAGTACCAGGTTCGAGAAACATTATCTGGCTTTCCTGCACGGCACATGTTGGCACATACGTATGAGAAAAAGAAGAGCCCCAGTTAAAATCAAACCTGAAAAGAGAGCCTAATAAATTTCTAACGTTTATATTTCAGCAATAAGGACTGAAATGAAAACCAGCCGCTTTCCCACATCTTTTTAATGCCTGGGCAGAAAAATGCACCCTGCTGAAAGGGTACCTCTTATTTACGGTGGTCCCAGTCCTATTTCAGACCTAGAGGATAATGAGAGCAACTTTGACACCGGCCATACGAATTTGGTATAACTGAGCTGAGAGAAGAAATCATCTCGCGTTAATTAGTATAATTAATGTTTGTAGTTGTTACTGGGGCCTTGAACGTGAGCTTTCAAAGCCTGACAGTCAATTTCTCTCCCTCGTGCTAAAAGCACTAAAGCATCAAAAATAAAGCACTATTCAGGAAAGCACCTGGGAGCGTCCAGGTGTTCACCTTAAGCTTTTGCTTAAGCGCTTTATGCAACTGGAATTTGTAGGCAGAGAGAGGTTTTGAGAGTGAGAGATTTGGGGAGGGGGGATTATAAGAGAGAGAGAGTGGGTGGGAGGGAGAGACAGAGAAAACGTGTGTACGACAGGGAGAAAGAGGTAAGTCTCTTTGACACTGATGTGGTTTTGTGCTGCATCCTGGGGGGGTGAGGAGAGTCCATCTCCTGTGGGTACTGTGTAGAAATCACGGCTTAGCTAGGTCCGGGTGTAAGAGGATTTTAAGAAAGACTACCTCATTTTACAATCATTAATAGCAAGAGTAGCTAAGAAATATCTGTGGAATATTTAGACCTCGCCCTTAAGGCAAACTGGGCAACAACTAGCTGGGATGGGGAAAGCAGGCTTTCTGCATCCATGCATGTTTCCTCCCCTCTTTTCCACCTTGGTACTGTTGTACCACAAGAGGCTGAGCTTTGCTGAGCTTTAGGAGTCTATACGTGGACTGATAGGTGACTTGTCACGAAATATCCGCAAACCGCCCCCTTATATTGTCCCCTTTACCACCGGTCAAACCCGTGGAGACACGGTCAACACAGCGGTTGACAGTAAGCCCTGGAGGAGGATTAAAGCTCCCCTTGCTGCAACCAGCTACCCCAGCTCGGTCGTGCAGTAGGACACGTAGCAGCCCCTGCCACAGGCAAAGACGAGCTTGGTTCTGATTTTAAGGTGAATTCACTAATCTTCACAGCTGCTTTCTTGCCGTCACAGTTGGCAGCCACCTGCAATATCGAGCAGTCCTTTTTCAACGACTGGTTCACCGGGCACCTGAATTTTCAGATCGAGCACCAGTGAGTACGGAGCCAGAATCATTTGGCCGTTACCAGGTTGTCACAACACTGGACCTGAGGGGAGGGAAGGTCTGCTAAAGGCGCAGGTGTGGGATGGGGCAGGATCTTTGGAGCACTACCGTATGCCAAGGAGAGAGAATCCAGACTGCTGGGGGTCATAGTCTGCTTCTACTACAGCATGGCATCTTTCTCTCTTGCTACCGAATACTTCAGCTTTCACTCTCACAGTTTTAATTTGGGGTTTTATTAGGAGTCAGCAGTATCTATCTACCAGTTACAATGGCGATGGACTCATATCCTAAAGCTAACTACTTGAATTTGATTATCCATTTCAAAAATCTCCCCTCCATGATTAAAAACACCTCAGTGCTTTACAGCCTGGGAAAGCTGTGTGGGACTGTGTGCGCTGCTGGGTACCAGGGTCCAGGGCCACGTGGGCCGTCTGTTGCCAGTGACAACACAAAATGTAGAAGAAATGGCACTTAGGGTAAAGCTGACTGGTTTGGAAGTGAAATTAGGAAATCTCCATTGAACAGCACAGGGCAAAGGGATCCCAAATTATTCTTTACCTGCTTCGCTGTTCCGTGAGCTTCCAGAGGTGGGAAATCAATGCATTCAGTTTTCACAAGCCTTCTTGAAACAGAGGACTGTAAATCACGGATACCACTCGGTGCCTCTCTTTCTTTCACCTGCTTGCACAGCTTGAGGAGAAGGCATTAATAATTAGCCCCTCCGAGGAGGCAGACAGAGATGCCCATCCCTTGGGGTTAATCTCTAGAGTTTTCTCAGGTTTGTTTTTTCTTTCTCTATTCAAGCCTGTTTCCAACAATGCCACGGCACAACTTCTGGAAGGTGAAACCTTTGGTGAAGTCATTATGTGCCAAGTACGGAGTCCAATATGAAGAGAAGCCTCTTGGAAAAGCGTTCGTAGACATAGTTGGGTAAGGTCCTTTTAGCATCATCTGCAGCTTGCAATTCGTTGTTACATGAACACCCTATGTCTTCTAGCACAGAGAATTCAGGACACCGTAGACCCTTCAGAAATACCATCTCGATATGGTGTAATCTGGTGTCACTATGTTAGTAATCACATCGTAGTCCAAGGAACACCCGCAGAAATGTTGACCCACAGCAGAAATGACACTATGACAAATAAAAGCGGACTAACGCCGGGGGACAACAGATGGGAAGCTGCTTCACTACATCACGGGGGGGAAAGAAAGAACTATCCCCCAGAGCAGCTTCTGCAACCAGAGCACTGCTATCAAAGTGCTTAGTGAGCATTTAGATGGGTACTAACCTGATCTAATAGGAACCTTTCTTATAATATTATCATCCATTTTTTATAATACCTTTTTAATATGCTATATTTAATAATACCTTTTTAAAACGCTGTTCTGACAGCTGGTGATTCTTGTTTTCGGGAGCTGGCAGCATGTCTTCAGCCTGCAAAGTGAGATGAATCAAAGGGGAACGAGGCAGGTTACAGCCCACGCTCTCTCCCATTTGAGCCCTGCCAGCAGCAAAGGGCTATTCCCTACGGCCATCGTTGCAGACCAGTCTAATAGTCCTTGTCAGGCAGCCTCTGTGTTAATGGTTCTGTCTCAGTTACTCCAAGAGGAATAATTCATGACAGGGAACATGAGAAAGCGTTCTGCAGCCCAGGGATCTCCACTCTCGAGCCATTCTAAGCCAACGCAAATGAAAGCAGGTTGGCCCCACCATGCAGAAGGGCTGCAAACTGGTTCGAGACCTCTCATCCAGTTAGCACAGGAAAATGCACGCCACTCTGAGACCCGGGGTGGCGGGGGTGATGCCCAGCATCCCACCACACCGTGCCCACGTCCCTACCCAAGCTCTCAGAAACCATCATCTCAGCAATTTCTTGCCCTCCCGATAGAAGGATCCCCTCCTGTAAACCATATAAAACCACATTTCCAGCCTCCGCACCACATTCTGTTCGTCGGAGGACTTTTGGGAACAAACCAGCTCAGGTGTGTCACGTAATGTTTGCGGAGCTGATGCAGATGGGAAATTCCGCGTGAGAATTCCCGGGAGGAAACTCCTTCAGAGGTGCAAGGTGGTGAGCCCAGGCAATGCCTCTCTGCTGTTTATTCAGGGCCAGAGGGACTACGGATAACACACTGGGCATCGGGTGAAGTTCTTCCTCACTGAGTCTCAAACTGATCCCTTTGGGGGTCTCAAGAGCAAAATAAGTAGCTCTTCTTGCTGTATCTGCTGCACTGGCAAAGGATATTGATGCCCGAAGGATTAATATTCAAATTCAGTAACAAGCTGCTTTGTAGGACAAAAGCAACAAAGGGAAGATTCACATGCCAAACAAACTTCTGTTCATTTTCTTCCCACAGGTCCCTAAAGAAATCTGGAGATCTATGGCTGGACGCTTACCTCCATAAGTGAACACGAGTCTTAATGGGGAGGTGTGAGTGACCGGGAGGGATGGGGGGGTGCGCGGGGGGGAAATCACGCGTGTGTCTTTTACTCTCAGATTTCAGTCTATATCTACGTGCACGGGTGGAGGGGAGTCTCCTGTCTTGGGAACTGCTGCTGGTAGGGGCTCAGGCAACCTCTTTAATCCGGATTTTAAATGTGCTTCAGAGGATGAAGCATTTGTGCATTTGTACGGCACAAAACAGAAGGTTGGGAGAGGATGGAGAGAAGGAATGTTTAAAAAAAGGGGCGTTAATATCCAACCTTGACCTTCTCTTCACAAAATTCATTCTAATTCCACCTAAACCACACAAGCCCCTGAGTCACAGACACTTAAGACTCATTAGGCTTCAGTTGAGTATTTGCAATCCAAGGACACCCCAGTCAGCTTGTGCCTTTTTCCCTTTTCCCATATTTGCGTAGAAGAGGAGCTCAGCACAGAGTTTCATTTCGTTATCAAGGAAAGAAATAAGGTGGTCCACGATCACCATCCCAACAGGGAGCTCAGGTGGGCTGTGATGCCCGTCAGCGCCTGCGGGAATCGCATCCCATAGGGACCGGCTCCTGCCATACCCTGATGGAGCTTCCAACCCTGCCCAGACCCCGGCTGCCGTGGGGTCTCTCCTTCCTCTCCCTCCTTCCTTTCTTTCTCTAATCATAGCATCACTTCAGTAAAAGCTGTGATACCGACCCAGCACAACTAACATCTAACCACCTCTCGGCAGGGTTGATATACCTGTATTTTTAGAACCAGCCCCTATTTCCAGGGGTCCGTGGAAGACCTTTGGGCTTAAACAACAAAACGTCTCCTTTAGGAGAGGGTCTGTTTTCTCTTTAATGAGCAACAGATCTGGCACAGCATTATGGTTGTCAGCGACTTACACAAAAGACCAAAGTAAGTCACATAAGCAAAACTTACTAATTGCGCCGGAGTGCTCCAGTGTAACCACGAACGCTCTTTTCAGCGGAGCAGTTGGGCAGGGTGCTGCAAAAACACACGGTTCCGCCTGCCTGCACACGCCTGGCAGAAACCAGCCCTCTCCCGCTTGTCGGAGGCCAGGAGCAATGGCGCTGCTTACCCTTCTCTTGGGAACAATCAGCAAAGAAAATAAGTTCTCCCTGCCCAAGGAGAAGGAACTGCCCAACCACTCCAGGGCCTTCAGGGAGGCAGCTGAAAACAGAACCGACCAGGCTGTGCTGGTGGTAAGAAACCTTCTGCAGAACCCTCTTACAAGTTGTCTACAACTCTATTTTCTGCCCAGCACCTAATTACCACAATCCATGGATCAGGAGACATGGCTCAACAGCTTCCAGGTGCTTTTCTACCAGGCAACCTGATCCCAAATAAATCAAGGGCTTTAGATTCACTTGTAATACAGAAGCGACATACTCTTTAGTTTCTGATAAAGGGCCACGGTTTCAAAAGTAGTCTCCAGTTCCAACAGCTGTCTCGAAACACCCGACAGGGATGCTCGTTATTAGGCAATGACTTTGCACGCCTCGTTATTTTGCTCAGCTCTGAAACTGGATCCTCTCTATCAAATCCTCGAACGCTAACAGCGTCCCACAAAATCAGCAAGGTTCTTTGTGGACAAAGACAACCCCAGGACTTAAAAAAAATAAATGATGTATTCCCACCCCCCTCTTCGGAGAATAAGACGAGGTTATTTCTTTGCTTACAGATGGGAAAATCATAGGCAGGGCTGCAACTTACCCCAGCTAGTAATACTTCAGTTTTAAAAAGTGCTTATTTTGGTGTTCTTGCTCACCCCGAAGCTGGCAATACCCGAATGGCACTATGAATGGTTAGAATTAAAAGCTACTGTCTCTGGGGTGTCTGAAGCTCAAACGGATTTTGAGAAATTATTATAGTTGATTTCTAATAGCACAAACAATAACGTCCTTCTGGATGCTGTAATTTCCCAGACAGGTAGTAACGGGCTAGCCCGGGATTGTGACTCACATTGTAAAGACTGCCTTAATATCTGCATCTCTTTCTGACTCTTTGAATGTATCTCACTGTCTCGGCTCCAGCAAGGATGACCACAAGCACACAGCAGCATCAGCGACGAAATCTTTTAAGTAGTCAGCTTGTTTATCTGACAGTTCGTATTTTTTCACCCCTCCCGTTCTTATTTCCAGAGCAAATTTTCCTCAATACAGATGCCTCTTCCTCTTTAGTGCTGTCCCCTCTTCTCTCTCTTACCTTTCTTCTTGGGCAAGCGGTTTTTAACAACTAGAGAAACTGCAGGGAGCCGATAGCTCAGCCTGGGTAAATAATCCTGCTTTAGCAGCTTGCCTTCCTTTTTGCCACTGACCAGTCTACTGGAAGGACTGTTTTTCTGCTAAAAACTCAAAGTACTGCCAACACAACAGCCTGGCCTAACAGTGCCGAGGAGACAGCAGCTACTCCTGACGATGGTGGGAAGAACTCGAAACCTTCAAGGAGAACAACCACGCTGCAACGACCTGCAGAAGAAAAGACCAGCTCTTAGGCAAACGGGCAAGTTTTGCCCCAAGATACCAGAGGGAAGAAAGGGGGGACCAGGAGAGATCTTGATACCAACTCTTCCCCAGCTACTTGCTTCTTTCAGACTCTTCAACAAATTCCCTTTTCATGAAAAATGTTCAGTTGCTCAAATCCAAATAATAAAAACTGTGCAATGTTATAGTCAGAACTGATTTCCAAGTGTCATGCATGGTCCTTGCTGTTGCAAGAGAAAAAAATGTCTGTTCTGTAAAGAACAGGTCACCAACCCTCTGTAACCAGCCGTGTATTTTCCATATTCGTTGTACTTACATGCGCAAAAAAGTTTGTCTGGCGAAAATGTAAGATGCTGGTTATTTTTTCAGGCAAAGCCACTCTGGCTCACATATGTTTTTTCACCTCCCTCCAAAACCATCCCAGTCTTGGAATTCAAGCTGATTCGTACGTGCCTTGATGCAGAAGTTTGCCATCCTTTAACTGGAGCAGGTCAAACAGATCCCTCACAAAGGGCCCTGGAGGTCTGGAGCAATCATCTGCTTTGTTATAATTTTAAGTAGCACCAAAGTGAAATGAGGAGATGTTCCAGAAGTTTCAGTAAAACCGCAAACTCAGGTGGATATAAAGTTCACATGACCTTGCTTGGCTTTTTCTCCAACCTGAGCAAAAACGCAGCAATCAAACACAGATGGGTGTCCCCTGCAGGTTACAATTAGCCGTGAAAATGCTTCAAACAGAAATTTAAGTAGAGTTTTGCCCAGCTTTCCGAGGACCGTAACTAACTAGTTTCTCTGAAAATAATGAGATGAAATCTTGTTCGCTTGCTCTCTTGATAAAGGTCATTCATTCGCACTGTAACGAGACACAAACGCGCACACAAAAAAAATCTGTAAAACAGGCTGAGAGCCTGCCAGGGTTTATTTAACCCAGCTAAACCACATTATTGGCTACGTGAGCACTTGGCAGCGGAGAGAGGCCACGAGTTGGAAACACAGAGTTTGTTTTAGGGCAGATAATACAACAATAGGCAGGAAAGGACTGGCTTTGCTCCTCTACAGTTGCTTGTTAGCGGGGAACTGAGGAAGCTGGAGGACCAGGATGGTCAAAGATAGTTAGCAGAGAAAGGCATTAACTGAAGCAAGTGCAGCGAAGGCAAGAGAAGCCTCTGGGCAGGAGAGAGAGGGACATGTGTTTTGGGAGAAGTACATGGATGGGAGAAATGTGGGAAGGGAACAGGCTGGGGAAGGATGCATGACGGAGTGGGAGAAAAAATACCAAGGGGGTGGAAGAGCGAAGAAAAAGCAACTTGAAATCAGGTGCCCCATATTCTCCCATTCACCGCTCGCATCTACCTGGACAACAGGTTATGCTGGGGGCACGAGGCAAGAAAGGGCAGAGCACAGGCTGAAAGGAGACGGCAGAGGCTGGCAACATCACCAGGCGCCTCATGGTGAGCTGGATCCTGCCCCGAGAGCAGGGACAGTCCAGGGGTGACGCACACGATGCCCCTCGATCGTGCATTTCAGTCCCCTGCAAAGCTCGTGCTTCTCCTGCGCTCTGGCTAAAGTAGGTTAAAGCTGTAGCCTAGACCTTCAGCAACAAAAATTAACTCCGCTGAAGGCCGTGGGTCTGTGCCAGCTTTGTGAACTACCGTGAAATCTAGTCCCATGTTTCCAGGCAGAGGCACAATGGGAATGAGGGGATTTGCATTGAGATTTTTCCTTTCAGCATGGATTTGAGGAGTCTAAGATCCCAACTCCTTACTGGAACAGGGCTTGGGAGGCTCAGCGCAAGGCACCATCTCCAGGCACCATCACTCCTTGCTACAGGGGCTGATCACACTGGCTGGATTTTAGGTCTTCATTAGGGCAAAGACATCCTTTTCTCTCTGTAACAAGCTGCCGTGTCCTGGCCATGGCCTCTTCTAGCAGATGCTTTCCTAAGCAAGCCTTCCTAACAGAGCCCTAACATTGCAAATGTTTTCTAGGAGTTGTTGAAACATCGAAACCACATTCCTCATAGGACAGCTCCTGATTATTTCACTCTTTTAAAAAAATATTTCAGTAACACGAAAGGAACGTTTTGTTTTTTTTTCCTTGTGTATTCAACCACTCAATAAAATCGTAACAATTTGCTGACCCTAAAAATGCTTTATGTGTTTTCTCCAGCCACATCCAGAGTCACTGCAGTGCTCAAAGAATCTGTTTCCTCTTGGAGCACCTTCTGCAACGCAAACCCACTGGCAGGTAGCATGGAGAAGCCAACTAAGCTAGCTAGGACATTTCTAGGGCGTGAATGTCGCCACCCAGGTCTGGCTCTGAGATCGAGAACATACATTCAAATTCAGAATTCTTAAAGGGTCAGGGTGGGGTTTGGCATAAAGGGTGATTCACGTCTGAATTTCAGCTTTAATCTCATAATTGCTATTCTTATCAGTTCAAAATCAGATCCTAGGCCAAGAACTAGAACACCATTGGCGAAGCAAGCTCTAGAAAAGGATTTGGGATCAGATTTGTTGATTATGGCTTCCTTTGTTTTTCCTACGTTTTTTTATAGAGGAGCTGTTAGGTAGTGATTGTGGAAAGTCCTTTTTCCACTTCACAGGGCGAAATTAGTGAAATTACCTTTATAGTATTGACTTTTACAGCATAGACAGATTTTTTTATCACCCTTCACAAAGCCCAGGAACAGTGGTGCTGCTTACCCTCGCCTTGGGAACAAGCACCAAAGAAAAGGAGATCTTCCTGTAAAAGGGTTTGCCCGGCCATTCAAATTCAGTCTCCAGGCCATTTGGGGAGGCAGCTCAGAGCAAAACTCATGGGAAAACTCCTTAGAATTTGTCTCAAACTCAATTTTCTGCCCATTAACAGCTTATCCAGAAGTATGGTAAGCGGCTTGCAGCTTTGCTAACCGACAACTTGATCCAATGTTTCAGTGGGCTTCGGGTCAACACCATCATGGGCTTTAGGTCAACACCATCAGTAGGCTTTAACAGAACTGTGAGAGTGTTAGTTCTTGCAAATAAACCCATTTGAACCATATCACCAGATAGAGGAGCACACCACGGGACAGAAGCTGTGAGTAGGAAGCGCATAGGCTGTCCTGGGTCAGGAGACAAAACGATAGACGGGAAAGGCCAGTCTGTGGTTATCTGTTGCCTTAAATCAATACCACACAGTTTTCCAGAATACACATTAATTGCTTCATAGGTAAACTCATTCTGCACAGAAAGCTCTCTATAAGAAGTCATAGAACTCAAAACAGAAAATGACCCTACCTTGCCCCGTTATTTGCCCTGACTTTTATTTGATCCTAGAATAAACACATTCCCCTAGTACAAACACAGGGAGCTCTTACACAAAAATAAACTGTTCCAAATTGATATATTGCCATGGCTTTCTTCCCTGGGAAAGCACAACCATTCCCAGAACCCCTGAGCATCCCCAGGCAACAAGGCTTGAAGGGGAGCAAGGACCTGATAGTTCTGGGTTCACGTTCTGGATTAAGACGCCGACACTCCAGCCACATCTCACAGCCACGCCAAAACCCACTCTGCTTTCACACAGGGCTTCTCCCTCTGCTGGGAATGCACAGGCATTAGTTGAAATGTGGCAAACTAGCCAGTTTTCCAAGTTTTACCTCCCACAAGCTTAGGCTCAGCTTATCCAAAGGTCAGCTTATCCTTCTTCTGGGAACTTGGGAAACACAATGTCCCTGTGGACCCAGTAGTGCAAGTTCGCAGACGACACCAAACTAGGTGGGA
>VWZL01000451.1:39418-68840 GCA_013396915.1 Stercorarius parasiticus | reverse complement strand
AAAAGAGAGAAAAGAGAGAAAAGAGAGAAAAGAGAGAAAAGAGAGAAAAGAGAGAAAAGAGAGAAAAGAGAGAAAAGAGAGAAAAAACGAGAAAAAACGAGAAAAAACGAGAAAAAACGAGAAAAAACGAGAAAAAACGAGAAAAAACGAGAAAAAACGAGAAAAAACGAGAAAAAACGAGAAAAAACGAGAAAAAACGAGAAAAAACGAGAAAAAAGAGTAAGACATTCCAGAGTCCTTTCAGGAAGGTGGTACGAAGCCTTTCAAGCAGCATGAAGTTTACGATGCTGCTCAGCCTCTCGCTAATGAATGAGACAGGGAGGAGGAGGTAATTATGAAAAGGTCTCATTTGTGTACAGAAGTGATTATTTCCACGTTTTGTTTGCTGACAGAACCAGGACAGGTGTGGACTGTTTCCTAAACACTGACCAGAAGCAACATGAAAATAATTACTCCACTAAGAGCTACAGGATAAGTTCCAGAGTGAGAATATACTGAGTCTGAATATAAATCCACTGCTGAGGCTGCAGCCCAAGTCATTTATCTTTTCTACAAAATAATCTCTTCTACATGGATTATGGACTTGTCCAGGAATTGTCTAAATTCACCTTCTTTCTTTGAGCAACAGCAGCGTGCTTAAGGTAAGAATGTGAGTCGCAGAAAAGATTCAATTTAAAAACAGTGTCCTGTAATTGTGAATAAAGGTATGCAGGAGACATCCATTTCGATGTGGGTTTATAGGAAAATACAGTGGTATCCAAAAGTATATCCAAAAGTTCACAGATCCAGAAGAAGAGCTTCAATATATTTACCATATACTTCTCTTTTCCCTATAAATATACTGCAAAGCGTCATTCCAATTATTACTATAGCTATAGTACACAGCTATATATATATATATTATATAGTTATACTATTAGAAATATTATATATATTACATATCTAGCTGTATTATATTTAGGGAGCTATATATATATTACTATCAGTTCTATTAACAAACACATACATCGCTCTGTGAGTCGCGTGTTATCAAACGGTGCATTTCTTGAAATGAGTTGGGTTTTTTTTGGACAAATTCACTCCAGCTCCTCACAGAAGAACATTCAGCCCTGTGCTAAGAACCAGTGTGAGAAATACTGGTGCTGGACAGGCCAATTAGCCACTGGAAATGGGCACAGAGAGGGAAAGCCTGTTGGCAAGGGAAACAGTTACTACAATGCATTCCAGCAAAACCAAACCACGAACACCCAGCTGTGACCAGCAAGATGAAACACAGAATCCTATTCTATGGTTTGCAGGCCAGCTCAGGACGTACGTGGAAAGTTAAGGTTGGTTCCTGAAATACCACGGTGCAAGTTTGATGATTACGAGTTGCGATTTATGGGCTATTGATGATAAATTGACTTTCAGGGTAATAAGTGCTGTGTGTTGACAGATACATAAAATTGAGCCATAAAATTAAGATGCGCCAATTTTTTACCTTCCGTCAATGTTTCTTCTAGACTTGGTGAGAGTTGTGGGTTTGAGCCCCACATTGGGCACCATCCAGGTCTGGAAGCCAGTTCCCGCCCGTCGCCGAGTCCTGTCAGTCAGGCATTAGGTTCAAAGCTTTCTCTAGTTGCAGAACAATCCTGGATTACAGCTTTGCTCTGAATCAAAATGCCTTTCCTAGCACCCCAGGGAGACAAACTGTCCATCAGCCTGCTGCAGAATTAGACAGTGTCTGTATCTAGTTCCAGATGTTTGGTGAGAAGCAGAAAACCCAAGAGCAAAAAAAAAAAAAAAACCCCAAAAAAAGGTTTTTTTTTAATTGTGAGCGATCAAAAGGGTATCCAGTAGTCAGGATGCCGACAGGAATGACAATATCCTGCTACACCTCCACATAGCGCTGGTCCTGAGACAAAGCCATTATTACTCTTAGGCTGTACCTGTACCTGGGGACTCCACCCAAGCCACCAAGCTGTATTATAAACAAAGGTGCCACCTACCCCCTGTGGAGGTTGCTTGGTCGCAAATATGAGGAGCTCCACCGGTGTGAATGATGACCGTTTTCCTAAAAACCCTCATTTTTTGTACCAGAGCTCTACCACCCACTCCAAACAACTATTTGGATCTCAACCACAGGCTACTTGGGTCAAGCCAAAGAAGCCAAGGGAGGCTCAGCAGAAACCCAGGACTCTCAGGAAAGGAGTGGGAAAGAGGTCAACGAGAAGGATGCTCGCACAGAAGCACCACCTTTGCCTGAAGCATCGTTCTTAGCACAATTAGACAGCTACGCAACTTCTATGGCCAGGTGCTGAATTTGTATATGACAATGCAAAGATTAATCACAGTAATTGCTCGTGATTGCACACATCCCAGTTGAAATGGGTGGGGCTGGTTTACTTGTCTGATTAATTTAATTGACTCCGATTATCTTGCGCTCAGATCTGCACCCCGTTGCATTAAGCAATGACCCATTTTATATAAAACGTAGGAACCATATGGCACGTTCTCTTCTGTGATTTTCCCCCTTATTTTCGTAGTGACCAGCACAAAACCAGAGCCCGCGTGCACAGGTCTAATTAAAAAGACAGTCTCTGGGTCCAGCCCACATCAACCTACTTCACTGGGAGTCTTCACGGGTTTCACGTCCGCCCTCGTCTGTGCCATTTCACTGCCCTTTTCCAGAAGCGTATGTAGCAGCTTTGGAAATGGTTTCAGGTCCCTTCTGTGCCAAACAACATCACAAATCTGGAAAGCACCTCTGTGAAGAGATTTGTGAGTGATTTGGGCAGTCATTGCCCATGAATACGTAAAAGTGTCAGCTGAGACCAAAAAAAAAACCAAAAACATGCTTAGCAGAATAATTAGACTGATACTACCATGAGAATTAGTCCAGAAAAAATAGATTAAAAAAAAAATTAAAAATCCTTGCTTACAGATACCTGATAAAACCTGAAAATTTGGTTTCTGAATCTGCAGAAGATGCTGGTGGTTTCTTAGCTGGAGCCAGTTCCTCTTTCTGCCTGGTCCTATAAGCAACTCCAGATCAACCACTCTGAGTAGGAACTATTGCCCTTTGCAGTAATTGCTTTAGGCCACGCTCATGGCCCCAGATGGACCTAAGCAGCATAGCCAATTCTTCACCATCACTTGGGGGTGGTGGAAATAAAGCGTGAACATAAATGAAGGTGCTGCTGCCAATAGCAGTTCCAATCCCTTGCTCATTCTTGTCTCCTGATCACGCGGAAGCTCACAAAGCGCTAAAATTAAACATCTGATTTGGTAGAGGTATCTTAACTGAGATGCAATCCAACACCACTAGAGGGCAAGGCACCATCAGGATGACTTTAAAGCTACAGTGTTTGTCGCAGCATTCCAGCATCACGACTCCTTTCACATCCCTGCAAAAAAATCCACAGTCTGCCTAAATAAAATGTCTGGAATGTTGCAGCATGAGATTCTGCCTTTCACCTTGGGCAAGTCAGGAACTAGATGGTCTTCAAAGGACCCTTCCAACCTAAACCAAACCAATGAATCACACACAAAATGGGGGAGAGTGATTAAGAAGCAATTTCCTTTCCGCAACGTTTCTGTAACCATCTCTAAACAGAAAAGGGCAATTTTCAAGGTCTCTATTGAACCATCTGCTGCAAAGGAGGTAAGTTGTACCCCATCCTGGACTCAGTAGCACCAGCCCAAGCCCAAATATCTGGAGGGCTGTGAGTCACAGGGAAACTCCCAAGTCTTCACAGAGTCACTGAGGATTTTAAGGAGCTCGTTGTAGTGTCTGATTTGTCTAAATTAGTTGTCCCACCAGGAGTCCCTTTGCAAACCACAAGTGAAGTATCACTAAACCCATGGATATGCAACAGGGGGCTGCAAAGAACCTAAACTGGTGGTTAAACAAGAGGTCTTCTCTCAGGCACGTGCGTATCATTTCAGTGCCAAACCAACCAGATTTGGTCCTCACGTCCCCTCTGTTAGTGTTCCTGGCATAGAAGTAGAAGAGTCTTTAGGCTTAATGCAAGCCAGAGCTGTCAGGTTTTTTGGGTGGTCTCAACACTTCACCTGCCCAAAAGCACTTTTGTTGTCCACTCATAGGACCACTAGACACTGCTGCAATTCCCCCTGAAACATTATTTGTCAAGCTCACTATCATCAGTTTAACTGAACGTTGGATTCATGCTTCATTCCTTACCATTTTTGTCAGCTGGCATTCAGCAGATGTCCTGAGGAAGGTCGGCCAAGGCAAGGGACAAGTCACCTCTCCCAGCCCCAGCTGCAATTCTGATGCAGAAAGAGCAAAGGTTGGCATGAGGCATCTTAAATTGATACTCTAAGGTGATTAACAGAGCAGAATTAGCACAATGAGCCAGGGGAATTAAGGGCAAAGAGCTGTCCTTACGCCAATACCACGTCTACGTCTGCTAGAGGAAAACCTGCGGTCCCAGAACTCAAGTGGAAGCATAAATAGGGAACAATAAGGAAATCTCTGGTATTGTACATTCAATTAAAAAGCTCACGAGGTTCTGTGTGCCCACGTGAACATCACTGAAAGCGCTCTAAGTAGCACATGAACGAGTGCTAGAGTTTTCACTGCAAAGCTTTCTAGGGACCCCCTCCAACTTCTCTTTCAGCTTCCTTTTCACAGCTCCCCTCCCCGAGACAGTCGCACGGGGAGCTGCTTTGGGGCTTACTACTATTCCTGCATAATTGCTGTGAACCGCTTTTCCATCACTGAAGTTACTTTTAAGTAAACAGACATGTACCAATGACTCAATTTTCCTGTTCAGCTAATCCAGTCTGATATCTTCTCCTACAAGGGGAACCATTTTGAGTTCAACCTGACCAAAAGAAAACTAAGAATTACCTTTTCCTTCCCAGACTTTCCCTGCTGTCTCTCTGCTCCATCACACTAGCTAGTGCTATCACATCTCCCGAGCCAAGGCAGATTTGCCCCTCTTCCCCTCACATCCAGCCCACAACTAGACCTAGTCTCACTTTCTCTACATTCTCTTTCCCTTCTAATCCATCTCCAAACGAGCTCTTTCACTTCTCTCTTCTCCAGGCTTTGCACTGCGTACCTGCCATCTCACCAGTGAAATCACACCAAGCTCCTGTGAGCTCCCACCACCTCCCATCACACCAGCGACCCAGCACAAGTTCCCCTCCAAGGGGATATGCCACTCAGCCTTGCTGCTTCTCTCCGACTTCATCTCCTTTCACGTTCCCTCTCTTGCCTCCCAACACTGCCCACTAAATACCCTATTTAAAGCTTTCCCTGTTCTTCACCTCAGTGTCTTCAGCCACCCGAGTGCCCAGATCCCCTCCGATGGAGGGACCCACAGAATATACTATTACTTGAAGAGGGGTTGGTCTCTTTGGACATCTGCTTGGTGCTGAAGATCCTTTGCTTCTTAGCCAAGCTCTGTGGTGCACAGGCTTTGCAGCTGCTTTACCGCAGTTCCCTGTGGCACACATCAGCCCTTCTGGAAGGGACCTCACTGTCCACTGAGCCCTGTCCGGTTGACCTCACCACAAAGTAGATAATGGCACGCTTCAGCCTTCTGCTTGACCCAGCCCCACCAGCAACAGGCATAGCATTGGTTATCAAGCACTGGACCAGGCTGCCTGGGGAAGTGGTTGAGTCACCATACCTGGAGGTACTTCAGACATGTAGATGTGCCATTTAGGGACACGGTTTAGTGGTGGACTTGGCGGTGTTAGGTTTATGGTTGGACTTGATGATCTTCAGAACAGGTTGCCCAGAGAGGGGGTGGAGGTCCCATCCCTGGAGACATTCAAGGCCAGGCTGGATGAGGCTCTGAGCAACCTGATCTAGTTGAAGATGTCCCTGCTCACTGCAGGGGGGTTGGACTAGATGGCCTTTGAAGGTCCCTTCCAACCCAACACATTCTGTGATTCTATGATCTTAAAGGTCCTTTTTCCAACTTAAATGATTCTATTTCACTGCTGAACAAAATTTGAAGCATTACAGCCACAGAGCAAGCAGGGCTAGAAGGCATCTTGCCATCCAATTTATCTCTTGCAAATGGGAATTATCCCACTGGCGGCCTGTTCTGGCTTCTGACAACCCTGTGAACGTTATGTAAACCAGCACAAAGTCCACCTGCCTTAACAGGTTGGCTAAAGTCAACCTTTCAGTTCCTTTCAGCTCCGTCCAACAACCCTCACACAAATATGGGAATATTGACATGATAAATAGGAAAACTGACCTCTTGGCTTCCAGCACGAGTGGCACCACAGGGATTGCTCCTATAAGGAACATGTTGCCTTGGCAGAGCTGACCAGCCCCAGCCCCCAGTGCCACATGCACATTTAGAGTTGTGTCAGGACACCGACTTCTTCCTGGCAGGGCCACGCTCCCCAAATGTCCGAAATGACTGGAATTTCCTCACAGCTGATATAGTGCTGCCTATTCTGCAGTAATCCTCACTGGTTTGATACATTTGTCATGAAGGAAGGTTACTAGTCATCATGAAAGCTTTGAAATAGCTGACTTTTTTGAGGCCATCTGCTTACCTTCTCCTTGTCTGCACCTGAAGCAAGCAAAAAAAAAAAAAATCTTTCATTTGTTGGTTCCTGGAAATATACATCTCTGTGTGCCTGTGGGGACAGCCTGACCAATTGTGCAATGACAGCCTGATTTACAGCCCTGCGCAAACCTTGAAGGCAGGGTAAAAGACAGGACCAGCAGATCCAGGGAACTGCCATGAGCAACCAAATCTCTAGGTCCCTTATCCTGGTTTTTCTCTTCTTGCCATTCAAAGTCTCCTAGATTCTGCACTTAAACATGTATTAACATCTAAATACCCAAAAACACCTCATTGTGCACGACACTAACCTCTATCGGAGATAGAAAATAGCCCTTTTCTCTTCCAAACCCAAGCTCCTTTGCAGTCCAGGTTAAGATGCCTCATTCGAGATCTGCAGACCCTTATCCCTTCCAACCGTGAAGACACGCACAAATGCTCTGAGCCCCAAACACAGGTAGACCAAATATATTAGGCATACACCCCCACCCCCCACCCCCCTTATCACTCCTACTAGAGCTCTAGATAGAAGCTGTCCTAAATGGTATGGCCCAAATATCCACCTCATGGTGGAAACTAATCATCTCCCAGTTGGACAGATGGGGAAAGTGAAGCTCCAAGATGGGTGGCTGAACTGATACCACCCACTAGAACTGATGTAAGGAAAAAACCGCAGGAATATCTCTGGTCCCTTTTGCTCTAACTGCCAGACTATTCGTGTTTTGGTGTCATACCAAAATGCCTCATATTCTGCAAATTTGGTTATTGACAATCCTAACAAACATCAGAGGCTGCCGATGAAGATGCTGGTTGGACAATGGACATGCTATCAAGCTACATGTACATTTGTCCTGGTACATCTATATATCTACAGTTCTACCACAAAACATCATTACTCAAGTTGGCCAAGCCTCTGCATGAATTGTCACAGGGATAACTGAGGACCACTGTTCCTTCACAGCATACCCCTTCTTGGTCCTACAGTTAGTAGGGCATCTCCAGGGCAAACAGGCAGTCAGCTCCCACCTGCCCTCTCCCTCATGAGCTCCAAGAAGAGATCGAGGTCACACACACATGCTTTTCTGCTTACAGACCATGAGGCTGTCAGGGGGATTGCACAAAGGCTGATTTATGGACAGGGAACTCCAAACATGATATAAAACCACCTTGATGCTTTATGGGAGGGAAAAAGGATTTAGGAGGGAAGAGGAAGGAAAACAAAGTCAATCTCCAGTGGTTGTGCTCTTTGTCCTTCAAGCAAGTCAAACACATCTACCAAGGCAGATGTTTTAACTACCATCCCTTTGAAGCTCTTTTTTGGCCCAGGACAGGCTAGCAGGCCCTACATTGTGGGGCAAGTGGGCACAAGGAGAAATTTTATTTACACAGCAGCATGTACAAGAGGACCCAGAGACTCCGTTCAAAGGACCTGGAGAAGGTCTGGCAACTGGACTGTGGTTTATTGCTGAGAGGGAAAACAGCAGGAAAGCTCTGCTGGAAGAGGTGGGCAGATGGGGACAAGGAACAGGGCTGATGTCTTCTCAGACCATAGAAGCTTAGAAGCCAACCTCATGGCTCAGCTCCCAGCCAAAGGAAAGTTTCTGAACAGCAATCCCTACTGACTCTAGTGAGGACATTACACTAAAGACCCAGACAACAGAACATTCAGTGTCTCTCACCTGGCCATCCCCATTGCTTTGCAACATTCCTCAGGCTTAACCAAGAATCCCTTAAAGAAATCCAAATCCTTCCTTTCCTTACCACAGACTTACTCTCCAGTTGCCTAAGGAGAACGGCACCCATCTGACACCAATTCTCATTGCCAGCAGTGGACGAAGGTTTTAGAAATACCCCTGGGAAGAGGCTGCAGAAGAGAGGTCAGCAGGTGTGCTGCCTTCAGAGGCGAGGATCTGGAGATGCTCCATTCTCGCAGGGTGGACAGTCCCTGCCTGGTCTGCCTGCGCCCTCTTGTGGCTGCCTGACTGCGCTGCACAGGGTAGGACCAAACCTCCGGAGAAAGAGAGGAGACTACTCTCCCTTGCAAAGAACGATGATTCTTGTATTACTTTTTAATACAGACTCTGTAGGATCCTAAAAAATAAATAAAATAAAAATTCATATCCCACTCTAGAGACAACTCGCAATTCAAAATTTAGCTGCTTAACACAGGACAGCTCAGGAGCCAAAAAGCGCTGAGCAACTTCACAGTTATCGGAGCACAGACAACAGCCCACTCCGGACCCACCAGGGAAGGGATATGCAGACAGAGCTTTGAGTTTGGCAGGAAGAGGACAACCCTTCTCATTACTCCATCATATCTGCTGCTGGCCCTGCCATCTCCTCCTGGAAGCCCCCATCCGTCCAGGGGAATTTGTTCTGGCTCTCCTGGCAGCTCCTCTCCGCTCACATCCCTGCTCTACTCCGGCACTGGCATGGAGGGCAGAAGGACAGGCAGACACCACCAGCTCTGTTCCTGCTTTGCGATCGCCAGTTGGTTTCCTCCTCCATGCCCAGACAACTTGTCCTATAAAATGGTAACACCGTTTGAAAAAATAGTAACATCATTTAAGGAAAAAACACACGACCTTTGGGTAAGCATCGCTGATATCTGTTGGGGTTCTCCACGTCCCAGAGGTGGCAGCCCCTTCCTCTGGGCACTTGTTGAAATGGAGCTGCCTCCAGTGTCCTCCTCTCTCCCTCCCGCGATGTCAGATGCCAACAAGTGCGAATCCAGACAGGGAAAATGTTATGCATCCTCACCGACCTGAAGAGCAGCATTGAGGGGCAGCTCCTCCCATCAGCAGAATAATGCCCACGTTTAGACAGGAATGAAACGGAAAAGGATGACAGGGAGATCTGGGGGTCTGGCTAGGAGTGTCTCATGGCACTCCGAGTAGGGAGGACACAGGAGCCCAGTTCCTGGCTTTAAACACAGTGTGGAGAAGGTCATGGTGATGTTTCTATCATGCTGTCATAGCAAGCACCAGTGACCAGGTCTCAGGATTGCATGCAAACAGGAAAAATGGTGAAGGCCTGCCCACCCTCACATCAAGCGTGAATCCAGAGGAAGCCCACAGAGGTTCTGTGGTTCGTTGGCCCATGCTGGGGAGAACCTCAGCACTGCGCACTCACCCTGCCTCACCCAGGGACACAAGGTTCCCTGGGGCCAGTCTTCCTCTTCCTCATGCAAGTTTACCTTTACCATAAAGAGCAGCCCCAGGTCCCAGAACCACTGCCACCATGAGGTCTAATGCTGTTTTCTACTCGGGCTGTACCTCTGTTTCATTTCCCAGAGGCCTTTAATGTTTTGCTTCTTCCCTCCACTGCCATCACCAAGAGATGACGATAAGAGATCTTCCATGTTAACGTCCACAGCTAAATGCGGGAGGAGAGCAAAGGATTTTAGTGAAACCAGAGCGACCCAACTTCCCAACCTGAAGAGTCTGAGAGCTGCTGCAGGGCAGACACACACTGTGCCCTCAACCAGCTGACATCTCTCACTTGTGCTTGCCTCTGCTGTGGCATGGAGAGCTGCATGTGGGCTGGGGCCAGGGGAACCCAGCCACAGTCCCCCTTCTCCAGAAATAAAGGACAAGGGCCCGCAGGAGCTGGATCCACCTTTTGATAAGAAAAGGCAGCCTTTTTCAAGTCAACTTGCATCTAAAAGCAGCATGAATTAACTGAACAGCAGGAGCAAGTTCAGTCCCCAGCGCTGCTACAACTGATGCTTGCCAGCTCCCGCCTTTGCGTCCGAAGCCCCAGGCCCCCGTGCAGCCAAGGGAAGACCTGCCAAAGAAGAGTCCATGACCCAAAAGTCTCCAGAGAAGAAAAACATTCACTCTATACCACTAAGGGATCATCGGCAATGGCAGCTTCTGAAAGGTTCCCACCACAGTTCTGCATCCACCTGCTGACAGGAAAAGCAGGAGGCCACTCAGGGAAAAGGAAGCAAATCCTGGAATTAACCAGCCTTTGGGATAGCCAGCATATCCCACGCAACGCTTCACGCCAGTAAACTGAGCCAGACCACAGCTGGGCTGGAAGAGAGCTCAGCCTCGAGCAAGAGCCGCACAGGCCTGCCTTGTCACAAGAAAACACCTGCGATAAAACTCTTTGCTATCAAAACACTGTCACTTAGTCCCCGGTGAAGCCAGGGAGCAGCCAGCTACAGGAGGGGCAGACTGATGAAGAAAAGCATTAAAACTCCAGTCCCTCAGGACACAAAACAGCAAGAGAAGCACGGAGCACAATGCCAGCCAAACTTGATTTTTCTCTTGGCTACTGAGCACACACGCCCCAACCAACCCAACCCTAGAACTGCAATCAGACCTTTAAAGAGGTTAATAGCAAATGTTTATTTTCCTTTAATAAAGAGCAGGGTGCAACCATCCCGCTGTTAATGGAGTGACTTCATACTAATTTACAAATTGTTCTCTCTGCTTTGTTTTAAACATACGACAACCTCATACAACGCATTTCTCTAATTCCTTTCATCTCAAAGTGCTTTACAAAGTGACACTGGGGGGGGGGGAGAATCCCACAAACCAAAATATCTCCTACATAGAGAGATCACCTCATTCCCAGTGCTGCAACGCAGCCATGTCTGTTGTGCAATGTAGCGGCTAATGGCACAGGATGGCATGTAGACATCAAAAGATCAGGGGGGAACAGCTCCAAGGAGAAACTGCCAGGGATCGAATTTACCTGAGCTGAAATCCGCAGCTGGGGACAGACATTTCTATTTTCTCCTCTGGAAAAAGCTGATGTCAAATTGCCGCAAGCCTGCAGGCACCAAAGAGATGCAGGTTTATCGCTAGCTCAAGACCCAGCTGGGCTCTCGCCCAACGATGTATTTTCCAGGCTTTTACTCCACATTTGAAACATATTCCTTTGGTGAAGAGTAGGAGATGTACGTACTCATCTAGCTAGGGTGTACTTGTTCTCCCATAGGTACATGTTCTCCCAGCTCTGGGGATGACAACTCATGTTTCAAATAGTTACTAACCCTTGGCAAACAATACCATATGCCAGTTTAGCTATAAGGAAAAGAGTCCCCTGAGGAGCAACTCGGCAGCATACCGTGAGTGTGCTCAGTGACTGGAAAGCTTGTGCTTATGGCGGTCTTCTACGGGAAGGTTTTCTCAGATCTGCTGTGAAGCTGTCCTTGTGTTAGGTTCCAAGCCAAACTTTTGCCTTCCCCGTCTATTCCTCCCCCCGCAGCCCCCGCCGCGGACAAATCCACAGCAGCTCAGTTAGTTTTCTTCCACTGACAATACAGAGTTCCTACTGTAGCATCTCCCAGAAGGGGATGAAACTTCTTGGAGCTGAGGATGGCGATCTGGTTCCGGGCACCAACTTGCTAAGATAGGAGTTACGATGACAGCAAGGTGACATGCCAGTCAAGAGTGCAGAAGTGCCACATGAGATGAAAAACCCAGGGTGGGTGGTGGCTGAGCTGATTCCAGAGTCACTGAAAAAAAGGCTAAATTGTCTACAAAACACTGTCATGGCTTTTGCACAGTTCTGTACAGGCAAGCCTGGACCCGAGTTCAAGCTATAGTGGGCCTCCACCTTCCAACAGCTTTAGCAACACCCTTCCCAGCACATTTTGAGGCATACAGGAGCCTCGTCCCTCACGTGCACACAAAGATGTCTCAAATTTCCTTATTGGGGATGGGAGTCCAGGTGAAGCTGGGTTTCACAGTGGACGTGCATCTCTAGGTCTGATGGAATACTGGGAGGAAATCTCAGGGCCTCAAGGCTGTGCCCAGCCTGGGCATGATCCTTCTGGAGACATAAAGAATTCAGCCTGGGACCACGTTTTCTATCTAAACAGTGGGAACAGTCCTGCCCGAAGCTCCCTCAGAGCAGGAACAGCTCAAAGGCATGTTTGTGGGTGAGGTTCGTATCTAAGAGCACCGTGGATGACTTCTGCACCAAGGATTGTCACAGGGCACCACACATCATGGTCCACATCGGCCTGTGACAACAGCAGCAGATTCTTTAGACCAGGAGAAAACATCCTGCAGCCAAGCTGCGGCCAGCTGTGAGTTACGCAATTTCCCTCCTCGCTTTCTTCTGCTGAAGGCCCCAGGTGCACAGCTCTGGCCTCTGCTCCGGCTGTTCCCCCAGCCTGCATTACCCAGTGCCAAATCGCAAGCTAAAACCAGAAACAAATCCCTCTTTGTGACTCAGCCGGCAGAAAGCTTCTCTTGCAGGCTCCTTTAAAAGGAGCAAGGAAGTACTTGGAAACAGGCTGTTCATGGCTCTCCATAAGATTATTGTGTGCTGCTGGCATTTACAGGGCCGTCAGAGGAGCAAGTGGTCAGCAGGACCTAGGGGTACGGCTGGGCACAGCACCCTCCACTCCAAAGGAGAAGCGGAACAGATGGACAGACAGCCAGCATCTGTCCTGAAAGACTTGCTTACAAAGAAGGCCCAGGACTCCTGCCTTGCACAGGCCTGGCCTCAGACTATGCCAGAGCAGACTGCATATAAAAACAAAAGGTTTTTTTTTTAAAAAATGGATATACACTGCATATAGGAGACTCCACAGAGGACAGTCTGTAGACGGCCACCCCAAAGCAGCCAGGGCCAGCCCAGCTCTGAGGGGGTAGCTTGGAAGCTGCATTCCAGTCACAGTTGGAGAAGTGGGACAGCTGAAGGTGGAACTTGTGCTTCTTGCTCCTTCATCAGCTTCAGGCAGAGGGAGGGTAGGGAGGGAGGAAGGCCCACTGCAGGAAAGGCACTGCATTTATCTGTTCGGTAGACAACGTTTGACAAGCCGTTCCTACAGGAACAGTTTCCTTCCATGCTCAGGCCTCTGCTTACATCTCACTGGGATAAAACCCAAGTTTGGCCAGAGACATCTCCCTCCGGAGCCGCATCACCTCCCAGTACATCAGCTCCACTGCAAAGCAAAATGGGTGCAGGGAAGAGAAGGAAAAAAATACACACCAAAAATCAGTAAGCAAGACAAAACTGGACACCACCTCATGTTCTGTTTTGCTCTCAGTTCAGCCCAGCCAGGCTCATCCCCGAAGCGAGGGAAGCAGAGGACAGGCCCATAAGGTCACCCCTTACCAGCTCCAACCCAAGGCAAAGGTCCCAACAAGCTGATGAGCAAGGAATAGGTGCATCTATTCCTCCTGCTCGTGCCTTTCTTCTGTCATTTAACCGTTTCTCAAAGACAGAGGGAGTTCAGGGTAGCCCAAGCTGGCCCCATTCCTGTCACGCTGAATAGGACCTCTTAATTCCTCCCAAAGGCCCACAGAAGGCATCCCCACCGCAGCCCAGCTTCTGTCCCCTCTTACCGTCCTGCCTCACCAAGCCCTGCTGGATGTAGCGAATGTATGTGAAGAAGTTGCACACCGCTGTGATCTGAGGGAGAGAGGGGAAAAAAAGAAAAAAAAAGTCAGCTACAGAACTGCTTTTCCTGTCAAGAGGCTTGCACAGCACCCAGCAGGAGAGCTCTAAGTGATCAGCACCTGAGAAATAGTACCACATACCACCAGATAAAAAGAGATGGGAAGAAAGCTGGTTAAAAATAAATTAAAAAAAGTTTCGGGCATCTACAATCCCATCCCAAGATACTATATCCATGAGACAGGAGAACTCCGGTCTACTGCAGATTTGAGACATAAGTAATCACTACTTAATATGGCAGCAAAGTCTGTGATTTTCCTTCAAAGAACACCGTTCTCCAACGGAATGGAAGTTTTTGGTGTTAAAGATTTATGCAGAAAGCATCTATGCAGGGAGGTAAAAGCTGCTCATAACACAGAGTACTTTGGTGCAAGTGGCAAAAATTAGTCAACTTAAGTCCATGCACAAAACCAACTTTTTGTCTCAGAGAGAGTCACATCTTGCAGGATCAGCTCTTCTGACATGTAACTCGGGAAAGCATAAACTTCTAAAATGCTCTGTTGAATCAGGGCCCCAACAGCAACATTAACAAATCATTCACCTTCTCCCTTCCCTCCAAAGAAAGGACAGCTTGTTCCCATAACCATTTGAGTCACTGATCTGTACCGGAACAGTAACAAGAGCCAGCATTTAAAGAGCAGAAAATTACTGTGTTTTACAAAGGAGAATTAAAAAAATAATAATAAAGCAAAACAATCAAAGCCCTGTACTGAAGCAAACCACGGAAAGCAAACACACTGAAGACAGGTTGCCTGAAGGAATGCAAGGCAGAACACCGTAGCCTGAGGCAGGGCTGGAGACATCGACCCTAGGCATCGACCAAGAGCCAGCTTGACTTCAGGATCAAACTCAAGCCCTGCAGGTCTCCAACAGTTTGAGGGCTGACCCAAGAGCTCCTCCATCTCAGGGCTTGGGGCAATTTTGGAGGGTCAAGGCGGAAAACTCACCCTGGCCCTGCAGGATGGTGAAATGTAGTAGTAATTCCCAGAATCCCCCAGCATGATGCGGTGCTTGCAGGTCCTGGGGAGGCCACTCAGAGCACATTTCCTGCAGACAAAGAAAAAACACTTCAGCCTTCAGCAATCGACTAGCACAGCAGAGCACAGCAATTCAACAGCCTCAACACTATCCCCAAGAGATGGAAGCGGGAGCTCAGAAGCCAGACCCTGCGTCAGTTCAGCGTGAAGAAGAAAAACACCATGGCTGCTATGAGCCTTTTGCTCCTTGAAAGATTCCGTAAATGGCAAGTTTAGGAGACCTTAGGCTAAATATCTGGAACCGTGAATTATTCCATGCCCAAGCAAACCAAGGCTGTACCCTTTCCCTGGCAGACAGCCCAAGACAAAACCACAGAAAATATTAAAGAGGTGAAGCTGGAACAGAGTACAACAAACATCATCTGGTCTCTGCACATCTTCTCCATGTTCCAGGCAAAGCTTTTGCTGAAGAAGTTCTGCTCAGGTCTATCAGCTTTCCTGATGGGATGCAAACATGCTGGCTGGGGACCAAACCTGGTCTCAAAACAGGTAAATACAGCATTTGAGCAGAATTTGCTCACGCCGAGAACTCAAAACAAGCCACACTGCAGCCTTTATGCTAGGCTCCTATTAATTAATTTTGGCCCGATTCGAAGCTACTCTAGTTGAAGCCACATGGAGTGACTTTGTACTGACTTCAGGGGGCTTTGGATAAGGCTTGCAGTTCCTAAGAACAAGCTAATCCCTTGTGCAGACAGGGAAGAAGCTTGGCTTCACAACTGTAAGGAGATTCCAGACCGAGTGAAGAAAATAATCTTTTCAAGACAGCTCAGCTATCTCAGGGAGACCACCAAAAGACACAATCAGCAAGGGTGCAGCACGTCTCTATTTTCTTGCTATTTCCTTCCGTTATTTGCAAGATGAATGGTTCCCAGCACCAGCCAGTTGCCCTTCCTTCATCACCACTTAAAGCAGTAAAGCAGAGTTTTCTGCTGCGTACTCGTCACCACGTTCCCTGGAGACTTAAAGCCTTCATGGTAGGAAGAGGGACATCACTCCCCAGCTGCAAAAAAGTTGCTCTGTGGGCCATGGAAGATGACAACACACGGGAACAGATGCTTCAGAGAGGTTCTGAGCATGCCTCTGTGCTTGCTTTCCACTGCTATCAAGGCAAATATTAGCCAGGAGCGGAAGCGCGGGCTGTAAGTTTTCAGATGCAATGAGAAGTAACCATTGCCCAAATATTAACTCAACTTATGGGGATCAAATCCTCAGAAGGTGCAGGATGACCAACACCTTTGTAAACGAGATACTTTTAAGAGGTGCTAAATTTGAGCATTGCAACGCACTGGATAAAAAGAGACTCCTGCTGGTCACTCTTGGCTTGGTTGTAACCCCAGCTATCACAACGGTAGCTAGAAGTAACCTAAACCACAGCATTTGGACACCTGTCCGTCAGCACTCTACACGCCCCAAGGCACTTTGCCAGACATGCCACCATGAAAGCCAGTTGTCCTCAGCACCTCCTGGGCAGCATTTTGCTCTGATATTATATAGGCAATGTCACATAGTGGCCAACACACTGCCTGCCTGTCTAGACTCCTCAAACTGCTGCACTGAGGTCTATACAGTAAGGTACAGAGAAGTAGGTCTGGTAGGTCCCAGCTAGGTCCACAGCTTTCTCCTTTTTGGTCCACAGCATGTCAAAAGTTGCCATAAAAATCAGTGGTTTACACCTGGGAAGCAAGAGGGAACAAATTCCTTTTGGGTCCTTTACTGCCAATAGCAAGATTCCTTACCATCTTGCCTGGGTGGAAATTAAACAGGGTTAAAAAGTTAGCTTAGTTCAGCTTTAGCCTCAAAGCTGCTAAATTACACTAAGTTAGTAACTTGTTAATGGATTAGAGATCTTTGATCACTGACTAAAAAATAAATACTTCACTTACGTTACAATTTGTGACCGGAACCCACTGTGAAGACACAAAAAAAAAAAAAATAAAGAGGAAACCGATAAGGATAAACACAGGATGGGTTGTTCTTGGAACAGGCCTGACATATACTCGTGGAACAATTTGCCTAGAGGCGACAGAAAACGCAGAAGAGTGGTAGGAAACCTGCATGTGAGCAGCATTTACTGTTACAGGAACACAGAAGGTGCTCTGCCTGAAGGCCAGGGAAGGAAGAATGAAGAGAACAAGCCCTGACTGAACTTAAATTCAGTAGCTAAATAAAATCCCCAACCTTCATCTGGAATATCACGTCACCCCTGCTAGTGCACCTCTTTTTTGAGGCAATCTCAAGTTGCTTGCCACATCAGATGCAGTCACACAAGCTCTGGAGCAGCTGGAGCGCCAATTCTGATGGTAAGTTGACAGCATCAGGTGGGGAAGATGATATGCAGCAAGAGGAGACCTCTTCTGACCTAGGCTCAAACCCACCTGGTGCACCAGCAAGGTCAGGAGTGCAAGGTGAGCTCCAACCTCGCAACATGCAAGAACATGAGATAACGCAGCTCTGACTTAATCCTTTTACCCTAGGTTATGCATAAACACACCTTCAGAGAACATTAAACAAGTTGCTACCTTAAGGAAAAAAAAACCAACCAAAACAAACAAACCTCTTCCAAGCCAAGGGCACTAACACATCATGAGGTTATCCCTCAAAACAGTCAACTACAGTACATCAGTTGAACTGAGATGATTCCCCTTCTCATGTAAAGAGTTGAGCTGAACTACCACCGGTCATAGGCTAGGAGAACGCTTAGCTGAGTCCTTTGAACTATTCAACTCAGCTGACTGAGCAAGGCCCGGCCAAACTCCACTAGGTGGTACGAAAAGACCAGCAGAAAGGAGAACGTAAGCACGGTTCCTTACTTCGGCCCACCACACTCTTCTGGTGACACCTTCACCACAGGCAGCGTCTGGGAAGCAACTGGCTCAATGGTGAGTGTATTCTGCTCCACAGCCACTCGCACCAGCTCTGACAGCTGCGGCAAAGAGAAGAGAGTGCAGATACGAATGTGCAAAGGTCACCTCCATAAAGCTGCAGCTTTGGTGCTGCCAGACTGCACGGTTTTTGTCCTCCTTCTCCAGCACTCACCTCCTGCTTCGTGAAGTCCAGACAAGGTCCTACATCTTCTCGATAAATTCTGTCCAGGAAGGAGCAGGATTTATCCAAAGTTGGAGATTCCTTCCAGGCCTGGAACTCAGCAAATAAAATGGAGTCGACCTGCAGCAAGTGTCCAAGAGGAACAGGAAGAGGGAAGGTGGGTGGAGGGAGAGATACTGTATCAGAAGGCATCTATTACTATGCAGGTAACCTAACTACAAAATATCTGCTTTGGCATCTAGAAAGGCTCAGACATCACAGAAATGTCTGAGGGAAAGTGGCTTGCTCCAAGGATCTTTCATCTCCCACCCATCGGCAGTTCTGTGCCAGACTGACATAGCCATGCTGGGCTTACTCTGCCAGAAACCCGCAGGCAGCTCTCTATCTGATCTTCCTCCAGGACAGGAGGAAGGCTGCTGCAGGAAAGCCACCACACAACCACTGAACAGACCAAGTGCCCACTCAGCCCGTGGCAGGAATGACAAGAGCAGCTGAATGGCAAAGCAGAGTGGCAATGGCACCCAGGAGGCAGAATCCTTCTGTAAGGAAAGCATTGCTACAGAAAACAATGAACTGGAAAAAGCTATTAATAAACAGCCGTCAGCAGGACCACATTTAGTGAACCCAAGTATGAGCTCACAGGTTTAAAGACCACTCCAAGCCCAGAACTCTGGTGTTTGGGGAGTCACAGAAGTAATGGGAACACTGGGCAGCCACACAGGCTGGCTGACGCAAGCTGAGCGTAGGAAAGGAGGTCTCTCAAAGGGAACTCAAAGACTAGGAATAGCTTTACCCATTCTAATGTCTGCTCATTGCCTTTTACAGGTGGGCCTGCAAGCATTACCGCTCCTCAGCGGCAAGTGATCCAGGACAGAGCTTGCTCCCATTCCCTGAGCCAACAGGAAGGTCGCTCCCTCCATCTCTGTCTGGCTGAAAATACTTCAGTTCTGGAGGTTCTCTGGGACCTGGTATTTAAATCCCAGATGGACCATTAGCCAAACCACCAACCTGACTGACAGGGCACCTCCTTAAAAGGCCAGCAAATCCTGTTAAAGCTGCTGAAAGGAAAAGCAAAACGAAAGAAACCCTGCTGAGCAACACAAAGAACGTAAGTGAAGAAAGCTGAAAAAGGTCTGGGTGCTAGCATACTCGCTGTATTCTATGGATACTGTGCACCTGATACCAGGAGACAGCTTCAGAGCAACAAGATGGAAAAACAAACTGAGAAAAAAACAACGGAAAAAAAAAAATGGATCTTAGCATACAAGGAAGC
The DNA here is from genome assembly GCA_013396915.1 of Stercorarius parasiticus. Taxonomy (NCBI): domain Eukaryota; kingdom Metazoa; phylum Chordata; class Aves; order Charadriiformes; family Stercorariidae; genus Stercorarius; species Stercorarius parasiticus. Next base: position 49,518 of record VWZL01000451.1, on the reverse strand, counting down.
TAGAACTGAAAGGCTGGAAGTGTGAGAGGCAGATGGGTCCCACACCCTCCCCGGTGCTGTCCAGAAAGGTTACCTGCCGCAAGGACGAGGAAGCATCTGCCCCCAAGGCCTGCCAGCCTGGTTCATAGGTGATGTGGATAGCCTTCCCAGGGATGATACAAAGGAGCAGAGAGAGGAGAGCGGGTAACCCAGACTTTGAGGGCAGAGGGAGAGACAGACAGTGAAGGAAAAGGTTTAGAGAGACAGGCAAGAAAGGGAGGTAAAAAACTTGAGACAAAACAGAAGATACAAAGAAAGGCTCAAGTCCTCCCTTCCAGGGAACTAAGCGTGCTGCTCAAGACATCACAGGGCCACAAGCCCCACCCTTTGACTTCAGCGTGAGGTGCAAAAAGGGAACAAAAATTCTGTCTTTTTTAGGCTCAACTTAAGATGGGGCATGTTTTTTCCATAGAGCACCAAGCACCAGCTCTCTGAATGCCAAGTTCCCTTTTATCACCTCTCACATAGGCCACTAAGCAATCTGAGAGACGGAAATTAACAATAAACCACCCCACCCTTGATTTGGAAGCTGTAGCCCTGGGATTTTAAGCCCCAGGATATCTGCACCATGTGGAAGTTACCCACACAAAGGAATCGACAGGTCCAAGTATTCAACAAGCATGTCACTTACAAGAGCTAGCATTTCTCTACAGATCGTCAACACGAGCTTTGCTGAGACTGAGCCAAGAACAGCAAAATGAACTCCCCAGCAGGCAAAAGTTATCTCTGCTTACTGTAGGCAGAGGGCAACTTCTACAGGGTAGACAGTAGTTCACCAAACTGGGCTCTAAGTTTGGAGCTTCTCTGTTCTGACTGGAGGAATTGTTAGCATTGGGAGAGGTCACAGGACCTTAAAAAGATTAAAAACTTTTTCTTCCTGGCCCTCAAAGCAGCTTCTAGCTGACTGTATTTGACCCCAACTTCCAGCGTATCTGGACTGCTCCCTGCTTGACCAAGAGAAACCAGTGCATCAGGCTTTCACAGTTACTGAGCTGATTTTTTCCTTTGGCTTTCTTTCTGGCATAGCCTTTGTTCCTCTCTGCCTGTGAACAGAGTTAAAGATCTTCATCTCTCGTTGCTATTGCGGTCTTGGGACAATGGCTATAGCCAATGTTGCCTGAAGCATTTCATCCAAACTCTAGCAACAAGAGGACATTCATTGAATCCACTGCCAAAAGCAGAGGTTACCCGTGTTGCCAGCAGAGTCCTGTTTGGTGAGAGTATTAATTTCACAAGTGGCTCTTGTGCATACATTCTCACACAAGCCAAGTGACCAGGTGCCTTCATGTTCCCTCAACAATTCTTCATGACAAGAGGCCACAGCTCCCAAAAAATCCACTCGGGACATACATTCCCCCACCACATTCTCACTGATTTTCCTTCTTCCTGACCTGCCTCCTTTTTGCCCCCCGGGACAGCTGTGTACACATCTGGCTAGTGGAAAGTTCCCAGACAAAAAGGTCCTGCTAGCAGGAAGAAGCTTTACTTACACCCATGGTCACAGCAGGTGGGGGACTATCAAAGGATCACGGAAGGGAATTAAATTTTGGTTTGTTTCAAAGACATTCACAAATGTTCAGTATGCTTCTCTGCACATTCCTTCCAGTGAGGAAGGAATTAAATGTAATTAAATATATACTCTGCAAAGAAGAGCACATGTCCAAGAACCCAGAACAAGTGACAGAGACAAGTTGAAGGAGGTGTCCTGGTGTCCAGTCCAAATTAGGTAGAGAGAAGAAACAAAAGCAAATCACGGCAGAGCGGGTCATGGACTCATCTACTACGATGCAGCAGAAGAACTGGCTTCTCCTCAGCAACTCCTGACATATCCACTCTCAGCACTGGTAACTCCTGGATCTGTCCATGGCCTCCAGGGATCCCTCAACTGCTTCCTCTAGCAGTCGTCCTAACGCAACCTTGAACATGCTTCCCAGAAGGGGAAATCTTCACAAATGGAAACCCTCCAGAGCCTGCCTCAGCACAAATTTAGGGAACAAGGCAGATTACTGCACGGACAGCTTCTTCCAACACTGAAACCACAGAGCTCTCCAGGAAGCCCAACTGAGAAGCTGCACAACTCCCTGAGCACAGCGACAGCGGTGGCTCCAAGGCCAGTGCAGTGAATGGCCCTCACCCACCTCTTTGCGCTCATGACTGACTGGCTCTGGAGTCACATTCTGGCTGGCAGCTGAGACCATTGCGCTGCTGGTGCTCTTGTTTCGGCCGTGGCCCTTCCTGAAGACAGCTTTAGAAGGGCTCTGGAGCTGAGGGTGCAGCTCCCGGTTCGGAGAGGAAGGTGTGGATGTGATCACCAGCGTCTTCAGAGCTGTTACCTCTGCCTGCAGCATGTCGATCTGAGGAGACAAGGCAAGAGTCAACAGCACCTTCAGCACCTGCTGAGCTCAAGTTTGCTGCACCCCTCCAAACACTAAAGCCATAGGGAACCAGCTACAAGCCCAGTCACAAAGTCTTCTCCCCATTCTCCCAAACGCCCACCATCACCCAGAATTTTAAACAAGGTTAATCAGCAGCTATTCGGGAACCCATCCCTCTGCTCCTCAATTTGAGCACATTTTGCTTCAGGCTCTTTTTAGAACCAAAAACCCAGAAGAAATGTCTCTCTCCTCAAGAAGGAACCAGTTGAGCAGCCCTGTGGTGCAGCCTTGTCAGGAAATTCCAACTCCCCAGCTCCCTACTCTAACCATGCCCACAGCTGTGGCAATTAAACAGCATATCACTTCTCCATGGTTCCTCTGGCATCCATTTCTCAAAGGGGAGCTGGATCAGCAGCAGACTGCAAGGATGCCTTTTTCCCCGCCTCATTATCTGCTGGAGAGGGAACAGAGTAAATGCAGCACCTCAGAGAGACTGAGCTGCAGGCACTTTACTCTCCTCCAGCCAACAAACAGCATCATGGCCAGGCTGGGCAGGGATGGCACCAACCTAGCACAGAGATCAAGTCACACAGAATGCAGTTCTCACCTTCCCCCGTGCCTCCCTCAGCTGTTTCTCTGACGCCGCCTGTTTAGTGTTTGCTTCTCTCACCATCTTGTGCGCTTCCTGGACCAGAGAGAATTTTAGTCTGCCTGTTGCAGCCTCAACTCATAAAGCCACCAGGGCAGGCAAGAGCTCTGCCATATCGCATGCTCAGGGCAAGCAAGCAGGGGCACAGACATCTCTGACACATCCAAGGGTTTTACTGTGTCAGCTGTGGAGAGCCTTCCCCCTGAATTTCCCAGAGAAGGCTCTCAGTGCCAGAGCCTGGAGTGCATCCCCCTTCTAGGAGTGTGGTTGGCTAAATGAAAGTGTTTAGCTGGCTGAGTCCAAGGTCATCTCTTTCACTGATATGGGCTGCTGTGAACAAAGCTAGAAGCAAGGGCCCGCCCTTCCCTGCCCTTGGAATTGCTTTAAAGCTGAGGCTTTCACACTAGCACCCACCTGTGCTACATCACAGCTGTGTAACAGCTGTGTCTGTGCCCAGTCCAATACCTCTGTGACTTTGACCTTGACTCAGACCCACTAGCTTGGCTTCCTGACTTGACCTCAGGCCTGCGCTGTCGCAGCAGACTTGCTGGTTGATCACTGGACTGTTTTCTGACCCTGATTGCCGTCTGTGGCACAGATCTTGATCCAGACTTGCTGCTCCACGTCTTGGCTCCTGGCTGGTGAGGTCACTGCTCTTGCCTGACTTGTTATTGCACTTTGCTCCCACTTCCTGTGCGGAGCAGCCAGCCCTCACTGCTCTGCGCATGGCTAAAACACAGCAGGAGCTGTAGCTCAGGTGGGGGCCAAATGGTAGAGGCCAGCTTAAAAGCATCTCCCACAGAAGAGAGGAGCAGTGAGAGTCTCAGCTGGGGCCTCCCCACAGCACTGTCTGAGGCCACCAAAGGAAGGGGACAGCCCTCAGCTACATTATCTCTAAATTCACCCTGAGCCCAGGCAGCCAAATCTCCAGGAGGGGGATGTTCTCTTGGCTCTCACACTCAGCATCAGCCTGTGTTTCAAAGGTACAGATGAGCTCTGGCTTTCTTCACTGCCCAGTCAGATCCAGACATTAGAGCTGCTGGTAAATGGGATTTTGCCAGGATATAGCTTGGCAAGAGTCACATTACAAAAAAAAAAAAACAAACAAACAAACAAAACAAAAAACACAAAAACCAAACCACCAACCAACAGGCCTTCTGAGCACTCACTGGAGCAGAGTATATGAGGACATCCAGCTTGTTCCCACCCCAAGCAAGGGCTGACACGAGCCAGGGAATCATCTCTATTACATAGCAGCTGCTGTCCAGACTGCAGAGCAGGCATGGGAGAGGGACAGGGAGCTATGCTTCGCTACAGCTGCAGGCATCCCCACATTTGTTTTTGCTACCAGCTGTACAGACCCATAACTACTGCGCTCTTTATGCCATCCCCACAGCTACTAGAAGGGGAAAGAAATGCATGCAAATGCTCCCCAGAAGCAGGTCCAAGCCCCTGCTCTGAGGCTCTGCCTGCAGCACTGCTTCTCAAAGTGGGAAAGAACAACAGGGGAAAGGAGGAAGCGGTGGGAGGAGATGGCTGGAAGTTCAGGGAAAGCCTGTCTTAAAGGAGTTGGATGTAAGCTTAGCTTAAAAAATGATGGGAAAAGGAAGAGGGTGGTACCTCAAATAGGCTAGCTGTTAACTCCTCTAGTTCCTGCTCCAGTTGTTCTCTGACTTTTGACAATCTCTCACATTCTTTGTCCTTCAGCTTCAGCTCCTGTTGAGGAAATGGAAAGGGACGCATGAGCTCATAGCTGGCCCCAGTAGCGCTGACACCTGCCTGCCCCAACCTGTCAACCACAACCTTTCCTCCCCACCACGGCACGGATCCCTGGCCCAAGGCTCCTGTCACTAAACTCTGTACCACACTCCATGTCACCAAAGGCGTCCGTCCAGAAGTTGTAGCAGGCTTTTCAGGCTGGAATTGCTCATTTACCATTAGCAAGGAGGCTCCATAGTAAGCACTGCTTTCTGCAGTACTTACTGCAGCAAGTTTCCAGGACTAATTTGGATGCTGGCATGGAGGTTTTGGGTCAACTTAGCAATTGATGTCCTGCTCCAAAGCATTTTATGGCCACCTGAGCTCAATCTCACTCCTCTGCTCCCTACTTCAGACTGCGGCACAGCCACATCCAGACCTTGCTTCCTCCAGCACCACCTCTAGGAAAACCCCAACTGCCCAAATCTATGCCACGATCCTCAGGTGTTCTCACAAACTCTGGGCCTCACCTTTTGTGCTTTGTGTAGCTCTTCCTTCAGGAATTCAGACCCTTTTTCACGGATCTCCACTGAAGAGCTGCGTAGACGTGACACGTTGAGCTGCTCAGTGGACTGGGTCTCATCCGCACCTCCAGCATCCTGGCATCCAGTCTCTGGCTCCTCCTTGCTGCCTTTGGATGGCATTAGTGTCTTCCAGTGTCCTACAGCGGGTTGCTTCTGGCTGTCTTCCTCAAAATTGGCCTGGCTGTGGGGTACCAGCACAGTGAAACTTTATATGGGGGCGATTCACAGCCTTCCTCTAACACTTGCAACACATCCACCTCCAGCCTCTCACAGGCACTGAAGTGAGGCAGGGAGGGTGAGGGTGGATGAAAAGGGCAGGATTGGCTTAAAGGACCTGCTTTGTGCCCAGCAGCACCAGTTCCTTCACCCTGCATGCAGGCACTGCCTCCTTATTGAAGGGCTTCACCCTTTTAGCATGGATTGCTTCCAGACCAGCAGAAAAGGAGACGACAGTCTAAAATACAGACTTTGGGGGAAATCTCCACTCCCGTCCTGGGATCTTTAAGAATCGCACCAAGTCCAGTTTCAGATGCCCAGCCTGCACTCCTTTTAGGAAGGGCTGGTTTCTCAACAGCGAGTACTCCCTCACAGGTAATTCTGAACACATAAAACTTACCAGGCAAAGCAATGCTATTAGTAACTCCTGGTTTTACCCTTCTCAACCAGCACGTCACAGATAGTATTAACTCAGTATAAAGCAGGAGAACTAAAGACAGCTGCTCCAGGAATCCTGTTCTCACCTGCTTTCAGACAGAAACAGACTGCAGCTGGCTCGTTTAGAACTCTGGTATACACCCAGTAGACCTAAATTCAGAGACACTGCTTCCCCAACTGAAGGACGAGCAGGAAAAAGCGAGTACAGCTCTTCCATTCCGTACCAGTACACAGACCTTAATCCCCTCCGCTGCAAACCCAGCCTTCCTCTCCCCCCAACCCTTGCTTCTGAGGGGTAGAATCTGTTTTTAACTCACTGGTTTCACACCAAAGTCCTCCACAGAGCTGTCTAAAACAGTGCATTTCCATTGAGCTGAGATGAAGACCTATTTTTTAATTTCAGTGCCAAGTAGAGATGTACTAGAAAGAGAGAACCAGAAGAGTCACCCACGACACTGTTCCCCAGTGCTCAGCAGGACTTTGTCCACAGAGTAACAGAGATCCTGCAAGAGGCTGATGAATTTAGTAGGATTTGCAGCTGCGGGGGTCTCACAAGAGGAAAACGTGGGCTTAAGTACCTGCATGACAGGGTACTGCCATCATAGTGTTGCCTAGAGCACATGCATCACCCCTTCTTCATGCATTGAAGTGTCCTAATGTGGTCATTTGCCATTTGAAGTCAGCCGGAGCGCAATCAAGCCTTGCACACATGGAAGCTTTCTATCACGTCCAGCGCACACCGCACTACAAATGAACCTGCTGCCCGTTATCTCTGGGTCACAAGCCTCAGCTGAGCTGTGGCGCTACCCTCTTCCACGCACAGCACCAATCCCTCTTCCCACACACTCTTTCCGGCTACTGCTTCTTACCCACCACATTCTCCTGCAGAGAAGCTATCACCTTCTTTTGGTTAGGTTTGCTTTCCCTTCTTTCCTTTTCCTGATCTCTGCATTTTCCTCTTCTGCATTTGCCCTACCTCCTGTATTCCAGCCAAGCCACACTCTTTCCCCTTGCTCTGACTCCAGCCCCATACTGGGCTTATCTCCTCAGCCACGTGCACCTCAAAAGAGCCTTTCTTGTTCTCCTTCATCTCACTCAAACACAAAAGGCAGTCAAACCATGAGGCCCAACTATTGACAGGCCTTTTTCTCCTCGGCTATGCCAACTGGCAATGGTGTGGCACTACCACCTTTTCTACTCAAATTGCTCCCTTTCTGCCCCCCCCAAAGCTGTCCATGAGCAACAGTTGTCCACAGTCATCTTCCAAAGTGGGAAAGAAGCAGCAGCTACCAGCTAATTCAGCTCAGGTACCACAGGAAAGCGTGTGGTGAAGCACACATGGAAAACTCTCTGAACCCTTGGAAGATGAAGAGCATGAGATCATCGTCACGCCATGCCAACTAGACAGCATTTTGACTACAGAACTGGGGGAGGAGGACATGCAGTCGGTATCATAGATTTTTCTGGCCTCTCTGTTGAGCAGGAACAACTGAAAGTACCAGAAGGATGGTCACACAGCAGTGCTAAGAAGGTAGGAAAGGACAGAAACGAACTTGTGTCCTGTTGACTTCACCTCGTTTTACTGAACATTCACTGGGAAGATCTAGAAAAGGAGGCTCATCCTGGTGATACTACTAAATTTGGAAGTGTGGAAAATAACATAAAAGGGTGCGTTGGGGAAAGGGCAAGAAAATAAACATTATTTTTGGCCAGAGGAAAAAGGACAGACAGTGCCGCCAAGCAAAGATAATTCATCTTGAGCTATTCAGTATGCTGGGACTGCTTGATAAAAAGAAATATGCACAAACATGGAGGGATACGCCTGACTGAGCAAGCCATGACCAACGGGAACTCCCAAACCGGGCAGGATTCTACAGTTTGCGGTGCGAGAGAACACAGTAGCGCAAACTACATGGTGTTCAGAGTGTGCAATGCCTGCTCCATCCAGTTAGGCTGCTGTGTTGGTACATTCGGTTAATCAGAGGAAAGGCAGAACTGCACAGAAGAAATAAAATAGTTTAGAAAGGTCAAGATGAGCTAACACGGATCACTTACCTAAACAGTGCCATCGCTAACAGGATGAGGATGTCTCCAAAGGCTCCAAACACTAAGGCAGGGGAGGGATCGAGGAAGAGAATGATCCAAAGGAAGAAATTAAATTCATTACAGGAAGGTGGGGACATAACGAGACCAATTCATCCCAGAGATCAGGGGAGGTTCTCTGCAATGGATGTGCCACAGAGCAGGGGAAGCATGCCAAACAGAGAAGTCTGTTCAACAGTTAAACCATTTCTCAGGTGGCATAGTGGAAGCCCTCTCTGCTGTGGACATTTGAGATTAGGGTAAGTCACAGAGAACACGTCTCCAGGTTCTCCTGTATTAGAGCGGAAACACACCCGAAGGGCCCCAGACAGTCCAAGCACCTCCAGCTTCTGTGACCAGGAGGAAAAACAGAGCACAGAAAAAAGCTAGATTCAAACCTAAGCATCTAGTAAAAAAAATAAAGCAGCAGCAAGGAAAAGGAACATTTCAACAGTCCACTGAACTACTAAGACAGACAATCTAACCCATACATAACAGAAAGAAAAACAACAACGTTGTTTCTTTATAGGTCTCAAGTTCTCAGATGAAAGTTGTTTGTCTTGGGAGACAGGTATTCCAGTGTATTTCCACACGCTATGGAAGAAAACTGGAGGACACAGAGGAATGAAATAGTCTCACCCACACTCTGTAATGCCAAGGGACTTAAAAACCTATCCTGAAAAACCATCCCATCTTCTATGACGGAATAGCGCATTCTCCACACTGTGCAAACAGAACCCCTACGAAAGCCTTGGCTTTGCTTGCCTCTGCCCATCTCCAGTGACCAGCTGGGGCTTTGAAATACACCCCCCAGAGACCCAAGGACCACCACGTACACTCCCACTCTCTATCGCTGGTCTGACTGGTGGCTATCTTTCTCAGAAAAATGTATCACATCCTAAAGGTCCCACACTGACACAAGAACTGCAAACTTACACAAAAAAAACCCCAAACAACCCAAAACCAACACCCCACAACCTTCTAAAGTTGGATTCTGTAGAAAAAGCAAAAAAATGTGCAGGATCTGCACTTTTTCCAGCGGGCCCCACATGTTTCCTGCAGAGCTGATCCGACAGGGTTATTTCCCATGCAAACAGCCTGTGGGTCTCTCCAGGTTAAACTCTTACCCTCAGGCTTGCGAAAAGGACACGACTTTTCCATCCTGACCAGGACAGAAGCCCGACCGCCGCCGTTCTGCACTGCCACGAAGCAGCATCGGTCCACAGCCCGCTCACCACCCCGCCAGCTCTCAAAAGCTTTTGCAAAGCATATGGTCTGTTCTATCACAGCATAATGAACAAATTGTGTTCCTTGTATTTGTCTCAATCACCCACTGTGTCCTTATGTCCACGGGTCGCTGGTACGGTACCTCCTCATTCTGTCTCTTTACTTGACTTCCATACGACTGCACCGACAAACACACGTCTGCAGAGCCTTGAGACCGGGCTGACCCGTGAGTTTTTCGGCTGCAAGGACGCGAGGTGTTAACAGCAAAACAAGCAAACCCAATGGAACTCATTCCGAGGGGAAACGAACAAACTCAATGGAACTGCGAGGGGAAACTCAGCCCGGCTTCCCCCGGCCCTTGTCCCAGCACCCCGGAACGGCGAAGCTCGGGGACAGACGCCGGCTCCCCCCGCTGCCCGCTCTCAGGGGGGTAGGTCCGGCCGCCACACACCGCAGGCCCGCAGCGCCCGGTCGCCTTCCCCCAACACCGGCCAGGCCCCGCGTCCCGGCCCCCGCCTCACCGCCCGCAGCCTCACCCCCCCAAGCCGGCGGGGCCGGCCCCCCGGACCTACCCCCGCCGCATAGCTGGGTCCCGCTGCCGCCGCCGCCGCCGCCGCTGCTCAGGGAGGAGGCGGAGGAGCGCCCACCGCCGCCCCCATGCCCGGAGCCGGAGCCGGGGCCGTGCCCGGCGCTGCGGCACCGCCTGAGGGACGGCCTCCCGCCGCCCGCGGGGGGCACCACGTGACACCGGCGCCGCTCGCGCGCTAGGGGGCGCGCCTGCGCGCTGCCGCC
>VWZL01000451.1:12401-35346 GCA_013396915.1 Stercorarius parasiticus | reverse complement strand
CCCCACTACCACTGCCTCCGCTCCGTCTCACTCACTCGCCCCGACTCCTCTCACATCCCTCCTGCAGATCCACCTTGCCAAACTGCTGACCTCCCTGACTCTTCACCTTTTGTTTCTCATCCTCCCATTTCCTCCAGGCAAAGAAACATCTTGATAGTGCTTTCTGTGTCTTCTTGAGAGTCACGTCCTTTGTTCCCCACAGCTCTTTCACAAAGGAAAGGACACCCCCCCTCCCCCAGTCCTTCCTCTGGGTTTCTCAGATGCAGGGTTACACTTGTGGCACCCAATTGGGTCCTCTGACCCAGCTCTGCATCTCCAGCCTGAACACCTCCTCCGGCACCCCGAGCAGACCCCTGTCACTTCTGGAGTCCCTCCACACCATTCCTCGGTGACCTCCTCTCAGCCCAGGCTACGTGGAGGCAGACGCTAGTGCCCGTGTACTGAGAAACTGGGGAACCACCAGGGCTAAGCAGAGACTCCCATCTGGTAGGGTCTGTTTCTGGTGGTTCCGATTACCTCCTCTAGACAACGAGCTCCGCCTCCACATCATATCCTTCACGTTCCCTCCCAGAGTGCACACATCTTCCTCTGAATGGGTCATAAATGAAGAGCAGGACTGAAAATCCAGACTTTGGTTCAAACAAGGTGCAAGACCACCCTGCAGAGCAAAAGCAGCTCTCAGCTAGGACACCCTGCCCAGCACAGATGCTGCCCAGTTGTGGGAGAGGCTCAAGCCTCCTCCGGGCTGCCCTGTCTGCTCATGGATTCAGTTCCTACTACAATTAAAAAAAAAAAAAAAGGAAAAAGAAAAAAAACAACAGACCCAGGCTAGGAAGGGAAAGAGGAACAGGGATTATTTTAGAGCTTGGAAAGCAGGACTACACCCCAGACCCAGGAAACTCAGACCGGATGTTATTGCCAGGAAAATGAGAATGAAAACAAATGGCCTAAAATTCCAGGCTTCATCCACCCACTCCCTCCCCTCCCTCTTGCCTGTCTCGGCCAGCTGTGCAGCATGCTTGCTCAACTGGCTGGAAGGGCTTCAGCGAGGATCCTCTGGGATCTCTGGATCTAAGATCTCCAATTTCATAGAGGGGATCTATCTGCCTTGATCACGCAACAAAGTGCAACCTCCGTTTTGGTGTGAAAAGAAAAGACTGGAAAAGCATAATGCTTATCTCCTGACTGAAAGCCAGGAGAGCCGGGGGGCGTCAGCCTGCTGCAGCAGCAGGGCTGTATTGCTCAGACAGATGCTGCTAAGAGCAGTCACGCTGTGGCACTGAGCAGAGACCCACCAGAGATGCTCCTGTTCCTGCTGGTTCTCAGCTGCAGAGAGCTGACAGAGAGCGACCTCCCGCTCCGCAGCGTCCTTTGAAGGAAGGGTTCAGCCTGAACCCAGGGGAAGAGACACCAGACGGAAAAGGAAGAAGAGCAGCTGGGAAACTCAGAGGGAAAGGAGGGCTGTCCCTCAGCTTTTTAGGAAGACCTTCCTTTCTCTTGGCTGATTTGGTCACTGTTTGTCCAACCAGAAACTTCTCAGTCCTGCATCCCCGCAACATCTGCAAGGAGGCAGCAGGCAGTCCTTAGAAGTGACCAACATGTGGTCCTCCCTTCGGAACCTAATCCCCACCATGGTGCCTAAGGCAAGAAAAGGGGGACCTCGCTAAGGACGCTTCCCTTCTTTTCATGTCTCTACAAACTGAACTACGCAACATCAGAGGGAGACGGAGAGATATGTCACCCTCCGGGCTCCTGAAAGTGAAGATGCAGAAGGTCAGGCAGAGATTGACGCTCGGGATTGCAGGGAGATACAGAAACCTCAAAGCAATAGAGGAATGTCATGCTTACATACTGCTGATCTCTCCCGGGCAAAGACATATCTGGATGTGTCGGGGAGCGATGGCAAAAAAGAAGTCCAGTGCAGTCCGTCTGTCTGCATACTGAGCTGTTTGGCCGGGATTCCCAGGCATCCTGCAGCTTGGTCCGTGCCATCCCAAATGGCTGCTTATACACACACATGCCAACTCCGCCTCACAGGAGAAGGGAGCCCAGCGCTACCAGATGGCTCTTGATTTGCCACAGAGCTGGAAAAAAAAAATAAATACAAAGACACTTGTAAAAAGCAGTAGAGCTGGCAGGGATGTGGCTTCTTCCGCTAGAGCAGAAAGCTATCCCTGCCTATGTCAGAAGGACACAGAGTCCGCGAGGAAAGAAATGACCACACCGAGCTGGAGGGCTACACAGGGGGCAGGCAGCACCCTTAGTGTGCCCCCAGCTCTCAGGGTCCCCCCAGGACGGTGCTGAATGAGTGATGAATCCTGCAACATACGGGGGAAGAAGCCTGGGGGTCCTCACAAAAGCCCTGAGCGTCACCACATCCTCTTCAAACATTCACGGCCAGCCCAAACCTCGGAGTAAATCCTGTCTGTGCAAAACAGCAGCCCCTCTGGAGTACCTTCCACTTTTTCCTTTTTTTTTTTTTTTTTTTTAAAATTACATCAGATTCCAGGGAAAAACGTCAGTTTGAGAGACAGCCCTGATGCCAGCTGCCTCTGTGTCTGTCTCAGCACCGAAACTGGAGACAGGAAAGGGATTTCACCAAGCTTTGGGACCCATGGCGTCCTTCTGAGAAAAGCACTTGTTCTTCTCTGGGAGCCAGCAAGGAGGGCACCGTGCCTCTCCCAGACAGCTGCAGCTAACTCAGCACAGAGAGCGGCCCTTCGGGGTCCCCAAAGCAGTGATTCCCTTCCCATCACAGTAACTCAATCTCCGTATCTGTAAAATGGAGGAAAATCAGAATGATTCCAGGGCTGTGAGACCAAGGATGGATGTCAGCACCTCCTTGCTTCCTCCTCTGCTTCTGTGCAAAGCTTTCAGACCGGCGTCTTCCCCAAGGCCTGCAAGGACTGAGGCCACAGGGGATGTGAAAAGAGATCCAAGCAGCGATGCCACGCTGGTAGCCCCTGAGTTATTTACTTCCATATTATATTAAATTCCACAAATATTTTGTGCTGTCCTAACAGCAGCTTGGAACCACATGAGCTGCCAGCTGAGCTACTCTCAGAGGAGGGCAGCAGAGTCCCCCAGATGCCAGCACATCCCTCCCACAAAGAGCAGGACATTCGAGGTTTTGCTGTTTCGTGTTTGTCTCCAGGGGCCTGAAAAGCTCCAATAAACGTCTCACCCGAACCAGTTTTGTCCCCCTGCCACATATGGGGATGAGAATTCAGGCACCGAGACCCTCAGCCTGCCTGTCCACTAATTCTTTCTCTCTGTATACCACCCCAAAGGGGAGTACCAAACCGTGGAGCGGGGCCCTTGTGTGGACCACCTTGCCTTCAGAGAGAGTCCATCCCTGTGCTCTCTCAGCTCTTAACCCCATCCACAGAGTTCTTTGGTGTTTCGAGACATCGTCATGATCCTGAATCACTTGAGGACCCTGTCCCAACACTGTGATCCTCACCAGGAGCAGCTGCAACCTAGGAGCAAAGTTTCAGGGACCTCACAGCAAGCCCAGCCCCAGAGCAGAGATCACACACAGTTGAGTACACCTCAGCCCAGAGCCTCAGAGAAACCAGGGCATCCCACCTCCTGTCCCAGTCGGATGCCACTCACACCGGAGCAGCCACCCCAGGGGCTGAACCAGCCCCCCTGCCTCGCTGCTCGCCCAGGGCAAGGCTTCAGAAAGGGAGGACAGCCAAGGTGTTTTGGTCCTGGTGGATGCTTCTCTTTCCCATTGAGCTGGCAGGTGCTGCTCATAACAGCAGGCAAAAAGCTACGTGCTCCTTCAGTCAGTGCGATGAGTTCGCTGTGGTTGGGCCAGTGAGGCAACCCCATACTCACTGGCTTCTGGCCACTGATAAGAGCCCTTATCTAGTTCCACGCCTTGAATGTAAGGGTCTCCCAGTGGCCTTCCATGTGCCCCTGCTTCTCCTGCCAGGTCTGTATCTCAGACTGCACAAGCATCATGCTGCCTGTTCTCTTCTCCATTGCCCTGTCACCTACCCAGAGCAAGTCACCCCTGGCAGGGGGCTCCATGGCCAGGGAGCTGCAGCGTATCCAGGGATGCCGAGTGTTCATGCAGGGAGGATCCTGGTAAGGCCGAGTGCTCCAGGTCCATCTCTTCCCCCAGCAATTATACCTGTTCTCCTGGCACACAGTGTGGCAGCCTCCCAGATGAGGTAGCTTACTCCCACCAGATGTGTGCCCACGTGCTTCTGCATATCGTGATCCAATACAGAGCAGCTTCCACACAGACTAGCAGAAGTCAGATCTCCGTGGTTTTGGTGGCAAGTAGAAGCAGCAAGGGTTGTTCCCTCCATTTTACTCCAAAAGGAATTAAGACTAGAGGTAATCCAACACACCAGAGCCTACACCAGAATTAAAACCTCAGATGCTGGCACTGAGTCCCATGTTTTAAACTATGATCTCCCCACCATTGACAGCAATTCCCAGGACTGCACCAGAACCCCCACATTAGACAGGTACCAGGAACACCTGCTTCCAAGAAGCCGTGAAACAACACCCTTCCCTTGTCTAGGCTCAGCCACACGGAAAGGAGAAAGCTTGGACAAATTGATCCCCACTGCTGATGCTAAACAAGCGTCAAAGACACGGGCACATAGATCAGCACAAGAGAAAGCAGGTTATTACAAGAACCAGTTCTTCATTTAATTTCACTGGAGACTTTGCTGCCTGCTTGCTGTAAAGAGCCGCGAAAAAACACAAACGTGGCAACCCCACAGAGCCTCACCGAGGAGCCCGGGTCTCCAGCTGCTCTTACCCCCAGGGACCAGACCTATGCTCCCCCTCCACAACGTCCCACAGCTGGCTAAATGATGGAGGTCAGGAGGGTCAGAGCACGCTTACGAAGTTGGGCCCAGGTGGTGAGACAGGGCCATGGCTTGGCTTAAGGCTCAGAGCAGCTCCTTGTCTCCAGGACACGGAATGTTGTAGCAGCTCAGCAAGAGCTGACTGGAGGAAATACTGGTGTTTAAGGGGCAGATGCTATTACCTTGGGCAACAGAGACAACTTCCTAAAGCAGTGAGCAGAAAGGAGATGGAAAGACATGGAGCTCCTCCTGAAGAGCTGCAGGCTATGCAAAGTCCCGTGCCTATGGGCACATGGTTGCTGCCCAGGAGCCTTCTGACAGTGAAGGCTGCATACCACAGCAAGACTAATTTGGTAAGAAAGGATCTTGATTCAGAGGCTTATGGAAAGGGGAACGTCTTAAAGACTTGCCAGGAGAGATTGCAGGAGATGGTGGAAGAGACGGATGGTCACAATTGTGAGGGTCAGCTTGGAGCAGAAAAGGGACTGAGGACCCTGGAGAGACAGAGGCAAGGAGTTCTCTGGCTTGGTGTAGGCTTGACAACAAAGAAGAGGAGCTGTGTTTCCCAGGATGGCATGCAAGAAAGAGCAGTGACAGCCCCCGAGTGCTGCTGGAGAAGCAAGTGGAAAAGAAAGTGAAGACATGGAAAGAGTCTTGGGGAGCCAGTGGCAGGGTGGAAGTTCCCAGCATCCAAGCCACATCTGGAAGAGGTAGCAAACTCATCCAGGGACAGCAGAGACAGTGAGGAGTTAGAGAAACATCTTCCGAGAGCCAGGCAGAGCATGGGCCAGGTGTTCCACTGGAGCTTCCTCAGGGAAGAGAGGGCTGTGCAGCCCCCAAGGGTGACACATTTTCTAGCCTTTGTGGAAAATTCCAGCCCTACTTAATCTGCTGGGGCTCCTGTAAGATTGTGACACAGGGAAAGGGACCAAACAGGAAAGAATTAGAGGAAAAATGCCTCTCTTCTGGCAGCCACCATGGCTGTGCCAGGAGTTAGCAGCAGCAGCAGCTGCAGAGCAGCCAGCCCTGCCTCCCCCTCCTCCGGCCGCCTCTATAAACACGCAGGGCTTACTCAGAAGATTAGAAGGGAACGGGGCAAAAGACAACAGAGTCTCTTTTGTAATGAGGAAGGATTACGGCATCAAGTGACCGGCTGCAGCTCCCAAGTGGGTTTCAGGCTCCTTAGCACACCGTGTCTGTCAGGTTCAATCCCCCCATGAGCCAAGGGGGCACGAGGAGGCGGGCCGTGGCGTGGGCCACAAAGGACCCAGCAAGGACACGTGCGGGACCAAACCTCCACAGCCTCCAGCGCAGCTCAGGAGCCCATGACTGTAAGTATCTAGTCCTCCCAAAAGCAGATCGACTCCTTCAAAGATCTATCTTCCTGCCCCTCCGTAACCTCCTCTCGCTCCGTCTGTCCACTCTACCTGCTTGCTCTCCATCTTCTTTGCAATAGCTGCTCGTGTCTGTTTGCCGTCTCGCACGGTGGGTAACACACCTGACGCAGGCTTGCTGTTGAGGGATCTTGGTTGCTGTGGACTCCCACAGCCTGATTAGTGTCAGTCGAGCTCCGGGTGCGATGGTTAGTCCAGGTGGATCAGGCAGGCGGAGGCAGGCAGTGGCAGGCAGCAGCTCCCTGGGGGTACAGCACAGGGGATGGCTCTTCCTCCCCATATCGACTCCGCTGTGCCTGTGCTGGTGCTGCGGTGAGTCACCTCCCACCACCTACCTCAACCCCAAACGGTACTTTGAGCGTGCCAGCTGCCGAGTGACATCCCGGGGAAGTCCCGCAGGCTGGCAGGCAAGCGCCTGAACCATTCAGGGACGGAGGAAAAAGCACTGGGAAAAGCTCCATATCCCATGCCCCAGCAGAACTGCATAGAGGTGAGTGACATCCATTATTTACATAGACAAGAGCTGAAGTTTTCCATGTTTGGTAAAAAGTGAATCTGTATTTGAAATTACGCAACGAAGAGTCTCCCTGAGCGCTTTCAAGACCCAAAGCGGAGAGAAAACAGAGCTTTCTGTAAGCGGCCCCCAACAAATTTCTGGGAGTTCGCATACATTTCTCATCTGTATAGCCCATGTGTGTGCGGTCCCCAGGGCAGTTAAAAACCACTCTTTTGAGTCCTGCGCACTGGCCAGAAATACACATGGAAAGTGCACGAATGTCCACAAGGCTCTAGTGAAAGGTGCATTTGTGCAGCGGGGGGGCCCTTGGCAGGGTAGGTGCCAGCTCTGCTCCTCCGATGTAACCTGTGAGAGGGGACTCGGGGAGAATTATCACAGGGAAACCCAAAGGAGGAGCAGCAACAAAAAGCCAAAGCCAGGACAAACATGCAATTTGGTTGAAGTAGCCAACAAAACAGAGTTTGCTGGTTTTCTTCACGGCACCAGCTCACCGAGGCCGGAGTTGTCCCCACCTAAACTGTAGATCTTTCACTGAGATGTTTAAGTGAGGAGCATGGACACAAACTAACCTGCCTTCAGCTGCTGCTACAGAGCAGTAAGGTCTGATTTGTCCCTTGAAGTGCTTCCTTGTCTCCATTGTTCAGGGAAGACCCTAAGGCCCCATCACTATTAACATTATTGCCTCTGTGCGACATCCTGGTAGCATGTTTTGACTTAGAAATACCGATAGTTCTCACATTGGACAATTATTTATGAACCAAGGGATCATTGACCTATCTGCCTGGCATGGATTACACTGGTTTTGTTTTTTTAAACAGATTTAGGTTTATATGAATGTGAGTCTGATTATTAATTGACGATAAAGAATTATTTATCCAGGGTTAAGACTAGAAGAAGTGCAATGGGGATGCTGCATGATTGGAAAGCATTTCATGAGCCCGAATGCCTTTTTTCATCCAGCGTGATTTATTGTGCAACGTATGGTTGAAGGAGAGGGGAGGTGGAGTCGTCGGAATTTGTGTTCTGTGAGCCTGGCCAAACTCCATCCCCCGGCTCTCTAACAGGGAGGGCTCTTCTGCCTGCGGGACCAGGACCAGCACAGGCCAGACATGGCCCTCAGCCTGAATTTAAAGACAGCTATACTTGTTGGGCAAGTGCTACAAAAACTGTCAGATCTCCGGGGGTACCTTCATCTGGATCGCTACCAAGAAATCTCTCCTTTCTGGGGTTTTTGCTTTCCTTTGGGTTTGTTTTTTTTTTTTGCTGGCAGTATTCCAGGAAGACACTTCCTGACAAGCAGATTTACAGAAACAACATATTTGAAGCAAACACTACAAGAAAAAAAATAAAATACAGTAAGCAACTTCGGAGTTTGTGACCCTGAGAATTAACCTTAACCAACTGCCTTGTGGACAGGAGTGGCACGTGGGCTCTGTCCAGTCTGACCAACCAGCCCCACTTGAATGCTGATAATCAAACACTAGAAACCAAGGGCTCCACCAGAAAATTTATTCTCTGTCATTGTAACCACCTCACACGCAGCCCAAAGAGAGGAAAAAGATGGCAAGCTCATCAAATTAATTGCCTACCATAAATTTCCTCCTGGTTCTCCGTGTCACTGACTTCATCTTACCTGTCTTCTGATCTTAACTCATCCTTCCTTCCTTCCTTCTTGCCGGGACACTTGAGTTGTCTCTGTCTCCTCCCTCTGTGCAAGCTTGCTGGCAGCTTCAACGTCTGCTCATTTTGTGTCTCCACTAGGATCTGTGATGACAGTGACATACACCAACCGTGTGGCTGACGCCCGCCTAGGCACCTTCTCGCAGCTCCTGCTCCAATGGAAAGGAAGTATCTACAAACTTCTGTACTCCGAGTTCCTTATTTTCATCTCTCTCTACTTCACCATCAGTCTTGTCTACAGGTAGGTATCCTTACACCCCCGACACTAACGCAGCCCCTCACTCTCAGCCTGTCCTGGAGCAGGACAACTGAGCAACACAGGATTGGGACAGTGATCCTGGTGAAGAGGAGCTGGCCAGCCACCCACCAGCCTCTGTTGACAGGAGGAAAGGAAAGGTCCTTCCACACTGCTCCAACGTGGCTTAGCAGCAGACAAATCTCCTTTTTCTGTCTGGGAAGTAACACGGCTTCTCTTCCCTCGGATTAAGAGTTGCATTTGATGATTACCTACAGAATAACGGTGTGTAGATCAGTGGAGACCAAGACTGAACTAGTACTGGAGATGTCCCCCAGTGGGGAGCTTTAGGAGAGAGTTTCCCTTAGTACACAACAGGCAATACCTTGGGTACATTTTTGAGAGCAGACATTAGCTCTGGGACCACAAATCTGTAATAAGGCAACTGTAGTCTATGTCTGGACTGGTTTTGGTGAGGGAAGACAGGCTGCTCCCCTAGCTGGTTCCATCAGAGATGCAGCACAGAGGCAGGGAAGCAGCTCTAAGAAAGAGGCAGGAACTCGCGTAAGAGCAGAGCTCGGACGGACATGTTGCAGGATATTAAGTGAACTGTGGTGCACATTCAAGCTCTGTATCAGTCCCTTGATACCACATGGCACTGTCCCGAGTGAGAAAAATAGGGGTAGTCCCTGACATCAGACTGCATCACTTACCACACACTGTCAGTGACCACTTCTGGCTCCTTTGGACTGCTCAGCAAGGTGTTTTGGGGAGGTGGGCTGACATCCCAGGCTTGTGGGGGCTGTTCACTCACATCATCCCCAGACTCACAGTGTGGCAGTGTCCATCCTTGGCTTCCTTTGCCAGGCTCCTAACCCCGCAGGCGCAACAAGGCACAGACTCTTCTCTGAGGCTGATGCTTCTGTTTCTCCCTTTTAGGCTGATCCTGAGCGAGAGCCAAAGGCTGATGTTTGAGAAGCTGGCGCTCTACTGCAACAGCTATGCTGAGCTAATCCCCGTGTCCTTTGTGCTGGGTAAGGAGCTCTGTCTGGGAACACACAGGGAGGGGAAAGGGACAGCATTTCTTCTCTCTGGTTTGATATAGCTCTGCAGGCAGGCAAGATTCGCTGAGCAGATCCCTCCCTCTGCCTTTGTAAAACTCAGAATGCATCATTCCATGTTGCAGCTGTAAGATACGCCCCCAGCACACAGCCTGCACTGGCCAGATGGACTGGCATGTTCTGGGTTCTGCCAGGAGGGCAGGCACCAAGTAGCACCAAATGAACTGTGAAACCTCAAAGCAGGACAAACCCACACTCTATCTAACATGGAGATCTGAATTGCTCGCCAGGCATGCCTGCACCCATCCCCTTATGAGCAGTACCAGTCATCCTATGTAAACATGAGCATTTACATCTCCCACTCCTTTAGGATAGCTAATTTGCTCAGCTCACCTCTAGGTTTCTACGTGGCTCTGGTGGTGTCCCGCTGGTGGGCTCAGTACGAGAGCATCCCATGGCCTGACCGCATCATGAACCTGGTCTCCTGCAACGTGGATGGGGAGGATGAGTATGGGCGGCTCCTGCGACGCACCCTCATGCGCTACAGCAACCTCTGCAGCGTGCTGATCTTGCGCTCAGTCAGCACGGCTGTCTACAAGCGCTTCCCCAGCATGGAACATGTCGTGAGGGCAGGTCAGTACTGGTACGGCCTTCTGCACGGCTCTGGCACCAAGCAGACAGCAGCACCTTGCTGCTGGTTTTGGGGCAAAGAGCTTTGGAAAGGGCCTCATGACCTCCAGACTGGAGATGGGATAGCGCTGCCATGTGCTCAGCTGATGTCTGCAGAGGGTGCTAAGCGTCCGCTCATGCCCTCTGAAATGCCCTCAAGCTCTGCTCTTCTGAAATAATCAACTGTTTATCTTTCCCAGCATGCTTGTTCCTACTACTGGCTGGAAGGCATGTTTGAAAGATGATGGGTCTCTGCCCAAATTTTTTACGTAAGGAGAGTGTCAATATCCAGTTTGTGAATGCAGATATGCTGCAGGTCACAGGGCAGCCCTGGCTGATCAGATTAGGGTAACTGTGGTGCAGCGACTTCCCTAGGAGCTTCTTGCCCTGCACTGAAAGCGTGCATGGGAAGAGAAGAGCTCTCTGTAGTAAATGACCCTATATACAGATCTACAGCAGAGCAGACCCCTGCCAAGTAGTATGTTTGTCCTCCCTCAGGGCAACAGTTTTCCACCGGGCAGGTGGGAATTAGAGCCTCAGACCCCTGACTTCTAACTGCTGGGCTCCCTGAATCCTCTCTGAAGATGTTCCTCAAGGTACAACACTTCCCAGTCTGCCCAAATGGAGATGTCCGCACCTGCCCTAGTCAACTGGGTTCCCTTTGCAATCCAGAGAGAGAAATAGGCACTTCTAGGACACAAGTTACCCCATTCTCAACAAATGTCTACTTAGACCAGGCAACTGCACCCTCAGCAGTGCTTCCTCTCCCTGCTGACTGTGATCAGGTCAGATATGCTGCAGACACTCAACGTGGAATGAGATAAAGCCTGCTTCTCACACTTCTGTAACTCAAAGTTTTAACAAGAAGACTTGTCCTCCTTTTATGTGACTCCCAAAGGCTGACTGCCTGATTCTTTCCTGCGATTTTTAAGGAGAGCAAAGGTGACCACCTGAGATTTAGATATTTTAATTTCAGACCAGATCAATTTCTTTCTGCCCTCCATGGCCATCTCTCTCCCATCTGCTCTTTTCCACCCAGGCCTCATGACACCAGAAGAGCACAAGAAGTTTGAGAGCTTGAATTCCCCCCACAACAAGTTTTGGATCCCATGCGTGTGGTTCTCCAACCTGGCTGTGAAGGCAAGGAACGAGGGGAGGATCCGGGACAGCGTGTTACTCCAAGGCATCCTGAATGTGAGTGACCAAGGCAATAGGCAACTGTTTGAAATCCTCGTCCAGTCCTCTGGGTGGAACTACAGGGATTTCCAGAGGTCAGGCAAGGAACAGGAATGGTGAGGTAGGACAGTGAGCCAAGCCTGTCCCTGGGGATATTACATTGACTTTGATGGGAAATAACCCCACTGCCACTCTCCAGCTCATGACGGAACAGAGCTTTTCACGGCCTACGGACATGGTAGCAATGTCACAAATATTAGGGGAAACTGACACCTTTCTCAGATGGGGGACTGAGAGGAAACAGGGGACTCATATCTAGGTGCGGTAATGGGAGACTCGCATGTAGCAGGTCCTTGATGAACCTTCCTTCAGCCTTCACACACTCCAGAGCGGCCAGAGGAGGTCTCTAGGATACAGATGGAAAGCCGCAAGGAAGCACAAGGAAGCTTGTATCTGCAAGAGACCAGGAGAGGTCAAAACAACAACCAAGATCCCTGTAGAAAACTTCACTATTGAAAACCCTTAGATAGTCCTGGGAAGCAGGCCATGCGCCACAGGCAAGACCTGGCAACAATCCCTGCCCAGCTGCAGAGAAAAAAGGTCCAGAGCAGCTCATCCTTCCTGGTATTCATGTGCAGAGAAAGTCACGTTGTTTCTGTTGCCTGGAGTGAGATTTATCTGCCCAGAAAAAGAGATCTCCCTCTGGGCTATTTATCTAGACTCACTATATAGTCAGGAGAGAGAAATGCATGCTCCCGAGACATTCTTTGACTAACCTGTTGGCTGCTCTTTTTGTGAGGCGCAAAACACTGCTATGAAGTGAGCTAGGAAGGGATCTTGAGCTCAGATGGAGACATCCAGGCAGTAAGAAGTTCCTCCAGGGCAAGTGTGAGACCCTGCTGGTGGTCTGCTGGGGTGAGGCTGGGCACCAAGGGAGCAGGAGTCCTGGCTGAGCTCCCCCCTTCCAGAGGAGGTGTGAGCAGGAGGGAATGGGCTGGAGCAATGAAAGACATGACACGAATGGCTGACAGACCATTCCTTTTCCCCACTGCAGGAGCTCAACACCTTGCGCAGCCAGTGCGGACGACTCTACGGGTACGACTGGATCAGCATCCCCCTGGTCTACACTCAGGTGAGAAGGGATCCCCCCCACCTACTGCTCCGCTGCCTGCACACAGTGATCCATGCTAGAAGGGACACCCCCATTTACACCCATACCTGACCCACACACGGACCATGCCGATGCGAGGTACCCTTGGACACCTCATCCCCGCTTCCATAACTCAGACACAGCCACCTCTACCGAAACACACATTGCCCAGGGATAACTAACCGTGACGTGAGCCACACAGGTACACGGAAAACACAGATAAACACGGATCTACTCCCTGCACCCCCTTGCAGGGAGCACACCCCTGAAGCAGTTTCTTCCTACTCAGCAGAGCTGAGATCTGTCTGCCAGCAAAGCTGCTCCGGCAGGGCAGCTCCGGTGGAGTTGTGCCACGTGTGTAAGAGAGCTGTGTGTCTGTCCTCAGCTGTTTAATAGCTCGCTCGATGCAAACCCAGGCAGATGTTCCCTGCTCCTTTTGTCTCATATAATCCAGCTGCTCAGATAACACCAATGCACTCCGCCGTGAAAGAGGAACTGCTTCCATCCACGCAGCGCTGAAGGTTAATGGGGAACACGTTGGGAAACTATATTCCTGCACAGACTGGGAGCAAAAGCAGTATCATAGCATGTCTCTCACCCCCTCTGCAGTCCATGACCCATTTGTTTCTAGAGGTGCCCATCCACAATGCAAAGTTTGTCGTTCAGGCACTCTCTGTCCTGCTCATCGTGAAACAGCCCTGCACTGTTGACAAGGAACTGTGTGGCCAGCTGGAGAGTTTTGTGATGCTGGGTGTTTGTTTTGAATCCCCCCCACCCCCAACCCTTGCTTGTTGCGTCAAGAGATCCCGCAAGAGCCTCAGCTGCTTTTGATTTGAAAAAGGGGAAGTTTTCAGTCCCATGATTACAGAGAAAAGCACAACGCTCACCATAGCCTGAAATCTGGGAAAGGAAGCAGGCAAATATAAAAAAAGCCCAGCGTGAGGACCGGGAAGGAAGGAGCTAGTTCAGAGCTGGCAGCAGGTTCCCCTCCCTGCCTTGGAAGTGGTCAGGGGATGGAAACGGCTTTCAGGAGAGGCAAGGGCAAGAATGAAAAAGAGCTCACAGCACCCCTTCCTGCAGCAGCAGAACAAGCACACAGCCACGTGTCAGTCGTTTCAGCTTTTAAATGCAGGATGTCACGTGCTTTCTTCTGCCACTTTCTGTGACACCTACAGAGATGTCATTCCAGGGACGGCATGGAACGAAATACTGTGTACTTAACAGCTAAAGGGCATATTTAAAGCTTTCTGCAGTGGAAGTGCATCTTCCTGCAAAAAGCAGAGGAGAAGCCCGTCATAACTGAATCCAAGGCTTTCAAAAGGCTACAGAGCCAGCAGCTCTGCAGCAGCTTGCCGCTCTTTGGGAGATGTGTGGGGTGGAAGCGAAGAGAGATGCTGGGAAAGCAAGCAGGGAACTCAAGCTCCTCTGATGTGTCCCCTGGCATCTTTCCCAGGTGGTGACCGTGGCTGTTTACAGCTTCTTCCTGGCCTGTCTGATTGGGCGGCAGTTCCTGGATCCAGAAAAAGCATATCCCGGCCATGAACTAGATCTCTTTGTGCCCGTCTTTACATTTTTGCAGTTCTTCTTCTATGCTGGCTGGTTAAAGGTAAGTCCAAAAAAATATGTCTGGAGCGTTTTTTCCAGCATGTGCTCACCAGGGACCCAGCTGTGTTCTTTGGTCTATGGGCAACATGCCAGGTGCTGGCAGACAAAAAGGGAGCCAACAGGGGCTGAGGGTACTGCCAAGACCTTCTCTGTTTCTGAGCGTCTCACCCTGGAGACCAGCTCCACTTCTCCTAAACTTTGGTCCTGACTAGCTTGGGGAAAAAGAGAGACTATACTTTACCTGCAGCGGTGGTCTGCAGTTGCAGGAGGGCTATGTGAGCAAGGGGCTCACCTGTGTGTACCAACATCTCCAAGGCACTGGCAAGCCTCCATTTTTAATCCACCTTTTCTTGGGAGGAACAGCATTGCTCTGAATTGAGGGGACATCACGCTTGACTCTGCCCCACAGGCCTTCTCCCTGCAGGGAAAGGGGCAGGTATGACTACGATGACCCTTGCTGTGTTGCTCTCCCCATGCAGGTGGCCGAGCAACTCATCAACCCTTTTGGGGAGGACGATGACGACTTTGAAACCAACTGGCTCATCGACAGGAACCTGCAGGTAAAGTGAAGGCAGGATCCTCCAGATGAACCCGACCTGCAGAAGAACACCGAGGCAGGACCGCGCCTGAGGGTTTAGCAAGGATCTCCAGAGGGAGGTGGCTAGGAGAGCAGGAGAACATAAGGTTTCCCAACAAATATGAGGGCGAAGGTGGCCAGCTCAATGCTCCC
Source organism: Stercorarius parasiticus (assembly GCA_013396915.1). Taxonomy (NCBI): domain Eukaryota; kingdom Metazoa; phylum Chordata; class Aves; order Charadriiformes; family Stercorariidae; genus Stercorarius; species Stercorarius parasiticus. The sequence goes on along the minus strand of VWZL01000451.1, from coordinate 20,297 downwards.
CCTCAGTAGCCAAGGAGACGTCCCAGGCTCCAGAAAAAATGTGTGGCAAGGCCTGTGCCAGGAAGACCTCCCCACGCCATGGAAGGCAGGGCATTTGGCGTATCCTGTACACAGAGACCAATTGCGGCTTTAGTCCATGCTCTGGCACACATGATGGATCCAGACTTTGTTCCATACCCTTGCTACCTTTTAATGACGCATCATTCCTGCCTCTCCCGAGCTTTTTCCACCCTGTGTCTGTATCTGAAACTGCCTCCTCTGCTTTCTTCCGTGCCTTTGCTAACACTGAGCCCTTCTGTCCTAGTGAGCATATTGCTTTCCGGTCTCCTTCAGCATCACTGTCCTTCCAATCAATCAAATCTCTCCATGTGAAAAACAACCCAAGTGCCAGGAAACCACACAGCAAACTCTGCCACTTGCCTCTCTTCTGTGCTACATTGCTTCCTCCTGCCCTGCATTCCTTTGTCCACACGTATCGCTCCTCATCCCGTATGACATTTCTGCTGTCCGCTGCAGGTCTCCCTTATGGCAGTGGATGAGATGCATCAGGATTTACCCATTCTGGAGAAGGACCTATACTGGAACGAGCCCGATCCCCAGCCACCCTACACCGCAGCCACCGCTGAGTACAAGCGCCCATCATTCCTTGGCTCAACTTTTGATATCAGGTGAGTGCAGCCACAGGGTGTCAGAACAGTCCACGTTTACACCTTGGATCAGGTCTTGTGCAGGGTATTATATTTGAAGAGTGAGAATGAGCAGTAACACCTTTCTCCATAGTTTGTGAAATTTTGCTCCAAGATACTTCTAGGCTCATCCAAAGATAATAGCCAACATCACCCACGGAAAAGGATACCTCTGCCCCCCTCCCCTCTTCTATGAGCATCCATATGGTGGAGGACCTAACACATATCTAATGGCAATACAGGAAGCGAGAGGCTTGTCACTGGCATCCTCTCCGCCAGAAACCACCTTCTTTTGTGACCACCTAACAGCCCATTTTGCCTTTCCCCAGCATGCAGAAAGAGGAGATGGAGTTCCAGCCCCTGGAGCAAATTAAAGAGAATGAGGAGGCAAACCACTCCACACCGTTACTGGGACACCTGGGCCGCCTCCTCGGTGTCCAGTCACCAAGCTTCTCCAGGTCCTCTTCCCGGATGAACCTGCTGCGCAGGCGAGGAGACCCCGCATCCCCCTTCTCCAATTATACTTACCAAGACATGGGCAAGTCCGGAAGCCCTTGCAGCATCAATCAGCCAAGGGGAGACTCCAGCTCACAGGAGCAGTGGGACAGCGAAGACAGAAAACTAAGGGAGTTTGACGCCTTCATGTCAACCCCATTTTATGAGAGACCTGGTTTCTACAGTGCTCCACAGACACCGATCAGCTCTATCCCCATGATCTTCCCTTCTAGACGCCAAGGCCGCAAGAAGCCTCCTGCACTCTCCAGTATTGCTGCATGCTCAACTTCTCTTAGGGACGTCATTGTCAACGCCTCACCATCCAGGGTCAGTGACATGTACAAAAGCCAGAGCTCCCTTGGCTCAGGTGCAAAGGAAACATTTATCTGGCCCACAGATCGGAGCAAAGGTCCTGACTCACTGTGTTTAACAGTAGAAGAAGAGAAGAGCAACTCTAACAGTAAAAGCAGAGAAGCTGCCACCACAGGGAGTCCAGGAGCACAGTCTACAGCATCAGACAGCCCGAAATTCCCGTTCCTGGCAGAGTCCCCAGACTTCGAGAAGCAGGGTAGCTTCAAGAGTCTGAAGAGCTTGAAAGGTTCCCACCCACCCTGGCTAACCCTGGAGAACACAGCATCAGCCACCCCCAATTCAGAGCATTCAAGTGCCTTTCACACCCCCAGTAACAAAACCCCCGGAGGCAGCACCTCCCTCTGCTTCTCATTCACTCCTGTAACATCTCCAGTGCTGGAGAGATCCCACATGGGCCCTGATGCTTGCAGCCTAAGTTTAGAAGATGCAGCCAGTGCTCCAGACCAGCATCCAGCAGAGGTTTCCAGGACTGTGAGAGATACTGGAAACGGAAGCACGAATACTCCTCCTGCAAAAGAGCCAAGACGAGCAGAGAGTCCATCCCCTAATGACTCTGGCATCTCTCTAGCTGAAGGAGACTACGTGGGGCTGATGGAGGTCATCCTGGAGACCAGCGAAAGCACGTGTGAAGAGCAGATAGATCAGTACAGCTAGAGGAGACTGAGAGGTACACACAGTTCTGTTGAGACACCTGCCATATTAGTGATATTGCAGTATCTGTGCACCCGGCCACGCTGGCACTCACCCAAACAGAAGGGCAGTGTGGCCAAACCTCCTACTGCTGGACCACACAGCCCAGCCTAGGCTAAAGCCAGCCCTAGTGACACACTGCTACTGGCCTCGGGTACAGCAGCAGGTACAACTTCAGTGTTGCAACAATAACAAACCAAACAAAAAAACACACACACCCCCTTCCCCCCCCTCGTTTTTAGCAAAAAAACAAAGAAGACTTTGAGCATTAGACATTGCAGGCACCTAACAGCAGAGCAGGATCTCAGCAGGTACCAGCCTGAAGAACCCAGAGTGCAGGTGTAGCATAAAACAGAAGGGGAATTTAGTTAATAAGGATATCTCCCCCGTCCTCATCACAGCAAGAATTGGAACTTGAGCTTTATGTTAACATTTGTCACAAGATTTATTAGAAGTCTCCGGCAGGACTTGCACTACTGACAAGATACTCCAGGAAAAGTAAGGGACAGAAGCAAGTCACATCATTTGTGACACAGACCTACAGTGCTTCTTGAAACCATGTCTAGCTGGTGTTTTCCAGTACTGGAAAAAGTAACGGAATAAGGCAGGGCAAGCGTCTACTAGAACAGGTGGCCACAGCCAATGGCATTTGCCCAGCACATTGCACTTACCACTGATTTGACAGTGATCAGAGAGAAGTCATCTGGGTGGTAGCATACACTGTAGAGCTATAAGTTTTTACTGTCTTCCCTAATAAAAGCAAGGCTGAAGTCTGGGACCACCTGTTTTGCTTCCTCATTTTAGTTTCCATGCAACAATAGGAATTTAGGGAAACCACAGTTTTCCTACTTCTTCTATCTTCAGAAACAGCTGCAAGTCTCCTGTATCACAGGAGGCACCTGACAAACTTAGTCTACCTCCCACATTCCTTCCAATGCGTTCACAACTCTCTGCCTTCCGAGTACAGCTGCCAGACCTGGGCAGACACCACCACCACCCACTGCAACTCCTGATACAGCATCCTTGAGGCAGTTCCTGCAGCTCTGCTGTTTCAGCCCAGCCTCATTACAGTACACAGCTCTGAAGTCTTGATTCACAGTACATTTCCTCCATACACAAGTGTAGTGCCATTCATTAGACAGGCATAATGTCTAGCGAGGTGCTAACCCTCCCTTTAGTAGCCTCATCTAAATCCACAGGGACCACTCAGATACTCAAGCCTTCCTTTCCATGCACATTCATTACAGCAACAGCTTTGGTGGTAAAGGCATTTAAAATACAACTTTAGTCACTGAGCAACTCCTGCAGTAGATACCACTGGATTGGGGAAAAAAGTCATTTTTCTAAAAGTACTAAGCAAGTACAACCTGATCCTTTTAATATACTCCTTCATCCATGCCCAACTTCAGAGGGCTGCCACAAGAGATACTATGGAGCACAATCCTGCAAGTGCAAGACTCTCGCTCATGAGAGAAACAGAAAAAGCCAACTTGAACCAAGTCACTTTATTGGATGGAGGGCAATACACAAAACACAAGAGAAAGTAGGGGTGATATTTGGTACAGAGTATGAGAACTGTTATCTAGATAGCTGAAGATGCATGCATGGCTGGACAGTAAAGTAGGAGTCCCACTGAAACCCACAGGGTGGCTCCTGGCAAGACTTCAGCTCTCATTGTCACTTTCCCCAAGAGTGTGCTTGTCAAAGAGATACTCCGCCATCCCATATTTGGGCGCCCCCATCTTCCGCAGGTTGGTCACATGGTCACCCAGCTCTTTGATGGCTTTCACCTGTTCATCCAGGTAATGAGTCTCAATGAAGTCACACAACTGAAAGGGAGACAAAAGAGTTTACATTTAGGCCCAGACACAGCTTATCCTGTTGAAGTAGCATCTGAAATCCTACCAATCCTCTCTAGGGAAAGAAGATACAGAATGACAATTTCAAAGCTGCAGAAGACGCCCGAGAAGAAGCAGCCTTTAGCTTTGCCTCAGCAAGACCAGAACAAGCCCAGAGTGAGGCAGGCTTATCTAGACACACTCGCTCCAGAACCCTGCAGTACAGTGTCAGCTCAGAAAGCCTCCCCTCTTCCTCATTAGAGAGGAATAGGGAAGTTTCTGAACAGATTTGGAAGGCCCTTCTGCATGGCACTTCCAATTCATGACCATGAGGATTTACACCTGTAGAACGGTCCGGTTATGTTTTTTTTCCTCTTTTAACAGAAATCCCTCTAACTCATGCAGGACACTTCCCAGAGTATTTTGATTCAGACAGCTGTTGTTCTCTTCCTGATACTAAGAAGCCTCAATCCAGCTTTGCCAGTAACTTCCATCTGTGAAGAAACCTGTGTTTCCAGATACTGTCTTCTGAAGTGTCAGGGCTTTTAACGTCCCAAAGGAGTGACTGTCAAAGTTTTATGACAGCCTTACAGGCATCCATTGGTTTGAAGAACTCATCCCTTACAGAAACAAGCCTTCTTCATAGAGCTTAATGTTTCTTCACTTCAAAATGCTGTCCACATGAGTGCCCTGCTCCCAAGTGCAACACAAGGGTTTGAAAAAAAGAGATGCACCCACTGTTCTGTAAGGCGGGACCCAGCCACCCTAGCACACTATAACTGGTCCTCTTGGAAAAAAGATGGCAGTAATCCTACCAAACGGCTAAGGTACAGGATGGCACCTGGGCCCTTCCCTTTGGAAATGCTACACCACTAGCTCACATCCTTTTTTATGTTTAGGAATGGCAGGGACACACAACTCCCCCCTAAACCCACACAATTAGATACATACAAGCCCCCTCATTGCACAGTCACATCCTCAGCTTCAGCAAGCCCCCTCATTGCACAGTCACATCCTCAGCTTCAGCATCTACTTACATGTGGGTCGTTCTTTTCAGTTGCCAGTTTGTGCAGTTCTAACAGTGACTGGTTCACATTCTTCTCCAGGTGCAGGGCACACTCCATTGCAGTCAGTCCATTCTCCCAGTCATCACGATCTGGTTTCTAGAAGGGGAAAAACACACAACCGTATTTCCTCTAAGCACCCATAAACCATTAAGGAGTCTTTTACATCCGTCTCAAAGCCTGTTTAAACCAAGTTCAGGCATTCAAGTATCTTCAAAAACTTGGCAGACACACAGAGCACTCTGAACAGAACTGAATGCATGCTCCAAGGCCCAGGCCTGTCCCCATCCCCTAGGTTCCCCCCTCATGTTATGTTCTCTGAACTCTTGTAGGCAAGACAGCTACTAGAGCTACTTGCTTACCCCTCCCATTATAACCTAATGGCTTAAGCATCTGCCTAAGTAGGCAATGGGCACAATCTCAGAAATGAAGCAGTTGAGACACCAGTACAGGCAAGTCTAGTCTTCAGCTTAGAACTGCTTAGTATAGAGTCTGGTACACTTACTTTGTTTGCCGTTTTCCCCATGAAGACTTGTCTTGCATTAAACTGTCCCTACAACATTGCTTACTTTCTGCTGTTCTGAATAATCTAATTAAAGTGACCTCAAGAAAACAGTGCTATGAAGTCTTGCAGTGAGCCATAACAAGCAATTGGAAACTTGAGACTTCCTATTCCCTGGCAAGCAGGTCAAGAGCTCTCTACAAAGCAGTGCAGAGAACAGAGAAGGCTCTTACCATTAAATTTAAGGTAGATGAACCAGTTGTGTTCTAGTTACCCTCACCCCACAGCAAACCACCTAGGACTAGGCAGCCTCTTCTTACACAGGAAGTACTTTTTAGTAGTCAATCATCACAAGTCATCAAATTACTACACTTCTCTAGACTGTGGGCACAGTGCCACACACAGATCACAGCAATGTGGTACGCTTATCTACTGTCAGCTGCTGCTCCTTCTGGGAGAGGACCCACAGGGAAATTCATCCCTTCCAGCCTGGAGGCAGACCACAAGTCCAGTTCTGCATTAGACAGGATAACCCATAGTTCCACTCCTCACCTTGATGTCCTGCAAGAAGATGCGTCCGCCCCTCTGATTCTGTAGCTTCATCAGTTTCTCAGCATGCTCACGTTCCTCGTGGGACTGATGCAGGAAATACTTGGCAAAGTTTTTCAGAGCCACATCATCCCGATCAAAGTAGTAGGACTGAAAAAGAAGAATTCATACACTCAAAACCCCAAGCCTTACTCCAGCAGTCACACAAAGCCAAGTCCGTACTATGACTTCAAGATGGCTGGAGTCCAAGCTAAGGCTAGCAGCAGCACTGGCAACAAGGAGGCATTGTGGCAAAACTCCTCCCTTAGTAGCAAGTTAGATTTTCCCTGACTGGGATTAAATTTTAACCTGTATCCCTACCATGAACACAAATAATTAGTATCTGTGGTGGAGTTCTGAAGATACAAAAAAACCCCACACCCTACAGATACCTTCTCCGAGCATCATTCAAATGCCTTAAACACAGCAGACTTGAAAAGCCTTTTTCAAGAAGCAGAAACCTTCCCTGCTCCCTTTGTTTCCCCAAGTTTGTTTACAATAATCACAAGTCAAGGTTCTGACTTGCAACACCAGTTAAGGGTGGCCAAGAACTTTAAGTACTTCTGCAATAAAGCTCCCATGCTTCCCTTAGTATCACATTTAAAAGACAAAAAGATAAGTTGAACTAAAATACATATTCAACAGCAAATACAAGGTCATCTTTTTTGAAAGCCCTACAAAACTGTAACAGCAGTTAGAAGCCATCACACAGCTTGTTTGTTCTTTGGTCAGAGCCATTAGGCAGGATTCAATGGAAAGCTTTGTATCCACCGCCAGGCCAGTTATTTACCGAACAAACTACTACTGAATCCTCCACTCTTACACCAGCAGCTTGGAGGTTTCAAGGTAAGACAGTGGTGCTTGTGTACCACTATCATCCACCAACATAATGACATTCAGCTCATAGCTGAGGTTCAGACCATCATAGTAACACAGAAGTAAGCTGTTAAGTTCTACACCTAAATGCCACAACATACTACACTACAGTGTCACCACAAAGTCTCAAGTTACCACTACACATCTAAAGCGCCAAGATTGCTGCAGAGGTCAGGTAACTTTGGTCCAAACAGCAGCTCTATCTCAGCTACGGCTAAGATGGGAGCCTCATGCCAAGTCAGGCATGTAAGCGCAGCGCCAAGGAAACCACGGGTTCCTACCAATTCACTTCAAAACCCATGAACGAAAAACCTTGCCTCAAGAAACAAGGAAGCCTGTAGGAAAAGTGCCAATCGCTTCGTTAGTCAACTCCCGCTATCCAGCCCAGCCCCAAGGGCAGGGCCGCTTGGAAGCTGCTGAGCTGTGCTGATAACGAGTCCGCCAAGGGCAACGGACAGAGAGCGGTTAACGTGTAACTGGAGTTCGTCACCCAGATAACGAAAAACACCTAGAGAAAACAAGCGGCCGCCCCACCCCCGGGGGAAGGCCGAGAACGCCCCGGGTGGGGAAGGGGGGGAAGGAGGAGGAGCGGGGCTGCGCCCGCAGGCACCGCCCGGCACTCGGGAACCTCCCCAGGCAGTCAGGCCGCTCGACGGTGCGGAGCCCGCAGCGGGCAGCGCCAGTGAACCCCCCCAGACTCTAGGGGAATAACCAGCCACACAGCTTCCCTCATACAACTACGCCCTCCCCCCCGTGCCTCCCTCCACTACACCACCACCACCACC
>VWZL01000451.1:265-10701 GCA_013396915.1 Stercorarius parasiticus | reverse complement strand
CCCTCCCACACAAATGCTTATGTAAAAAAAAAAAAAAAAAAAGTCATAGCTGCTGGGCGGACTTGCATTACTGTTTTCGTACTATAGTATTTTCTTTCACCAGCTTGCCTGTACCTCAAACAAACCTTGTGTTAGGCTGAAGAGGCTTGCCAAAAGTTAGGAGCGTCCTCCTGAAGCACAGACTCATGTATAAGTTGACGTTCTATATTGTCAGTTCATTGCAGAGTATGTTTCAGCATTGCTGAAAGACTAACCTTGAATCCACAAAACACTAAACCACTTATTTTATGTCATGTTTTCGTGCCCTCTTTCCTCCTAACCTTTTCACCTGTGACTGACAAAGGCACACTTGGAACTATGAGAGGGAAGTTGCCCAGCAGCTTACAGATCGCAAGCTATTGCTGTTTATTTTTTCCAATCCTCATTACGTTGTTTCACTGTGCAACAGCACAGTCTGTAAGCAATTGAGCAAAAAGTCCATTAATAATAGGAATACTTCCTCTCTAGCTTGGACAGTCTGTGCCACCCATGGTTCAATGTCAGCAAGATTAGGGAAGTCCTACATGCTGCTTTCTGGATCAACTGCAAGTTGCACAATGCACATTGTCTCTGATAGCAGCAGATTTACGTGGCCAGAGTAGGACATGCTGGGTTGTACAGCCATGCGTCACGATACCTCGGTGAGCAACAAGACAAGCGTTCAGCACTCTGGTCTTACAAGAGCTCAGGTCTGCCTATACCCAGATCTTTTCTGTTGATTGTGCAGCCGACTCTCGAAGTATTGTCACATTATGGTTTAATTTTGACTCCGTACTGCTTTTAATTCCATACTGTTTTCCTGTGGCTTGGGTTAAGCCTCCTTTTATTTTGTGCCTTTCTTCCTGAAGAATGCATTTACAAGCATTCTTGGGAAGAAGCCTGATAAAAGCATTACCATACTCAGGCCGGACTTCCAATCAAATGACATTCACATTCAGTAATTGTAAACTCGTTTTTCGCACGTGACAATGCTTCACACACTATTTTCTATTGTATTATTTTCAGTAGCGTGCCTGACAATATTAAAATATTAAAAAATATTACAAATATTAAAATATTTGAATGAGGGGGGGAATCCTGGCCTTTCTCATTCAAATCCAATAGATTAAAGATGTTGGTGTATGCGGAAAAAAGAGCCTGATAATCCAAATTACTTCTTTCGCTATCCTTTTACATCCAAACAGCTGCCCAGGGACTGATCCACCCTCTCAGCAGAGTGTGTGCCCAGCGTTACTTTGAATTCACGGCGGTTCTCAGCTGCTTTTGGTCTGAAGTAGAGGCATGCTTCATGCTGCCCAGAGGCAAAAGTCAATGTATTGTCTGCCTACACAAGCTTCAAACTGTTGAAGACAATTTCTGTTTACCCTTGGAAAAGATCCCATCAGAAACAATGGCCCAAGCTCTCTTGTTGTTTACAGCTCAGCTATTCTACAGAGAGCACAGAGACGAACTTCAGCCAGTTTAGGGACAGTAATGCTGAGCTTCCTCATATGACAGCTGCAGAGGGCAATTTAAGTATGCAAAATTAATCAGAGCTTCTTTGATGAACGTTTCCATATATATACAAAAGATGAGTAAGTCAGAGAACTGGTGGACCTAGATGCAGAAAAATCCGCCAAGACTCTGCGCACACCTCGGTACCCTGGCACACACCGTGTACGCGTGTACGCACACGGACGCATCTGTCCATCTGTCTGAGGAAAAGGGAGTCCAACAGTAATTAGTTGTTCGTTTGGGAGCACAGGGGGTTTATAAGAGGGCATGACACATACTTACAGCAAGTTTGTGCTGACAGGGCCATGTGTAACACCATGCAGCGAGAGCGTTTGACATTGGCAAAGACTTTGCATAGGGTAAGGCCTGGGCTATGCTATTAAAAAAAAGGGAAAGTTTCCATGACTTTTACAACCATTTTAATATCAGTCATGCTGACTGACCTGTGCCCTTCTTGTGCATTAGCTTTCCAAATGATGGTAGTGATCTTACAGTGGACTGAAAACATGACTTTTAAACAGATACTGGACAATATTTGCACGAAGTAAATTCTGAGCTTGTAAAAACAGAAGGCAGATTTTTGCTGATACAGTTCCTGAGCAAAAACTAAGCGTGTGACTTTGGCATCCAGCTAGACCTTCAACGAGAGGGCTCCCTTGGTGTGAGCACAGAGCTCACTGTAGTTGGACAAGCCCCAATATTCAGGAATACACAATGTTTCATTTATCATCTGTAGAAAAGGTTCCTCTCCAGCTTTAAAATGCTTGCTTTTTGCCATGCTGGTTAGAATAATAACAAATCTGAGTTAAAAAGCAATAACTGTTCCAAATCTAGCGAGCAAGAGAGCTGAATATGCCTCAAATTTTATGTCAACAAAAATACAGTAACCTTTTTTTCAAAGCTCAAAGTCCTGTAAATAAGATAAACTCTGCATCCAGTCAAATATTTGTTATGGAGAACTTCCATTCCAGCCACAAACTTCAGTGTAATTCAGCTCATAGACTTTATGTAAACACAAAAGCAACCCTAAACTTGGCTCCAAGGTTGATCATGTGTCTGGAAATTTGACACTGATCTCAACTGTGAGTTTTGAAAGCCGTTTACTGAAAACATCTGGGCTCCACTTCGTCCGTAAAATATCCTAAAAATGGAATCGCGATTAACTGCAAACTCCTCCTCTAGCTCCTTGGGCAAAAACCTTTGTGTAAATTTTTCAGTCATTTCTTTGAGGTGCCCAAATTTCTACATGTGGGAAACCCAGGTTTTCACCGGGTGCTTATGGCACCGAGTGCAAATAGCTGGGTTACGCAGAACTGCTAGTTCCTGGAAAAACAGTCCTCGGACAGAAAGACAAAGGATATTTGTAGTTACTCTAGGAAATTTGCTTCAGAGACAACTGAACACTAAGCTGTTCTGCTACAGGAAAGAAGTCCCAAAGACAAAATAATCTGTAACAGTCTACTACGGGATTTTGTAGACAAGTAACATAAAACCCATTTTAGACAGACAAAAATTTTCTAAGTTGTGTTACATTTTTTTTTTCTCTCTCTCTGGAACATTTTTGCACACACGTCTAAACAAACTGCCCCAGGAGATTTCAGTTAATTTTTTCAGAATACCCTTTTAATTAGATTTTTCTTCTTTGGCGGGCTTCTAAAAATGTGCTTAAAGGCAAGAGAGTGAGGAAAAGCAATGTTAATAATACAATAATTCTGTCTGCCCGGCATGCCCAGAAGCAGAATTTGGTAAATGTACCAGCATGTATCAGCCCCGTTTAACCTAATATCAAGCCTGACTCCAATATCTGTGACTGGAAAGCTCTAGCTCTGATCCCAGCGGCAGCCTGTGCACTAGACGGACATACTGTAGCTTTCGTAAGACAGATTTGCCAAGTTGCAAAAGCCACAATGAGTTTAACGTTGACATTCCACCACAGGCCACAACCACAGCACTCGCTATGCTGTCATCATCCTCTTGGAGTGTGATACCACTTTTTCCCCTCTCGGATTTACAAAGCCTTAAAACCAAGGGGTGGAGGGTGGGTATCATTCTCAGTCCCTATTTCTGCTGTACTTAACTTTTTCCTCAAATACTGAAAAGCTGGGAAAAAACCCCGCGCTTACAAATAGACCCACCCAGCTCAAGTCAATAACCATAAGGAACTTTCTCAATTAGAGCCAAAAATCACCTCCTTCCTGTTATGAATTCCCCTGCAAAACACCGATTAAGTATTGAAGCCTTCATAAACGACCAGGCAGCTTTCACTCTGAGTAGGATACACAGGCAAAATGTCCTTTTTTAAAGAGGAGGTTTCATTTGGGAATCTGTCAAAGAGATGAAGTTTAAACAGATGTCTGTCCCTTGTGTCCCTCAGGCTGGCAGCTGAGGCCATTGGTTAATTTTGTGAGGATGCAGAACAGGCACCCGCGCTGGAGCTGGCACGCTAATGGCACTATGCCTGGCCCCACGTGTGACACAGGGAGCCCCGCTGCTCCCAGCACCGTGCCACAGTGCGCTGAGGGTTGTCAAGTAGAAATAAATGGTGGCAATTCACTTGGTCAGCGAGAGACACAGAGGCTGGGGGGGGAAGTTAGGCAGCAATACAGCGGATCTGAGGTGAAACCATGCAGCTCTTTCAAAGCTTCCCTGTCCCTGTCCCATAAACCAGGCTATCCATCTGCCAGTCCATGCTCATATTTGTAATTATTGCTCATCCCCGCGATGCCATTTTTACAGTTTGTGTATCATCGAGTCTGAACAGACATTATATAGCATTGAGAGTAGGTGGTGTTTGCTTTTATATTTAGCCAGGCAGGCAAATTCTTTCAAGTATGATGAGAAGAAACAAGCTTTTACAGGGAACTGGCGGTTAAAACACCAGCTTAAATATGTACCAGCCCGATAAAGCACCAGCTCCACCACAAAAACAAGCAGCAGCACATGTCATGATCTCTTTCAGGCAGGACACGCTGATGGCAGGGGGCACGTCCCAACTGTTGTTGAGCAAGTCTCTCCAGGAACTCATTTCATGGCTTATTTAGAGGAAGTGACGAGATTAGATCGTTTTAGTGGCTTAGAAGAACCGGAGGGATTTTCTCTATTGAGGTGAAGCATAGGTTGGTGAGGGCAAGTAGAAAGCAGAGGGCGTTTTCTGAGAGTCTGTGGGAAAAGCTGGTTCCTGTAACGGGACACTGAAAACACCCATGGGGTTTATGCAGCTGAGATGCAGCCACAACTCCGCAGGCTCCACACGCACACCCACTTGCACACCTCTCCTGCTGGGTGTTACTTCCTCCTAAGCCATGTCCAGCCCCTCGCCATCAGCATTAAAATATTTAAAAACAGATCAAGGGACTCAAGTTGGATCTGCTCCTACGTGTGCTACCCGTGGAGCAGCCAGCTGGTGTTGAAGTGTGGAGTATTTGTCCCCGCAAAGTCACCTCTGGATGAGCTGAACACAGCTTCTTCCACAAGCCGGCAGCAAATGGTGGGGAACGATCCACTACCGCTTTCCCGGTGCGGCAACCGCTTCTGCCCCGCATGCTGAACAAACTGGGCAAAAGGAGAGCCAACACCTTAGAACCTGGTTCTCCCTTTCCAAACTTAATCCACTACAGCACTTGTGGGGAAAAAAAAGCAATGGAACTGGACAGAGAGAGAAATAAAATGGGGAAAATACGTCAGCAGGCTCTACTGGGGCAAGACCTGACCTTGATATTAATACATAGGATTGGATATGAGTACCATATAGAAGTCGTCGTCTTCAACTCAGCAGATGTTGAACCGTGCCCACAGATAGCAACATTTCAGCAGCCACTAGAACAGCTAAAGAACAGGCCACCCACTCCGTGCAGTCGGCTAGATAACACGAAAGGGAAGCTAGAGGCACCGATACAGAGGGGAGTGCACCAGCTCCTCGGCAATCACATCTGGCTGTTTCAGACTGTAGCAGTGTTGTGCTGGCAGATGCTCTGCTGAACAGACTGGGAAGAATCCTTAAACCCAGGCAGACCACTGGCCTCTTAAACCATGGGCATCAGCTACTGTGTATTCGGTCAGCGTGCTGGAAAGGTATTCCCACTAAAAGCTGTTATTATGAGTCTCGTGTGGTAGCAAATGATGGCAGTCCGCAAAGCTCTCAGACTTTTCTAGGACAGCAGCCAGTTTTATTTCAGAATTTAGACAGCCAGAGGAATTCTTTGCCTGGTCTAAGGAATCAGTCCCTCCCCTCAGTTGCTCTAGGTTATGAGTAGGCTTGCTCAGTCATGCATGGCCACACTGCCCAAAACCTGTTTAAATAGGTAGTGATGACCAAGACTGAAACCAGTCAAATCAGGAACTTTCCAGTCCGGCAAGAAAAAAAAAAAAGATTTCCGCTCCACACTTATTTAGCACAGGCTGGACTCCTTGCCTTTTGTTTGATGCTCTTGGCTACTTCTAAAAGCCATTGCAAAGTCACCCGCAGGACAGCAGCAGGCTCGGAGCAAAGCTATGCCATGCAACTGAAACATTCCCACAGCTTGAGGCTGTCAAAAAGGGGAGACTGCGTTCCTCACACACACACAAACACACACGCACCCCCCCACACCTTATTTGCCTCTTTTCCCTGTCTCCAGCCACCCTGCTCACCCCACACTAGATTCAGTGGTCATCAGGATCTCCACAGGCCAGTTCAGCTCGTGAACCTAGAAGAAAACAGGAAAAATGAACCAGTTTTGGCCAGTTTCTAGGGTTGGCTTGGCCAGTGGATAGATCTAACAAGCTCCAAAGTCAAGTGCAGGGTGGGAGGACAGCAGGTTGCTCGATCAGTTCAAGGATTCAGGTTATGCCTTCATGCTGAGGTGCTGGCCAAGCTCCGGAGCAATGGGAAGCAGAAGGTGGGGGGAGACAGAAGTGAATTGCTTCAAATGCCACAGCCAGAAAGCGAGTGTACACCCTTCCTGAAAGCAGAGGGTGCTTCCTCACACCTGCTGTGGCCAAGCTGTTGGTTCCCAAAACTGCATGGGCTATAAATCCTGTGCCTAATTTGGTCCATGTAACTTCCTGTTTAGACAAGCCATCTGAATTTCTGCTGGCTGTCATGATCCCACCAGCACACCTCCGCAAATGAAATTAAAGTTCCCAGTGTGAGTGTGCAAGCCAAGACAGAAAAAAAGCAACAACAGAACAGGAGGCAACCACAGCCTTGCTCAGGGGGGTCAGGCGGTGCAGGGCTGTGCTACGCTCCGATGGCAGTGAGGCACCGAGCATACTGCGGTGGCAGGGGTAGGACCTTCGGTGCTGCGGGGCAGATGGAGATGAGAGACAGCGAGGAGAGGGCTCACAGACCGCCGTTCCTCAGTTAGGGACTTGTGCTGAAACAGCAAAGGCATAACACCTAGAATTTGTCCAGAAGATGTTAAATCAGGCCCAAAAGGGAAGTGGCTGTAATGAGTTACAAAGCATGACTCCAGTCAGGAGGTGCAGATTGAGCAACAGGCTGACGTCAGCTAAAATAACAGGATGGTGGAGGGAGGGGCTCAGATGCTAAACCATGTGGATGTTACTTAGATCACCGTGTAAAACACAATTTCTGATTGGGAGGAAAAATTAGCCAGAATTGCAGCATTGTTACTTAATCCAGGAAACTTTGTCAACCAAGTTGAGCTGTATGAACTGGCTCAGCATGACCATGCAAAAAAGCTATCAGCCTTTTACTGGAAATCATAACTGACTGCATCCCTAGCCACAGCGAGGCACAACTAGCAGTGAAGACCGCCTGATATTGGCAATTCCTACTTCTTTCCCTGCCCCTGTAGCTTCACTGTAGCAGAGATTCCCTGGAGAAGATGCTGTGTGATGTCCAGGTCCTTGCCCAGCCCTGGCTTACTGATTATCCCGAGTGCCTCACTTTCAGAAGCAAGGGTCAAACGGATTTGCCATAAAAACATTTTGCTTATTTAACTCCCACTCTTATCATGCTCCTCTTTGATCAGTCAGGGCAGATCCGCAGACAAGGAAAAGGCCCTGTTAAAAACCAATTTTGGATCAAAGATACCGCACGAGCCAGAACTGCCCAGGTATACTTTGCCAGCAATTATGACTGGTCCAAACAGTAAACAAGTGCTATTTGCTGGTCCTGCTCTTGAGCCACAGAGTTAGGGCAGCACATGAGTCCCCGCACGAGATCTCCACCATTTCTCTAGTTTATTTGCCCAGAAACTCGCTTGTTAAGAAAAGCCTGTGCTTAATTACTCTCTGCTCTCTTCATCTTTTCTTATACTTCGGAGTCACTAGGGTCTGCCTCCCTCCCTGTAAATGTGAACATTTCAAGATGAACGGGGTGGATCATGGCCGTCAGCCTAGTAAAGGAAAGAACATCCACTTCCAGTGTTTTCTACTGGAGACCCTTCTCCTTTGCATCATCAGTCCTGCCTGTAACACCCTGGGTAATCACAAACTTCCTCAGGTGGAAAGGGTTCAATACTTTCTTGCTCTGCTCTAGAGGCCAAAAAAGCAGCTGGATCCAGAAGGATCCAGGACAGGAGAAAGGAGTACTTCAGCCTAAACTGGCCCATGGTCACATCACAGCAACACAACCGCGCAATAACAAAGCTGAGAAGCTAGGAACACAGCTGGAAACTCACGAGACTAAAACGGAAGAAGGAAGGGGACTGAGAGTCTGTTTCTACCGCCACATCCAGCCTAAGAAACACCAGAGACTGAGGAAAGGGAAGAGAAAGTGACACCATCCTTACTTTAGATCAACTGGAAACTTTCTTTTCGTGTGTTAAGTCCTTCAGAAGTGCCTTCTTCCAGACAGTTCTACCCCTTTCCCCGTATCACCCCCAACCACAATCAGAGAGACCTTTTTGTCTCAATCACTTTCTGCTTTTCTCTTATGTAGGATTATCAGGACTGAGCAATAGCACCTACAGAAAGCAGCTGAGCCCTAAGGGCTAGGAATTGGGAAGCAGACAGAATCTCTTCCTGACCAGCACGTGACCTTTATTCATCTTCCTTCTTGAGAATGAGATAGCATTTCATTTTCAGGCAGCGTGTTTCGTCTGACGCCTGCAGTAACCAACTAAGAAAGGTGCTAGTCATTTGCCGAGAGCAACTTTTAAAAAGCATCTTTTTTCACCTTCGAAAACCAGCAGATTGTCCTTGCGTTATACCATGAGTCAGGGGGTATGCGAAAGGTTACAGCACACAGCTTTAATTTCAGAGCTCAGTTCTCTTGCAAAGAATGCTGTCCTTTACAACTTTTTCCATTTCCATCTTGCTTTACAGCAACCAGGATTACAGTAAACAGCTAGCACACTGAGAAGCTACTTAGTCCCAACTCCCAGTACCCCTCCTCCTCCCATTTCAACCCCTTCCCCCCAAAACACAGAGATTTAAGAAAATTTGGGGGAGGGAGGAAGGACAACAGAAAGCTGCCAACCGCCAGCGGTGCCTTCCAGTATCATTACCATGTGCATAGCTAACACACCTGCCTAATCCTGTCATCGTAAAGCAAGAAAGCTCATTTTCCTATAAGTACTTTCCACTTTGTTGGTCTTCATATACATTAGCTCTGCTTCCTCAAGCTGTACAACTGTGTCATAACTCATTTGAGTCTTCTTTCCTTCAGCAGAGACAACCTCGAGTGACAGTTCTGCCTCCTCCGACTGCCGAAGGCGGCCTGTAACATCGGGGCATCTCCCTGCTCTCAAGCCTACGACCCAGAGCTCCTCCAGCTCGGCGTGACCTCCACTTGCCATTACAGCAAGCAAGCGCACTCTGCTAGCCAGCGGGGCCAAAGCAAGCCACCAAGCACTCAGGTGGCCACATACACACGGTCCCTTCGCAGCGGGTGACCCCCGTAAGCCGACGGGTGCTCCTTTCGACTCCTCACACACACACTTACTCTAGGAGCTTCCTCTTTCTTCAGGCTCAACCCTAGGTTTCCCGCAAAAGAGCCGCAGGCGTCAGATTTTATAAAAATAAGTAATTTAATTAGATGGTACAGCAGCAGGGGTAGCCCAGGCTGGGTGCCTCCGAAAATGGAGGGACCTCAAATAAAGAAATCTCTGGGCAATTATACCCCTGCGATCTCTACAGCCACCCCTCACACACTGTTCACTGGTCTTTTAGTCTTTGGAGTCTTATCTTGACTGCTCTTATCTTGTGGATTTGCAGACTCTGCTGAGAGCTGGAGCCTCCTTATCTTTTGGTTTTTGAACCCGGACTCTCTTGCAGAACCAAAGAATGGTTTGGGTTGGAAGGGACCTTAAAGATCATCCAATTCCAACCCCCTGCCCTGGGCAGGGACATCTCCCACCAGACCAGGTTGCTCCAAGCCCCGTCCAACCTGGCCTTGAACCCCTCCAGGGATGGGGCACCTACACGGGGAACCGAAAAGTCCCAGACTTAGGGAAAACACTACCAAAACATCAGTGTGTTACCAACATTTTTTTTTTCTTATGCTAAAAGATTAAACACAGCACTGTACCAGCTCCTAGGAAAATTACTAAGAAAATTAACTCTATTGAGGCCTAAAGGCTTCGGCAAATCAAGCTACTCACGCTCAGTAAAGCTGGGCAAACAGCACAAATCACACCACATTATAACCCTGAGTAATTTGTTCTAATTAAAACTCACTGATTTAAGCTAAACAAATAATCTCTCCCAATAGGAACCAGAAGCCAGCACCCACCCCGCAGCCTCCCCCTCACTCATGAGGACCAGGGGCACGAGGGGCCAGGCCGGGCAAGCGGGAACGACCCCGGCACCGGGCCCCGTTACCAGCCCAGCCACCGGCTCCGGCCCGGCCTCCCTCCTGGCAGCAGCTGGGTAGCTCGGAGCATGCCTGAGGCCCGGCTCGGAGCTCAGACGAAGGGCCGAAGGGCGGGCGGGGGCCGCGGTGGGGCCCCGGTGGG
>VWZL01000449.1:0-32053 GCA_013396915.1 Stercorarius parasiticus | reverse complement strand
TTCCCTTCCTTTGCCTTCTCTTCCTTTTCCATATTTATCCCTTCCTTCTTCCCCTCTTGTTTCTTGGGTCAGATAAGTTATAGATCCAGGTACTGCTTTTATACCTGTGAAAATTGCTGATAAGGTTTGCTGGTTCTTCTCTCATTGAAAAAGTATGGTATCACTAGCATTACATATCTTATTTATATTTTAACAATGCAAAAAAAAAAATATTACTATTTTGTAAGTAATTGAAAAAATGCAACTACAATTTTTTTTAAAACAAAGCGTTTTCTGGAAAATTTTGTATATAGTCACAGTGTTTTGCAGGAGCCTTCACTATTCACAAACAGACAGCCATGTGGATAAAAATGATTAGCATGGATTTGGACTCTTTGTTCTGTCATTTTTAAAAGATTAGTATGATGTGTTTTATAATCAATTTGAAATGATCACATATCATTTCTCACCAATCTGCATGCCAATACTTTGACAGAATAACAAACTATATCCAATGTAAATAGAGTTCTAGGCAGTGATGTATCCATACTGCTATACCATATAAAATAGAAGAGAATGAGCAACTTCTACTGTGAAGAGAGGAAGTACAGTTATAGAGCCACAAATAAAATGACAGGCTGTGACGCTCTAATTGCTAAATACCTCTTTCTAGTTAAACACAAGTAATGCTAAGAGATGGTTGGTAGTTTCTAGCTGACATTTCCATTTCATGCTTCATATTTTGCTTTCTGCTCCATCCATTTATCATTTCTAAACAAGCTATAATTTTTCAGTCATAAGTCTTTGTAAGAGAAAGAGAAGCCTGAGAAGTAAAAGAACATATTCCATGAATTACAAATAAATGAAGAATTTTCTAGAACTCAAGTTTAGACTATTTTCAGAAGGAGTGTTTTTAGGAGAAAAATTATGTGTTTCATTTTTGTACCAATGCATAATGTGAAGTATCTCAAGAATTTATTTGGTCCTGCACTGGTAGCGGAGGACCCACATATCCTTTCCACTTAGTTGGAACTGTGATCTTGTAAGTCACAATTGCAGGTAAGGCAATCATCACTGGCACTCAGTGGATCTGGTTTCCGCTTACATGCTTGAAAAATGTATATTTCACGTGTGGCAGCTAGAATATCAGCTTTAATTCAACAATGACAATCAAAAAAAAGAACTAATATAGTAGAAGGAATATGACAAATATATAAATGTGTATATAAAGCTCCATCATGAAAATAGAGTGTCTTTGGCAGTTGTTTTTGGTGCTGAGAGTCCTCATTCATAAGTAAAGCTGATTTACAGGTTTTTCAATTATTTTCTTTTTGAAAAATTTCTAATAGCTTTTCAAGATAATAGAGTCCTTTACTTTGTAGTTGATTTAAGATTGAGCTTTACAGTTAACAATGAGATTTTTACCTAATTTATATGTTTTTCTCCATTTGATTAAATTGAATTTATTGCACACTTTTTGATGTGTTCCTTAGATTCAAAAAACATCATTAAAAAAATAAAAATAGAATCAATACTATGCTACTAATGACTGAGAAAAAAAATACAATTAATGCTATACTACCAATGACTGAGAAGAAAACCAAATTGAATTAATATAGTTGATTGCTTTCTCCACACAATTCTACTTAGTTTCTGTCTTCATGCTGGACATTTTATTTTATGAATCAAAACAGTCATGAGTATAACAAATAAATCTAGAGTAAAAATTCCATTTTGTTAATGTGAATTTTCCAGGAAAAAATACACCATTGTACTAGTCTTCTTTTTATAAATATCTGTATTAATGAAACAGATGCTAATAATCTCAAAAAACCAACACAACAGACCTGCAAATATAATAGAAGATAGGTTATTTTTCACATAGAGATGATTCTTTTTCTTGTAAATCCATATAAACTGTATTTTCAAGTCTAATTTAATATCTTGTTTACATATCTGTATACATATACTAAGAGAAGTTAAAATTCATGAGAACTTGACTATTTCCCTCTTTTGCTTCACGTAAATCATACAATATATGCATGCATAGATAATCTAAAATGGTTTTAAATGTTTAGAGTAAATATATATACTTGTTTTCACACCTTACCATTCATATTCCTAACATCCCTTGGCCCTGTAACAAGGTATCCTTAACCTCTAAAATGCAGATAATTCCATTGTCAAATGTGACTATTGTAAATGAACAATGGTAACTGCTGCTCTATATAAATGCATTATTTTTTTCCTTCCCTTCCCTTCCCTTCCCTTCCCTTCCCTTCCCTTCCCTTCCCTTGGTTCTCTTTCCCTATAGTTTTTCCCATGGGTTTCTCTTCAGCATCTCTGGGTTTGTAACAGGGTTTCAAACTCTGGGAGTGGTCATGGGGCAATCCCGAGCACAAATACGGGCTGGGCGGAGAATAGATTGAGAACATATACGGATAGGCTTAGATATCAGGAAGAAATTCTTTACTGTGAGGGTGGTGATACAGTAGAACAGGTTGCCCAGGGAAGTTGTGGATGCTCCACCCCTGGAAGTGTTCAAGCCCAGGCTGGATGGGGCTTTGAGTAACCTGGTCTAGTGAAAGGTGTCCCTGGCCATGGCAGGGGGCGCGGAACTAGATGGTCTTTAAGGTCCCTTCCAACCCGAACCATTCTATGATTCTATGATTCATTAGTAACGCTACTGCTCATTGGGTAGGAGAAAGGGAATGACCAGCATATATTACTTTGGGCTCACATCTCATTCAGTAATTTATATTGTTCCTCAAAAACTGCAGGGTAATAAGGAGGCAGGAAAGGTGTCAAAGAACGATTAAGAGGCAATAAGCATATGTACCAATATGAGGATTTATTTTAAATTAAGTTGTCCATGAAAGATAAAAGGAAGCCTACAAACTATGGCCCAGCATTTTCATAAGATTCACTTCATTTTTATTTTTTTAAAGAAACCTCACTCTGGTGTGTGTGATATAGCTGTGGTATTAACTTGACATTAATCCTTAATTTGAAATGGAAACACTGAGAAACTCAGCCTTGAGGCAATGAAGGGGAAGGAAATATTTTTTTTCTGTAGAAAATCCTATAAAGATATTTACCCCAAAAATGATTATGAGAGTAAAGGTTAAAAAGCCATCCTTATCTGACAGGTGAATAGTTTAACTATTTAATTTAATTGTTTCAAATGTCTGCAGTAAATTCACTTTCATGAGATGTATTTACATTACAGAGATATGATGGAAGCATTGTTAAAGAATATTAAGGACACTTGGACATTAATTATGGAGTATCGCTACAATAATTTGCAAGATTACACTCTGTAAAAATATGGTAATTATTTAAATAATATTTACTGATGCTGATTTAAAAGTATATACCTAAGAAAACATATTTCTAGAAGTGTAAAGGATAGATAAATAAAAGAAACATAATAAAGTGTCCATGATCTGTGAAGTGGGACTTTTCTTGATGTAATAGGTCTTCAGTGCTTTAAGTCTTTGAGAAGCTTAAAAATGTATCTATTTTGATTTTTTAAATACTCTACTGAGAAAAATTTCAGAATGACAGTCTATGTCATCAGTTGTGATCATTCATCTGGCTTTATCTCATCCGTGATAAAATCTAGTTCTCTGAAGGAAATGAACACTTCACAAATGTGAATCTGTCTAGCTCTACAATATTAATCCTGTAGGTCTCAAAATCTTTGCATCTACAAATAAATGTTTACACTTAAAATTTCTCAGCATTTTTTTTTGGGGGGTGGGGGGGTGTTTTACTTTCATTTTCATTGACAACACAATATGTGCTATGTCTATTATGTCTAATTTGACCTTGCAGATCCAGAGATAGATTTATAATTAATGTTTAGGAACAATTGCAGTAGCTAATCAATTGGTAATTTAACAGTTTGATGTAAACAAACCAGGTTCCTTCCTGTATGCTCTATGTTCTGAGAAAAAGTTTTTATCAGTAGTTTGCCAGGCACTTGGAGTTTAGGATGGTGAGACAGAAATACTTCTTGACATGAACCTGCTTCTTCTCAGTGAAAGTTGCTATTTTTAGGCTGTTTGCTGTTCCAAGGAGATTTTGATTGTCTTTTGTAGGGAAAAAAAAACAACCAACAAGACCCCAAACAACAAAAAAGCAACCATTCCCCGCAACTAAACATTCGTTCATCCAGATGCCTATTACGAACTATTTTCCTTCTAATTTCAAAGGAGCTTTATGGACAGATAGGAATCCTTCATTTGGTTTTACCTAATAGTATAGCGTTTACTTGTATATTTACATTAGATGATGTAGGCAAAGTATACATGCTGTACATTTGAGTAAAATATAATGCTTTTCCTAAGACTCAAGAAATTAAGTTTGGATAGTATCATAATCCTCCATAATTTTTAATGTTAGATTTTTTCTTTTTGTCTGTAGAATTCTTTTACGATTACGCACATCTCATTTTTCTATTTTTAAGGCCTCTTATTTAAACAGAAGAATTGGTTGTATCACAATCAAGGTTTATATTTTTTTATCTCCTTATTTGTATATCTTTTTTGGTACCTAGGCTTACTAAATATAGATCTCTCTCTTTGCTGGTTTCAGCCTGCATTTTCTTATTAAGTTTTACCATATTATGTTATGTGCGTGGGTCTGTCTAGTTCAGAACTGTTGTATTAGCAGTATTTATATAAATGCATACATGTATCTATTCCTGAGTAGTAAATTGCTTTGTGTATTCTGGACAAGAAGCAAATTAAATTTAATAGATAGCTTTACTTCCAAAATATAATTTTATTTCTATAAATAAATTTCATCACCCTTGCACAGATCCATCAATAAAAAGTGTAAAATTATTTAAAAAAATTATTTCAATGGTAATTATTATTAGCTCTTATTGTTTTATTTACTCTATTAATGATCAATTAATATATGTTTAAATTCATACCTTCCTGTTCTTTATTTGAAAAAAAAAAAAAATCACATGACTTATCCACATACAGAAAATTAGAGGATCATCAACAGTTGTTGGGCAGGTAGGTAAGTTTATTTACACTGAACTAAATAATTTATCAAGAAAGAATTAATAAAAGCTATGAAGGTACATGGAAAAAAAAAACTTCTTTGGAAGCACATTCAGTGTCCAGTGCCTGTGAATGTGGTAAACAAAAACAAAAAACAAACAAAAAAACCCCCAAAACAAACACTTCTTGTACAATGTTTTTAGCACACATTAACACGTGTCCTCACAAATTAAATCTTGCACTGTGGAAAATAAGACTGAAGAAAATATTTGGCTCATTCAACGGGCTTAGTAATTCTTTTTGTGTATTTAATGAAATAGGAATAAAACTGAGTTTACATCTGAACCTGTGCATACTGCACGAGTCCCTCATCAGCACCACAGATAAAACATACTAGCAATAGAATTGATAAAGTGATCATAATACAAAAATTGGCAAATAAAATATATGAAAGTACCAATACAATGCTACAATAAAAGTTCATTCTTATAAAGTGTACATTTCTTCTATAAGCATGTATTGCATTATATTTTATTTTATTTATTTTATTTTATTTTATTTTATATTTTCTCTAAAGTCCATACATTGTAATCAAGTACTCTAAGCCCATATAAACATGAAGAAAGAACAGTGAAGAGTAACTTAGGCTGAATGGTCTGGATGTAGCTAAAATAAACAGGGGCAGTTACTACTAGATGTTCGCAACGTCTTTTAAAATTACAGAAAGTTTCTTTTTTGTAGATCCCATACGATGAGTCAGAAGGAGAACATGAGATGGGAGTTATATGTTTTGCTGGGTTGGGTACCTGAGCGCATGTAGGTCACTCAAAGAATTATCTGGAGATGTGCCTGCTCCGAGGATTGTGCTCCAAATATTCATTCTGCTTTGCATACAGGGTACAGATTCCACATTACAATAGAAACTGAGAAAAAGTCATTATTAGCCTGAGGACTAGAACTGCTACTAGCTGTTAGGATCTTCTAACGTGCTTTTACTAATGAAATTCTGAGTCACTTAGTAAAAAAGGTCTGTCATTTTCCTAGGGTCCTTCAGAAGCCAGATGACGTGCATACATACATTCTCCTGTTACAAAAGAAACTGAGAGATCATTCACATGAGATGGTAAGAAAAGGATCTCTCTACATGCAATTAAAGCACAGAAATTTATATGTTGCATTGAAAATGCACTGTTATAAATCCAGCCGCAGCAAAGTCAGAAAATCTGAATAAAGAATACCAGTGAGTTTCCTGTTTGGGCTTTTTTTTTTTCTTCTTTGTTGAAAAAGTTTTAAAACTTTTAAGCCATGTATTGTCTGTGAATCTGATAAGTATGTATAAGTATATAGAAAAGTTTGTTCAGAAATAGAATCATAGAAAAGTTTGGATTGAAAAGGACCTTTAAAGATTAACTAGTCCAATCCTCCCTGCCATAAGCAGGGACATCTTGATCAAGTTGCTCAGAGCCCCATCCAACCTAACCTTGAAAGTTTCCAGTGGTGGGACATCTACCACCTCTCTGAGCAACATGTTCCAGTGTTTCACCACTGCTAGACTAAAAAATTTCTTCCTTCTATCTAGTCTGAATCTGCCCTCTTCTAGTTTAAAATTATTACCCTGTGTCCTATTGCAACAGGCCCTGCAAAAATTGGGCGTCATCTTTCTTATAAGCCCACTTCAAACACTGAAAGGCCTCAACAAGGTCTCCCTGGAGCCTTCTCTTCTCCAGGCTGAACAACCCCAACTCTCTCAGCCTGTCCTCATAGGAGAGGTGTTCCATCCCTCTGATCATTTTTGTGGTCCTCCTCTGGACCCACTCCAACAGGTCCATGTCCTTCTTATACTGGGGGCTCCAGAGCTGAACACAGTACTCCACGTGGGGTCTCACCAGAGGGGAGTAGAGGGGGAGAATAACCTCCCTTGACCTGCTAGCCACACTTCTTTTGGTGGAGCCAAGGTTGGCATTTTGGGCTGTGAGCACACATTGTCACCTCATGTCCAGCTTTTCATCCACCAGTACCCCCAAGTCCTTCTCCTCAGGGCTGCTCTCAATCTCTTCATCCCCAGCCTGTATTCATAGCAGGGGTTGCCCCAATCCAGATGCAGGACCCTGCGCTTTGTCTTGTTGAGCCTCATGAGGTTCACACAGGCCCACTTCTCAAACTTCTCCAGGTCCCTCTGAATGGCATCCCATCCCTCAGGCATGTCAGCAGCACCACTCAGCTTGTTGTCTTCCGCAAACTTGCTAAGGGTGCACTCAATCCCACTGCCTATGTCATTGATGAAGATATTAAACAATACTGGTCCAAATACGGACCCCTGAGGGACACCACTTGTCACCGATCTACATCTGTACATTGAAAAACGTGCTGGGAGAGAGGTTGCCAATGAAGACTGAGGCAAAGAAATTATTAAGTGCCTCAACATTCTACTTGTCTGTTGTTACATTTGCCTGTCTTGCACATCAGAAGGGGTATGCTTTCTTTGACCTTCCTTTTCTGGCTGACATACCTGCAGAAGTCCTTATTATTATTCTTTGCACCCATCACCAAGTTCAGTTCCAGCTGTGCCTTGGCCTTCCTGACCCCATCCCTACACAATCGAACAGCATCCCTATACTCTTCCCAGGATACCTGTCCCTCCTTCCACTGCCTGTGCTTTTCCTTCTTGCCCTTTAGTTTGACCAGCAGGTCTTGACTCAGCCATGACAGTCTCTTGCCTTCCTTTCCTGATTTCTTATACATGGGCATCAAGAGCTCTTGTGCTTTGTGGAAAGCCTCCATAAAGATCTGCCAGCTCTGTTCTGCTCCCTTGTCCCAGGGGCAGTTTCCCAGGGGGTCCTATTGACTAACCCCTTGGAGAGCTGGAAGTTTGCTTTCCTAAAATTCAGGGTCCTCACTTTGCTCTTCGCCTGACCCATATCCCTCAAGACTGCAAACTCCACAAGTGCATGATCATTGCAGCCCAGGTTGCCTCCAATCTTGACGTCACTGATTAGCTCACTTGCATTGGTGACCAAGAAGTCCAGTATTGCATCCCCTCTGGTAAGGCTGTCTATTACCTGGCTTAAGAAGTTATCTTTGATGCACTCCAGGAGTCTCCTGGATTGCCTACAGCTCACCATGCTACTTTTCCAGCAGAAGTCGAGGTGGCTGAATTCCCCCAGCATGATGGGAGCCTGTGAGAGCAATGCCTTCTGTAACTGGAGTAAGAAGTCTTCGTCAATAGGCTCCCCTTGATTGGGTGGCCTGTGGTAGACACCAACCATAAGGTTCCTTTTTGTTACCTCGGTCTCGGATTCTTACCCATAAGCTTTCAACCTGCTCGTGGCTATTCTTCAAAGACAGCTCTTCACGCTCTATCCATTTCTTGATGTAGAGGGCGACGTCTCCACCCCTCCTTCCTCACCTGTCCCTTCTGACCAGCCTGTAGCCATTGATAGGTGCACTCCAGTCACAGGATTTGTCCCACCAAGTTTTAGTAACAGCAACTAGGTCATAGCTTTCTAGTGGCATGGTGACTTCCAGCTCCTGTTTGTTGGCCGCGCTGTGTGCTTTGGTGTACAGGCACTTCAGCTGGGCTGTCAACTGTGTCTCCTTCTTCGAGCAACACCCCTTAATTCCTTTGAGGTATTTCCCTGGTGTTTGCCTTTTGGCTCCTATCACCTCAGGAGCCCCTGGCTCATCTCCATAAGACTTCAGGTATGCTGCAGTGTAGTCAGCATGTCTCAGAGTAACAAGCTGAGGGCTCTCTCTAGCACCCTGTCCTTCTAACCTTGGCTAGCCCCACTAGCTTGTGAGCAAAGACCCTCTTCCTCCTTTCAGAAAGGTGAATCCCATCTGATGCCAACAAGTCTGGTCCCATGTAGGCCATCCCATTAATGAAAAAAACAAAATTGTGCTGGTGACAGCAGCCACAAAGCCACATATTAATAGACCGCCCCCTCTGTTTCTTCCAGTGTTGCTGCCTGCAACCAGAATGAGAGAGGAAAAAATAACCTGTGCTCCAGATTCCCTTACCAATGATCCCAAGGCCCTGAAGTCTCTTTTGATCGCTGTTGGACTACGCGTTGCGGCTTTATTGCCACCCACATGGAATAGCAGTAATGGGTAATAGTCCAAGGGCTGTACCAGGCTAGGAAGTTTCCTAGTGATGTCCTTAACCTGGGCCCCAGGGAGGCAGCAGACTTCCCTAAGAGGACTGTATGTCCGGCATATTGGACCCTCTGTTCCCCTCAGAAGGGAGTCACCTGCAACTATAACCTGTCTTTCCTTCCTTGTGGAGGTGGGTAAGCCTTTCTGACCTTGGCAACACCTCTGGTTAAGATGGGCCATCATCCATGTCATCCATTGACTGTCCTTCCACATTCAGAACCTCATACCTTTTGTACAGAGGCACCTGGGAAGGCAAGGTGGGCAAGGAGGGGGTTTACCTGCTGCCCCGAGTGTGGACTTGCCTCCGTTCACTCCTCTCCTTGAAGCTACTGCCTTCGGCCTGGCAGAGGGAGGATACAGGATCCCCTTGATCTTGTTGTTTGGGTTTTTTTTGGTGGCTGTTCCTGTTTCTGTCTCAGGGAGTGCAGAGCATGGTTCCACCAACCTATCTCTTTCTCAGACTCTCTGATGCTCCTTGGCCTTTTTACTTCCTCTCATAGCTCTGGCCCCAGGCTGAGCAGATCGTCCACCTGGTCACACCTCAATAAGTTGCTTGACAACCCCTGCAGCTCTCTGACAAATTTTTCCCTGTGTTTGCTTTGCCATTTAACCTCATTTAGATAGCAGGTTTCCTAAAGTCACAAAATGCAGAAGTCCAGTCAATGCATAATATGATCAGATGTAAAATATCACAGAGCAAGAGAGAAGACACATTCATATAGGTAAGTGTAGGCAAACAACATTTTCTTTCCTTGTCATATGAACTACCAGTGCCAATACAGAAAATTTGCAGTACTATTGTCATAGCATTTGTCTCAACTAATAAACCCCTCCTCTCAGGAGGTACAGTGCTGCAGTAATGCCACCATGTGGCTCCTGGGTTATGGCCAACATATGCCATGCCAGATTGGATTGTGGGCAGAGCAAGCTTATGTCATGCTGCATCTGCCCATGCAGACACAGTGTCTGCCTTCTCAATATTCATGTCTGTTCCATTCTCACTGTGTCTGTGGTGTGAGAAGCTGCCATTGAAGACTTCAGAAAAATTGCATTGAAGGCTGTGGAAACTGAAAATGGATTTTGATATGAGGGTCTATGTGAAAAATTTCATTTACCGTTTGATTTTGAAATACTTTTTAATATATTCAAGCAAATTATCCAAAGCTACTTCAAACTGAAAAATTAGCATCAGGCAATTTCCACATACTGGCAAAATATCTCAATACTTAGAAATTGCAGTAGTTCAGAATACCTTCATATATATTTCTTTCTCTGAATCTTTGTACCACGCTAATTAAAATTGTTTCTTCCTATCATCTATGTTTTGCTTGTTTGTTTGTTTGCTTCTTTTATACATACTTTTTCACTTCTGCATGGTAAGGGTTAAGGCACTTGCATAATTTTTGTGCTGACATCAACAGTTATGTCAATAAAATAAAAAGTTTCCATAAAGACTTCCAAATCTTTGTACTAGGATTGAAGCCTGAGAAAATTTTTATCCTACATATTTCTTGAAGACAAAATTCTTTGAGATCATTTTCAGGGGCTTGCAGAATTAGCTAATAAACAAAACCCAGAGACTTTGATGTATAAAATAACATTTTGTACTTTTTATATTTCCTATTTCTTTTTTTCCAGATCCATTAGTTTCCAAGGAAACTACACTAGCTGCTGTATGTCTTTTAGCTAAATGTAATACAGGTTGCTTAAAAATTAAAAAAGGTACAGTTAGCATGATTTTGAATTACAAATTCTTTTTGTTGCTTTCATAACAAAATGTTTCACAGACTCATGGAAACTTAGAAAACAGAATGGTTTTATAAATCATTCTACCACCGGGGGGTCTTTTACTGTAATATTTTATAAAAAGCATAAAAAGTGTACTTATTCTGTGGTGTCTTCTTTACCCGTTATAATGATAAATAACTTGGGAAGTGAGGAAATGAGTCCAAAAAACCAAAAAGAACTTGAAATTTTCTAGTCAAAATAACAGTTTGTTATTGACAGACCCCTAAAACCTAAAACTGGTTGAGACGAATTTAATTTGAGTGACAGGGTCATCTCACACCTGACTAAATTCTTTATAATATATCGAAATTCTTTCTGGTGGGTTTATACACACCTGCCAAAAATCTCATCTAATACTAAACTCCCAAATAGTTCAGAAAAATGTTGCAGGCATCATGAGTTTTTAAAAGTAACCTAGACAGAATAATAGAATCATCACATTGTTTAGGTTGGAAAAGATCTTTAAGATCATGGAGTCCAGCTGTTAACCTAGCATTGCCAAGTCCACCACTAAACTGTGTCCCTCAACACCATATCTACATGTCTTTTAAATACCACCAGGGATGGTGACCCAACCACTTTCCTGGGCAGCCTGTTCAAAAGTTTGACAACCCTTCCAGTGAAAAATTATTTCCTAATACCGAATCTCAACCTCCCCTAGTGCAACTTGAGGCCGTTTCCTCTTGTCCTATAACTTGTTACTTGGGAGAAGAAACCAACCCCCACCTCACTACAAGCTCCTTTCAGGTAGTTGTAGAGAGTGACAAGGTCTCCCCTGAGCCTTCTTTTCTCCAGGCTAAACAACCCCGGTTCCCTCAGCCTCTCCTAAGAAAGCTTATTCTCTAGGCCCTTCACCAGCTTTGTTGCTCTTCTTTGTATACGGTCCAGCACCTCAATATCTTGTAGATAGACATAGAGCACTTAAATGGAGGTAGGAACCGATGAATAAGAATCAAACGCATACTCAATATTGCTTGGGAAAACTTGCACTTGCCTGTCTGCTTGGGAACAAAGATGACATCTTTTTGAACCCTTCTATATGTAACATTTTTTTCTGTTAGATAAAACTCTGCCTACATCAGAGACAAGGATGTCACTTTGACCATTTTTGGGGCTGTCAACAAGATTTTCCCTTGTCAAAAGTAGTTGAAGAAAAATTACCTGTATTAAAGTTTTTCATGGAACAACTAAATTTGTCGTGGAGATTTCTCATCATGTTTGTCTTTTGAAAGAAATAGTTTAAGTATTTCTCTTGAACAATATGCTCAGGAAACTCAGGACTGTGAATCCTGAGTATCCATGTGTATAATTCTCTAATGACATGCATATTCTTGTTGTGAAGAAGACCTTTAGACTTCAGATATTTCCATCTTCTTGACAGTATTGTCTGTTGGCAAGGGCTCATCTCCTTTTCAGACATGTTTAGTCTCTTTATTAGTTAAACCTCATATGTTTGTAAACATTCCTAACTTAAGAAAAAGAGGAAGGAGAAAGAGGGACAAAGGTATGTCAGCAGAGATGTGTTTAAAAGATAGGTGTTATAGCATTCAGTACAGAAAATCGTAAATTCTTTGAAAGTTTGGACAAATTTTTTTAGTAAACTGTGGCAGGCACAAGGCTGGTGCAGGACTTCATGAGTGTATTTGGTTAGGGAAAGAACTGTCATTCATATGAAGAAAACTATATGAATTTATAATTTCATTTCATAACTTGAAAGCTCATTGGGATTATAGTATCAGTGCTAGAGGACAAAATGGAAAGTTCATGAATTTTAGATAGTCTGTAGACACAGGATTAAAAAAACAAACCCCAAATCAGTACAAATATTAAGTCACAGAGGATTTATGGCTTGGACAGTTTTTTTGTCAACCTTAGTAAATTGACTTTATCCTTCAGCATATAGTCAAGAAAAACTGCCTACTGCAACCTGTGAGATGTTGGAACCTGATGATATAATGCCACAATCAATGTAACTAAACAAAAATGAAGTGCAGAACAATAGATATGAGTCAACAGAAACATACACCTATTCTTTATGTAGCAGCCGATCAATCATACTTGGTCAGAATGTGGTCGAAAGCACAATAGATTTGTTTGAAATACATTATTGTTTTTTTAATTACTTCAAATAGCTTTAAAGTAGCTCAATTTTGGGGCGTCTTTTTCACCTTTACTCTAGAATTGACTACATTTAATTGTGGCTAGTGAAAATTCAAATACTTGAATGGATTTGTTTAGCTAGGTCTAAATAAGAGACAATAGCAGTCTAATCCATAATCCAATGAAATTTATGCTAAGACTCTCTCTTTTATTTTAGCATGATCTTGTTCAAAGCCTAGTTAATTTGAATATTTTATCTACCTTCCTATAATTGTGTAGGTTAGCAACATTTTCCCCGGTGTCGTACTGTATTATATTTCTAGTTAAAGTCATCACAATTTTTATCAGATTTATTATCAAACTTTTTATTCTTTCTTTCAAACTTTTTTTCTTTCTTTTTTTTTTTATTTTCTGGAGATATTCAAAGGCACCTTCTTCTCTCTGCTGTCTGGTGTCTTTATGAAGGCTAAGGCTCTAAAATCTTAACATTAGGCCAAACTTAGATGCTTTAATTAAGCATTCTGGGTCTTTCGTAAATTGCAATTGCTTACTTGTTTGTGAAAACAGAGAAAACAATTCAAATTTTACATTGCCAGAATCTACGTTTCATGTCTGTAAATGGACGTCACATGAAAATAGACATAATAGCAAAAATGATAAGAATAGATAAGCTAATAAAAAGTACTGTAAATGTTAGAAAAATTAGCAAAAAGAGGAGGAAGAAATGTTAAATCTTCAGCTTTATCCCGATCAAGAAAAATTGCTGATAGAGCTAGTCAAGACACTAATATTCAAATATTAGTTCTAAAAATAAAAAATAAAATGTAACCACTGTAAATATAACTCAGAAATGAATTTCATAGAAACTGTACTGCTTAGATATTTCATGCCAAAATGTTTTCATTTGCTGATGAAGTGAGCTTTAGATGTACTTTACCAAAACCTGTTAATCTTCCTCTCCTTTACAAAATCATTGGAATAGCACCAATTTGTCTGCTGATTCTTGAATTTCTATTGTAGTAATAATATGTGGATATTTTTGAATAGTTATTAACATCAGGTCCCTCGCTAAAGTCTGATTGCCTGTGACTATTTATAGTTCAAGCTATAAATAAACTACACCTATTACTGAGTACAGAAACTGTTGCAAAAACTCTAGCGTTTTCACAGACAGCAGGCTCATTATTTAAATTTTATCCAGAGTCATACACCTTTTTGTTTTCACTGAAGTAAAATTTAAGTTAGGAAATAAAAATGCTGATTGAAACTTAATTATATAGAACTAAGTTTTCTGTCTATCTATATCATCTATATCTGTATCTGTATCTGTACCTCTATCTATATCTATCTATATCATCTATTTCTATCTATCTATCTAGTCTGCTGAGGTAATCTTGTGCCCATTCAAACATGCTTGAGAACACTAGTCCTTGTTTTTTCCTAAATGGATTTTGAAAAGTGTTTATCAGATGCTTGTTTGTAGCGTTAAGATACTTGCCTTTGACAAATTTGTTTAAAAGTTGGTTGGCTCTTGCCTGCAGAACTCAAAATTTAGGTGTGAAGCTCTGGAAGAGGAATTTCCAAGGCTGGCTTAGGTTTCTAAGTTCACACACTGCATTTTCTGTAAAGAGGGAAAGTTAGAGACAAACTTTGAGATCTGTAACAACTAG
Organism: Stercorarius parasiticus; assembly: GCA_013396915.1. Lineage (NCBI taxonomy): Eukaryota > Metazoa > Chordata > Aves > Charadriiformes > Stercorariidae > Stercorarius > Stercorarius parasiticus. The sequence continues at coordinate 17,346 of VWZL01000449.1, read as the reverse complement.
CGTACTGACTGTTTCCTGCATGGATTTTAGCATATCTCAAGACTACACAGTCTCCTTTCTGAATCTGAGATTTTGAGTTTGATAGTAAGTTGTATGCTTCATAGTCTGTACCATTCTTGGATGTGTAATGAAGTTTCAGGAACAAATATTGCCCTGTGAACCTGTTGGAGCCAAGACACAGTGCGGTAAAGCATTCAGGAGTCATGGATATTGTGAAGAAGGATTTAATGCTGTAAGAGGGTCGATGGGTAGCTTTGGTTCTGATTCCTGCTTCTTTGCTTTATGTCTCACTTTATTCAGAGGTTATCTAAACAGCTTACGAACTCAGGAAACCATTCCCCGCTGAACGTTCTAGGATGGGATTATATGTGTGCACAACACATAGCACTTCACTTTCATAGCTTAACTGGCATCTAGATGCTTCCACAACAATGAAGATGAAAATGACAATAAAGATGAATGCTAAGCACTATGCTAACATTTTTATCCTCATTCAAAGTATTGGGATAGAAGCTTTTTACTAGTTTAAAAACTAAGTAAATGGATTCCATTAGTGACAGAATTCTACAAGCTCACTCCATTTTCTCTAAAAAATTCTCAAAGTAGCAGTCCAGTCTCCGTACTTAAGCATATTGCATGCAACTAACAACGTCCCAAGAGAAAATGAAAACACCTTTGCTTCATCTGTGATACAACTAATTCAGTGTACAGAGAAGTCTCTTGGTTTTGTCTTTGAGTGGTCCTAAAATGTGATTTCACTGTTAGAAAGAAACTTTGTTTTCCAACTTTGTTCTACAATAACTTTTAAGACTGCAATCACCTGAGTCCTTTACTGCTCAAAATCAGTCAACCCTGAATGTATTTGAGTGCACACAGAATTACAATTCACATATCAAATAAGAATAAATTGATATACCGCAATAATTTCTCTGTGCCCACTTACCTTATGAAATGTATATAACTTCCCCTGAACCCTGTGGAGAGATAAACAGCATCTTTCCTCATTATGAGGAAAGTCAAGCTTAGTTTAAATTATACAGCACTCTTATCTTTAAGTATTATATAACATATACCCTTGTCCATAATGTCTGCTGTAATTAATACAGCTAATTTGTGTGAATCAAACAGATAATGCATCCTTCAATAAGAAAGACGACCATTTTTTTAATTAATGTTTTACAGGTCAGAGACAGAATTCTGGCCTCAAGGAAGAGAATTAATTTCATTTTGAAATAAGAGAGAGAGAAAATCAGGAAGAAGGGGAAAAAACCTCTCAAACACCCAAGTGGCCCACTGATCAAAGGTGGGCACCTGAGACTGTATGATAAATAGCTCCCTTAGTTGGCTGTTATTTCTAAACTTGAGGGTAAAGTAATAAAATAATTCTTGCCATTGACAGAGAAGTATATTAAGTTATACTTTTTAGCCTCTCTTTCCCAGTGCTATCACTACTCTTCATGCACATGCACACACAGTGTTATCTCATGCTTTTCATATGTAACAGGATAAATCTAATAAATCTCATATTTATCAGATTTATTCATATTACACATGATGTTTCTATCTACAAGGCAGAATGATCCTTTCTGTTACATAGTTTAAAAGAGTTGATTAATTCATAACTGATAAAATAACAACATGCAGAACTGAAAACTATTAGCAATAAGGAGACCAATATAAGCCATACTTCTTGTGGCTTACGAGGAGCAGAAAGGAAGTTTCAGACTCAGCAATGCTATACCTATGTCATCAGAGCTCAAACTAAGTATTTTCTCTTGCCCTCTAGACAGCAGCATAAACATATCCTAGAATCTTTCATGTAGAAGTAGACTATGGATATAATTTGATAGTTTTGGGAAAGAAGCCCAGTTTTCAGAAGCTAAACTAAGATAAGACCAAATAATTTTGTTTGGTAAGTACAATAAATAAAAAATTCAACAGAATGAAGAATGAAAAAAAATCACCCAACCAACCAAAAAAAGAAGAGCTATAACCTATTAAGAAGATCCTGGAAACAAATTTTCAGCAGTAATATCTATTTCCAGTTCACCAGACTCCACTAAATATTCCCAATGACAAAACCCTCCTTCTCCCTAACATTCATATATTTCACTTGGATATCATGAATATTAAATGTGATTTGGAATATAGCCTAGGGCATGGAAAAACCCAAGATTTAATATAAAAACTAATTTAGAATCTTGAATTTATTTTCTGTGAAGACTGGAGTGCTTGGAGTTTAATAATAAATTCTGTCTCTATATGTTTAGGCAGATAATAATTTATTAAATAAATCTTGGTAATTGATATGTAAGTCTAAATAAAGGCGTGGAGAATGAAACAGAATACAATTATTTTAAAACTTTGAAATTATTAAATACTCCTAATTTGAGACAATCAGCATAAAGAAACAAATATAGAAAGAAATTTATGTGTTGCAATTGAATCTGCTGTTATCCAATGTCATAATAATGGTCTGAAGATACAGTTTGACTGTTTAAATGCATTTGCTACTGGCAAAAATGGAAGTGCACAATTACTAAAGCAAGCATTTATTTGTTGAATTCCACTCTGTTAAATATTTCATTTAATATTGCTTCTGAAATCAAGATGTTTTTATCTGTCTGAGTTGTTTTTTAGTCAGGTTGTTTGTTTACTTGTTTGTTTTAGTTTGGAAAAAAATAAATACAAATCACCCTAAAAATAATTCAAATGAAGTTTCCTAGAAATATATTTTTTTCTTTTTTTCAGTCCTTTTCAAATATTACATTTTGCAGAAGCAAGCAGTACCATTCAGTGCTGATTATAAAATATTTACCCTTGTTTTAGCCCAAACCTCATTCAGACAGTTCTCTATAATTAATTTTATTCAAGTTTGACTCAAGCGCTTTAGCTATCTGGCTACCTATTGATGTATTCTTGTAGATCAACTTTCTAGCTACTACGTTCCTACAAATAAAGTATTTTTTTCTGCTTTTCCTTTTCTTCTTAATTTCTACAGAATTGATACAATTGCTTATTTAAGCAGCTTAAATAAGATTAAAAAAATGTACAAGTCTGCTGTACAGAAGAGAAAAGAAACATCATGGTGAACTCCATAATGCCTCATGCCTTTACAAGTATATATCAAAGTACAACAGAACAAGAAGAAATGTCACCTTTGTCATTTAAAGATATTTAATATTTAAAAAGATAGCAGAGATTTTCATGCATTAAAAGTATTCAAAAATAAAAGTCATGACAATTCATCTCGTCCTCCTTTCTGTTATGCATACAACCAGACCTATATTGTTTAGCTTGTTCCAACTGGTTAATATCAATATAATTGTCAAAAAAAGCCCAGAAATTTCTTCTTTTACCAAACTTCCGTAATGGGAACTAAATACTGAGGGTTATCTAATCTTGATAACTATTATAGCCTCTTACAGATATCAGTGTTATGCTCTGAAATATATCTTTATACTCACTGTGAAAGATTTGCCAGTGTCCTCAATTGCCAGTTTCAGCCTTGAGAAGCTGCCAAAATGCTACTTTTCTCATACCATTTTATTGTATTGTATTTTGTTGCATACCAATAGATTTTGCACTGTATCACATTATAAGCTTTTTCCTAAGTAGAATTTTTGCTGATCTTAGACCACTTCCTTTTCTTTCCTCTGGATCATCACAATTGAAAGAAGACAGCAATGACATTTTTAATAACTTTTTCTTTTTTCTTCCTGAGGATAAGTGAGTACATATGGGAGTTGACTTTTTACTTTCTTTGAAAATCTGCAATCTATAATTTTATGAGCATGGGATGGAACCAGGAATAAAAATAACTCCCCTTTTCAACTCCCATCAAGAACAGAAAATGGGAAATTTAATCATCTTGAACACAGTGCTAAAACAAGAAGTAGTTTGATTGAGACTCCCTAGAATCTCATTTTTATGATATATATTAGAATTAAATTTGCCTTAATTTTACAGGAGGGATATTATTTGACAAAGAGGCATGAAGCATGCTGAAATTATCCTTCTTTTGGGTCTGATCATTTTGATCAGTTTTATGATGTAAACAGAAGGCTCATCTAAAATTTCACGCTACTGTTAAAATTCAAGGAAAAAAAACCCTAAAAAACTCACAAACTTTTCACAACCCTGTTCCTAGTTATTAGTGATTTAAAACCAAAAAATACAAATCCAAAGTATTTTTCTCAATATTCAAAATAGTTAGACAAACCCCAAATATTTATGAATTATGTAATTAATAATCAGTTTCAATAACAACAAAAAAAGGCCCTCATGAAATATGTATATATGTTGAAAATAAGGCTTAGTTCCAAAACACAGTTGACAGCTCCTACATAATAGTTATAACTGATCTTTAAAATAAAGGTACTCAGTATGATTAGATTATACTTATACCATACTACACATTCTGATTTTTATTTATTTTTTTAATTAGATTTCTTTCTGCTTGGATTAGCATTATTATAGCTGTATACCTCTGAAATATGCAATTACATAATCTTTACATAATTATAACAGATTTTTATTTTAGAGAAAGGAAAAAAAGGAGTTTGTTCTTTGGGGAGGAAGGGGAAGGGTAGAGATATAAACAATAAATAATTACTTTCACACCTTTTTTGTTTTTTTTGTGAATCACCCTTATTGTGCAAAATTTCATAAACCACCTTTATGTTATTAAAAAAGGCAATATCAACATTATTAGGCTATTAAAGGTAAAAGAATTCCAAACTGTTTTTTTCTTTCCATTAGTGGAATCCTGTATTGTTTCTTTTTCAACACTTACCATTTCTACCTATGCATACTCTCAAAAATAGGCAGAAATGCTTTCTAAGGTCTAAATATACCAAACGTTCATTCTCACTATGTACAAGTAGCATTCAGTGTTCAAACATCCATCCATACAATAGCAAGCAATGACCCCAGAGTTTTGCATCACTGAGATTCTCATGATCATTTAATATCCATGGCTAGCTGTCTGTGAGTCAAGCACTGGTGGCCTCCTGGGATTCATTTTAAGTGGACTGCTAGCTACCACAGCAGATGCTACAAACTGGTGATGAGTGTCAAATCATTAGTATAGTTATTTTGCAGTTTTTACCATCATGAGGGAGGATCGGGGCTTTTTTCTTGTTTGTTTTGTTTAGGTGGCTTGGTGGTTTTTTTCGTGGTGGGTATTTTTTTTTCCAAACCCAAAAAAGTCTTTGTTAGTTCTGATAACGGAGACCCAACTCCTTTTTCTTCATAAGACAGAAAGAAGATTGAAAAAAAGTTTTCATTGTTGTTGTTAGTTGTTTTTAATTTTTATAATGTACTATGTGCTGTAGAAAAAACCTCTGAAATTAATTATTTCAAATTAATATAATAATCATATGCCAATAAAATGCTGAGGTCCTCCAGTAGCATTAATAATAGATTACAATAAACCCCCCCCAAATATTAAGTCAAATAATTTATATTAAAAAATCAGGCAGGCAGACTTCTTTAGAAATTCTTTCCACTGCTGTGTCATAGGGCTTCTGAGAAATTATGTTTTCCAAATCAAGTATGCATCTTTTCTTTTGTGCCTCCAAGTTCACCTATTACAGAGCTGAGAATTTTTTTAAGAGCTATCTACTCAGTTCTGGAGAAGACGTCTCAGATGTCCCTTCTGAGCAGAAGTATAGTAAATCTGACAGATGGAGCAGGTTAATACCTCCTAAGGTACCTCAAGTTTTACTACCCAAAGCTTTTAATTCTAAACATTTTTTCAGAGACCAATAGAAAGCCAGAAAAAAAGCAGCTCTGTATTAAAATCACACATTCCCAACAACATGACTTTTAAAGTAGCAAACTTCTATTCTGTATATTGGTTTCAGTCTCCATATGATTCTAAACTAAAGTCCAGTAAGAAGTGAAAACTAAAAAGTCTAAATTCGAAAGAAACGTTAGCTTGATAAAGTATTCATGCCACACGCTTAAAAAGGAAAGATCACAGTTTCTAGACAGATGGAGAAAGTAAAACACTGTGTTACTACTGTAGTATTCCAGTCAAAATATATAATGACACCTAAGAAATACCTCTGAATCAAAGGCAAATATTTTTCCTATTTTTTCAGATTTTTCCTACAAGCAGCTCTCCTGTAGTGAAGTTGGAACAAACTGAAATCTGTCTATTACCTTAACCCGCTTTAGGATATGACATAGACAAGTAAGTGTTATACAGCATGAAGACAACATATCCCATTCTTCCACAGGTTCCAGACATGTTGAGTAAGAGGACAGACAAACTACCACAAAGAGTTACCCCACATATAATAGATCTTCAGGAAGATTAATATCATATAGTTATATACTGATCACATTGGAAATATCAACAGTATTGACAACAGTTAATGAAGCTAAGAACAAAAGCACCTGATTCCCATCCATTATTAAATGGATTCTTTGGTGATTATTTTTTATATCAGTACTGTAAAGTTCTTAACATAGTGGAATCAACCAAGAATGATTAGCATTGGAGTACTGTTAAACAGCATTATTTTAGGAAAATAAAACAAAATTACCAAAAATTCAAGACATCGTAATTATTGTGAGATATTTGTGGTTTTACACCCAAAAATTCAGTCCGAAGCACCTTTCCTGGTATAAAATCCTAGTACAGAATCACAGAATGGCTGAGGTAGAAAGGCATCTGTGGAGATCATCTAGTCCAGCCCTCTTGGTCAAAGCAGGATCAGATACAACATGTTGCTTAGGGCTGTGTCCAATCAGGTTTTGAATATCTCTAGCAGTGGAGACTCAATAACATCTCTGGGCAACCTGTTCTGGTATTTCATTGCCTCACATATTTAATTGGAATTTCCTGTTTTTCAATTTGCACCCATTGCCTTTGTCTTTTCACTGAGTACCACTAAAGAGTCTGACTCCGTCTTTTTTACTGCCACCCATTAGGTACTTATAAACACCAGTAAGATCCCCCTAAGCCTTCTCTTCCCCAGGCTGAACAGTCCCAGCTTTCTCACCCTATCCTTGCATGCCATATGCTCCAAAGCCTTAAGCATTTTTGTTGCTTTTCATTGACTTGCTCCAGTAGGTCCATGTCTCTCTTCTCAGCCCAGAGCTGCACGCAGTAGTCCAGAAGTATCTCACCACTGCTGAGCAGAGAGGGTAACCTCCCAGGAGGCTGTTTGCCTTCTTTGCCACAAGGGCACATAGATGGCTCAGGTCAACTAGTGCACCAGGAAGCCCAAGGCCTTTTCTGACAAGATGTTCTCCAGCTAGTTAGCCTCTAGTTCGTACTGGTTCATGGGTTAAATGGTGTAAATATTAAGCACTTCGCACCTTCATGAAACAATCTAGATATAGCCATGCAGATGTATTAACTGGTATACTGCATTCATAGATGTCTCCAGACTACCTGGAAGAGTTGTATATGTTTGGTGTGTTAGTTTTAATAATACTGTTTTAGATAAATGACACTTTTAAAATTACCTTCTAGATCTGAACACTAAATGTTTTATTAACAGAATATTCCAATACAGAAAATAAGCATTTTTGTTCATGTTTGTAAGACTGCTATGAGAATCGATAACTAAAGAGGCTGTGCTTTTTTGCCCAAGAATCACAATGTATTCCAAAGATGAGAACTAACACTACTCAGTTGAGGACATCTTAGGAGTAAACTGTTAAAACTGTTATGGTTTGGTTTTGAGGTTTTTTGCTATACAAACCTTTGTTCCTCTGACCACAGCTATGTTGAATAGTATACAGCAGAAATGCAGCTCCATCTCTTACTAGAAAACTTATGCAAAATTTACAAATGACCATTTTATTCTGCATAAATTTGACTTAAAATACTACCTTTTTTTCCAAAAGATTGCAATAATTTTTCAATTAATATTTTTGGAGGTTATCTTGCCTTTTTTACAGCTAAACGTTCTGCCAACCTCCAATCATATAACTGTTCCCCACAGTCTCTGAAAAAGTTCTCCTTACCCTCAAGACAGTCTTCTCTCAATGTTACCCTTTTAAAAGAAATCACTGTTTTTCAGAATTCAATTGTTTATAGTTAATGCACAACTGACTAGTTCCTTTTACAGTTCTAGGCTAATAAAATGTATTTTTCCTTCTGGAGGTTCACTAATACAGTTCCTATTGAAGAAGAAGGCCAGAAAAGTTTAATGTGGGATTCATCCAAATAAACATAGATGTACATATCTAAATTAGTTATTTCAGGCTCCCTTTATAGCCATTACATAGAAATAAGAATATAATGGTGTGATTTGCTTGACCTATTTTAGATCTCTTTGGGATCATATCCAAGAAATATTTCTTTTTCTCTGGCATTTATAAAGGGCACCGAGAGTGACTAATTCACATGAAGATATTCATGTGGTAGACATTTATTCCTACATAAGCAGAATTCCATGAAGAACTCCTATTGTGAAATCAGTTCTGCTGTTAAATCATAGAGTATCAGGTTGGAAGGGACCTCAAGGATCATCTGGTCCAATCTTAAATGCTCCCTAGCTGTAGATAGTTTACCGGTGCACAGGCTTTGTAAATGAGTATATAGCTGAAGTGATACATTTTAGGAAATACAGGAAGATTAAGAGAAAGATGTCTGGAGTGGAACAGAATTTAAAACTGAAGTTTTCTTCTCAGTGGAATGCTATATTACACTTCAAACTGCATTACCATATGGCTTTCTTAATACCACCTAACAGTATTTTGCATAAATTTAACTTATTCTTTCATGGGAAGGCCCTATAAGAAGCCTGTGTCAATATTAATGGTAATACAGGTTTAATTCTTTTCACTAATATATTGGATTCCTGCTCAAAAAGGGAATACGTGATCACCACGTCGCTTCTTTTCTTTTTCTTTCTTTCATGATGTTATTTTCTTCTTCTGGCCACTTTCCACCAGCTCAGATATTTCTGCGAAAAGAAAGAATGAGAAAAGTCTATTAAGTCACAACCGAGAGCTCAAAGAACGTAACTTTAAGTAGAATAGAGGAATAAAATAAGTATAGAATTTCAGAAGAAAATCCAGTTAAAAGAAATAGAAAAAAATATTTTAATTAGTTTAATTAAATAGTGAAATTTTAATATTAAATGCAGAGCAGATAACTTTATATTGATTGACTTGCTTTTTTAATCTCATTCTTCTTTTGTTCTTGACCTCACTGAAATCAATGAGAGGCTTCTTAAATCAAAATAGAAGAAAATGTGTTATTTTTTGTCCTTTGTCTCACTGCACCTCTCTGCTCTTGTTTTGATGGCTCATATCAATCCTTCTGAAACAGTTTTTTACAATTTGTGTTTTGTTTTCTTTTGGGAAAGACAGGATGTAAGAAAAGAGGAGGAAGAAAAAAATTCAAACCAATATTTGTTTTCTCATACTAATTTATTAGTTCTGAGTTATACAGTAGGAGATTACTAATAATTCCTTTTAAATAAAAGGCACGTAATTGTACCCTAGTACTAAAAACTTTGCTTAGATGTAAGCTTTATCAAAACATTTTGGGGAGAAAATTAATGAAAGAAGAGAATTTTGATTTATGCATGTCTGAGTTTATAGTCATTTAGTTGGTTGTCCACATAATTATATTGTAACACCGTAACAAAGGTAAATTAATTATTGGTTTTTTTATTGTTTAAAGAGATATTACTAGATTCACTAGCAGTAAAAGATAGACAAGAATAGATGGTTTAAACCTCCTAGATGTTAAAATCCTTGAAAGCTCTGGGTTAAGTAAGAAAAAATAAAATAAATCATTAAATAAATAAGAAAAATCCACCAGTAGTCTGTATTATTTANGTGTCAATATTAATGGTAATACAGGTTTAATTCTTTTCACTAATATATTGGATTCCTGCTCAAAAAGGGAATACGTGATCACCACGTCGCTTCTTTTCTTTTTCTTTCTTTCATGATGTTATTTTCTTCTTCTGGCCACTTTCCACCAGCTCAGATATTTCTGCGAAAAGAAAGAATGAGAAAAGTCTATTAAGTCACAACCGAGAGCTCAAAGAACGTAACTTTAAGTAGAATAGAGGAATAAAATAAGTATAGAATTTCAGAAGAAAATCCAGTTAAAAGAAATAGAAAAAAATATTTTAATTAGTTTAATTAAATAGTGAAATTTTAATATTAAATGCAGAGCAGATAACTTTATATTGATTGAATTGCTTTTTTAATCTCATTCTTCTTTTGTTCTTGACCTCACTGAAATCAATGAGAGGCTTCTTAAATCAAAATAGAAGAAAATGTGTTATTTTTTGTCCTTTGTCTCACTGCACCTCTCTGCTCTTGTTTTGATGGCTCATATCAATCCTTCTGAAACAGTTTTTTACAATTTGTGTTTTGTTTTCTTTTGGGAAAGACAGGATGTAAGAAAAGAGGAGGAAGAAAAAAATTCAAACCAATATTTGTTTTCTCATACNATACTAATTGATTATGGCTGAGTTATACAGTAGGATATTACTAATAATTCCTTTTAAATAAAAGGCACGTAATTGTACCCTAGTACTAAAAACTTTGCTTAGATGTAAGCTTTATCAAAACATTTTGGGGAGAAAATTAATGAAAGAAGAGAATTTTGATTTATGCATGTCTGAGTTTATAGTCATTTAGTTGGTTGTCCACATAATTATATTGTAACACCGTAACAAAGGTAAATTAATTATTGGTTTTTTTATTGTTTAAAGAGATATTACTAGATTCACTAGCAGTAAAAGATAGACAAGAATAGATGGTTTAAACCTCCTAGATGTTAAAATCCTTGAAAGCTCTGGGTTAAGTAAGAAAAAATAAAATAAATCATTAAATAAATAAGAAAAATCCACCAGTAGTCTGTATTATTTACATCAGTTTTGTCTTTCATTACATTTTTGTTTCAAATGTCTATTTGTTGTCCATTTATTGTTGATAGCAACAATAGTTTGCTTTATTATATTATCTTTCTCCAGGTAAAAAGTCATCTCCTTCAAAGAAGTTAAGATTTTTTCTTTTCCAATTTAATAAAATCCTAATAGTAGTGATCCATGACTTGTAGATCAGAAGGTGATTGATGGCTGCCTGCAAGTATAATAATGTCATTGCCTGAAATAAAAATATAATTCATCTAGTTTGAATTACAGATTGACTTCTAAATCTCCGATGTGTCACACGGATGCTATATTGGCTGAAAACACTAACACTGCTAATTATTATTCATGCTTTCCACAGTAAATATTCGAAGCAATTTTTAGCAGATTCCTTAATGCTTTTGTTATATACTACAGTTCCATCAGTTGAATTCAGCTCCCACCAAGAGTGTCCTAATTTTTAAGTTTACTACTTACAACTTCTAAAAGGCATTTAGGGACTTATGATTTACTGTCAGTCCACCAAGACTTGTCAATACACCAGAGTAGCAGAAGCAAGTGTCATATACTAGTAATGTTACAGTTAAACAATCATAAAGGTGACTTGTGTCAGCATTGTCATTCTCATCTTTTATGCAAATAAGCTTAGCTATACAGTGTCTGTATATAGACAGATTTTACTTGATATCTAATCATATCTTCCCATGGTTCTACTTATGCAAATTTTCTATTAAAAAAAAACACCACAACAAGCTAACAGAAAACCAGAAGATTGCAGTCTGATTTAATATAGATATATATGCAATAGGTATATGTGGCACTTAGAAGGTTCCACAAGAAAGACAGAAAAATTGAGTAAAAATATACAGGGAAGGAGAAACATGCTAATTTTTTTTAAAAAAAAATAATTTGGATTTGCCATCCATAGTTCTGAATGAATTTTATTAAAGTGGAAGAATCCTGAAAGGAAAATCTGCATGGGGGAAGGAAAATAATTCACCTTTACTACAAAAATGCATAGTAATTATTCAATTCATGGACAATGTTACAATTTTACTGTCATACTTTGGTATAGAGAGATATTATCTCATTTCCTGCACATTTTGTGCATTTCTACAGCTTTTTAACATGAAAAGAAATTTACCCCTACAACAATAAGTTCTTACAACCTGTCTGTAATTTGATGATGTTAGAAAACCTACTACAATTAATCTGTTTTTCTATATTAAAAACAAACAAACAAACAAACAACTAACTGACATTATTAGTAAGCAGAGAAGCTTCCTATTTAAAAAAAGGGACTAATAACTTAGTTTGCATTGTGAAATAAAATTTCCATGGATACATAGTAAAGACACTGTGAGATATTTCCTCTATAAAGAATTACTGAATATAAGTAGGAAAAAATGACAGCATAATATATGCATATGTATATTTGTAGGTAGATTATTAAGTATTAAATTAGCCTTGTTCTCACTATTACTGAAAAGGTAATGTGAAAATAGAAAACATTTTCAAGAACTTCAACATTTTCAAGCAGAATATGAACTTTTGTAAGTTAGGTGTTTAAACAAATTTAAATACTGTAAAGTAAAAGGAGCAATTCTAAGTTGTAGGGAAAGCTAGTCATCAGACACCTAAACTTAGTATTCACAATGTTGTTGTGTACACAATAGGTGAATATCTAAGCCCTCATTAGTGGAGATCTGGGACTTTGTCCATTTGCATAAAGACTGGTGAGTAATATGATTTGAAGCAGCATCCTTCATCACAGAGAACTGCTTTCTGTGACATGCACGAGATACTGGTTAAGGCAGGACCTCAGGAGATCCACACTGCTTATCAGCATCTTTAGTACTTATATAAGCTGCATTGTTTCCAGCTTGTAGTTTAATTATATATGTTTTTACATAGTAAATATATTCTCCTAAAAAGTGTCATTTTAAGCTGTTTTATCCATCTGTTTTCTACTGCTTTTACCTTTTTATTTACATTAATATGTGTTTATTGACAGTGGTAGTGGGATTCATCCCAACTAATAATAAATAATACTTAATAACAATATTAATTAGTAATTAGATGCCTGCTACAACATGAAACCAACTCAAAAGCACTGTTCAAATGAATTAAACCTTGAGTACATCTCCTCAGCACTAACTAAATAAGCTACCTGTTATAAGCTGGAAAACAAAAAAACCCAAACAAACAACAGAAGAACTGTGTTCTACAGATGCTCCTAACCTTGCACTTTCGTAACGTATTTGGGACAGGAGGTCAGAGGGTGACAGAAACCCTGGAGGCAATTGGGTTGCACATGGGTATCAAGAAAGTCCAAAAGTCTGGCTTGCAGCTGTGCGATCAGCAAGGCTGTTGGTAGTTTATACCAATAGTCTAATTCAGAAAGCAATAAATGATTAAAACAATGGCCTCTGAAGAGGTCAGGGGGAGACATCCTGGACGTCTGATGCTGTGTAGAAGGCTGAGCTCAAGGTAGAGCCATTACAGGAAAAGCCAAGACCTGACAAGTTGTCTGGTCAGAGAGACCATCCCATTCCTGTACATCCAGGACATCGGTCAGAGATAGTTTGGAAGCTCTGGGTCTCTGAGGTGTCCGAGTTGGGTGTGGGGGGAATAGAAATTCTAGAAGTGAAATTGCTATCTGCCCTCTGACTCCCACCTGCTGAGTAAAGAGATTTTAGGTTGTATGTCAGAGAGTCATGGGGTTGTGTCATTGTGTCTACCTCACTCCTAGTTGCCCTATGACATCTGAGCAAAAGCTAGCCACTGTAAGATCCTTTTATAGTCTGCAGATTAAAAAAAGCCAAAAGAACATTTTTTTTCAGTGTAACTTAGATGTTTCATTGCAGAATTGTCCTCTGGGTGTTCCTGCTCTTTCCAGTCTCAGTGTAAAGTGAACTTAAGTGTTTAACTCAGGGAAAAATGTCTTTCATTTATCTTCTGCAAAAATTCCTCTGAAGTCAGGTAGTATATATCCAAGAACAGATGAGCATTTTGTAATATGAGTGTCTAGAAATACAAACACCAATTTAGCCCTGCTCTTCCAAGAATCTTCTAATAATACCATTCCCCACAACCTGTATGACAAATCTGTATGACTACTAGGTCACGAATTACAGATATATCAATGATAGACAATGCTAATATAAATATTAATAGATTTAATGTTTTCTTTTAGGATTCATTTCTAAATAAATGAATTTTAATCACTGAGTTCACTCAGGTTACCCTGATGGTACGAAATAAGTATAACCTCAACATAAGCAGTGGGTTCAAACATCAACTTTTTTTATAAAACAGTAGCCTTCATACAAAAACATGAAAATAAAAATTTAATGGAAGGCATGGAATAATCCATAATTTATTATCTTCAGATAATTTCCAAATAATGTGTTGCACTCAGCAGTCAAAATGCCTCATGTTTTAGATATGAAAACCACCAACTATCCCCTGCCTATATACTAAAACTTTCATTTTATTCTGCATCATCCCTTATGCATTACCAATACATAGATCTGTGAGTCCTCTAGAGCTAAAAAGAATGTCACTGCTTTAACAGTGTGTCAATATAGTAACCTGGAAACTACATGGTGTCGCTGCATCAGCGTAGATCCGTGAAATCAAGAAACAGACTGGAGCCCAGAGGAATTTCCTAGAAATATGTTCACCTTCCCACAGTATTGCTAAAATCTGCAAATTATTAAAATAAGAACATATATTTGTACGTGTGTGGATATACATATATACACATGATAAAAACCTCCCAATTCAGAAATTTGAAACTGATTTGTAACGGTTTATTAATGCTAAAATTAACATGAAGTATAAATATTTCAAAGAATTTCAGTGTCCTTCTAAGAACACTCTATAGTCATAACTTTTTTTTCTGGACAATAATAGGCAGGCTATTCCAATAGTTTGTGAAATACAGCCCTTTCTCAGCTCTGACATTTCTAGCATATCTCACTGAAGCCTTCCTTTTCAATATAGTTTCAAGTAAAATAACTCCCATGCATCAGTTGAAAATTAATCAACCTGTAGCTTGCGCATTTGTCAACATTCAACCCACTATCAACAGAAGAAAGTCAGAAAATTTGGTTTCTGAGCTACAAATAACATTTCTGCTCTGCGCTTACCTTCTTAGAAAAAAAATATGTTTTAAAATGTCAACTCTCTCAACATGACATAGCATAATCACTTTATTCTTGTAATCAAGCATGAAACAAAGAACATAAAAAAGACTCAATACAAACAGACAAATACCCCAAAGGAATGAAAACCTGTTTTTCCAGTTTCAGGAATGGTATCTTGCACAGGGAGACATCAGAGGATACTGCTGATTAGCCAAAGACTGATTTCTTCTCATTTCACTGTTTTTCAGTCTGACGCAAGTAAATTCTCCCTCAGCTACTCTGAGCTGTCCAGGTAGGATCCAGCTGTGTTAACACAGTCCTATGTTTGAATTAATAAGTCCTGCTGAGAGTAAAAGACTGTGGAGACCTACCAAAGCGGTGTGAAGTACAGGTCTAACCACAATTTCTCTTGCAGGAAGGAACCTTACCTTTGTAGAAGTCCCATTTATAACATATGAAATAAGATGGCCTGTGCAGATACTAATTACTGCATTTTCAGGGGGAAAAAAAGAATGCAAAAAATTCCATTGATTGTTAATAAGCTGCCTTGGTAGCTTTTATTCAGATACAGATGCATTAAAGCATTAGTAGAATTCTTTTCTAAATTCTTTGTGAAGTATGTCTTACCAGTGAGAAAATGATATGGAAGTTTGGTTCAGCAACTATAAATGTCATTAACAAAATATGTATTCTTCAGACTTAATTAGACATTACATTATCAAACTATTGAAGGTCCAAGAGATAATAAAATGTAACTGCCACTACCAAGAATATAATAATATCTTAATAATTTAAAACAGATTACATATAAAAAATTACAGTCAAGACATAAGAATTTGCAAGTGGGGTAAATCATGTATCCTGTCAAATAACGAAATGACTTGTGTGAAAACATGACCGATCTATTTCTAATTATTTTCCTTCTTAGTATCTACATCTCTCTTCTAACCGAGTATCAAAATTCACTTTAGTTATTCTGAAGCATATGGGTGACTCTCCATTTTTATACAAGCATCATTTGCTTACTTTTTAAATCTATGAACATTTCTCCAGAAGTGTACCTTTGTAGAAGAAAGTCCAGACAATCAAACAAAAATATCAAGGGGACCATGACAAAATCTCTGATATGTATCATTCATAAGGGTAAAGTTCATCCTTAATTCAATCAAGTCATATGCTTGCTTGACCCACCTTAGCAAATAGCCTGTACAATACCACTTAATATAAGCAAGTATAAACTGTGTGTATATAATTGAAATTATGAAACTGTTTGAAAGAATGTTTGCCCCAAATTGATCATGTTAAAGAGGAAGCCAGCCCTCAGTGGGATTAAACAGTAACTGATGAGGGAGACAAAGAAACTTTTGAAGCAAAGAAGGAGGCAGCTGGAAGAGAAGTCTAAAGAAAACATGAAAATATTTAACATGGGGAAAGGAAGAAACCTTGCAGTGGAAGCAGCAGCAGTCAGACCTGCTTTGACACTGCAAGACATCACCCTGCACATGATGACTACTGCCCAGGCTGGGGACAACAGCATCCCCAAAAGCTGCCATAAGCCACTGCACTCCTGCTAGTTGGGTGGCACTGCAGGGTGCAAAACATGGGGACCAACACCTCAGCTGTGTGTTTTGTCTCATGTGGCACTTGCTCTCCAGTGTGTGCATTTACAGGCTGTAGGGAGGAGTACAGGTACAGGCAAAGCTTGAACACTTATGTCTTCCCCTGGAGGGGAGTGTGCACCCTGCACTCCCAGGGAAGGAGCTTGCTGGTAACCTACAAAATCTTTGAGAGAAGGGTTATGCATCTGTGTGTGTGTGTGAGTGTGTTTGTGTTGGGGGGGACAATGAGAACATTTTGGAATTAGTTATAAAAGGGTGCATAGGAATTTTTCAATTATTATTAGCATTTCATGTGTCTAGTATTGGGTTTATCTGATGTATTGCTGATATTGATCCTGAACATGTAGTTCACTGATTTCTGGGTAATTACAAATTAATAAATCTATGAATCAATTCAATCATTTTTGTTTGTTTGCTTGCTTGCTTGCTTTAAATGAGTTCTACCTTGCAATAATCATATAATAAAATAGATTAACAACATACAACAGTAGTTAGTGAACTATCAGCAAAAAACTACTACTGCTTACATCTACAAAAAAAATGATTGGCCATGACACAATGCCACACAGTATGCTTTATTTACCTTAAAGAACTTTGACAGGCAAAACTGATAAATAAAAGTTCTCTTAAAAAATATGCACATATTATGTGACCCAAGTTGGTTACCTCAAATTTGATACATTTAATATCAATAGAGTTGTCCTGGTTTGAGGT
>VWZL01000445.1:614629-669771 GCA_013396915.1 Stercorarius parasiticus | reverse complement strand
GGCCATCAGCGGCATCCACGCATGGTGTATGCCTCGGGCCGCGGCCGGTGACGCTCCCTGGTCTCCGCCGCCTCGGCCTGCTGTGGAGGGCTGGTTTTCTCCAAAAGCTTCCTCTTCTCAAAGGGGCTGGCCTTGGCAGCCTGTCCCCACCCCGGCCCCGCTGGCTGCGGCTGGGGGAGAGCCGAGCTGCACAGACTAACCTTTCTTGGCAGCTCCGACCGCGTCTGCGGCTTCCTGCTCGGGCTGACGTCAGGCCCCGGCCCCAGTGCTAATCACATTTTCCTTTCCATGGGCGCCTGTTGCTCCGGCCCCATTGCCAAATGACCAGTTTCACATGCCGGAGGTGGAAGACGCTTTCCTGGGGGTTACGCACAGCTGGCACCAACGCGGGCTGGGCAGCAGCCACTCAGCCCAGACCTCGGCCACCGCTGCGGGTGTCACCCAGCAGGGTGGTCACCCACACGGGTACAGACCTGTGTGTGTATGTTTAAACATAGATTGCTGAGAGCTACACCAACCACACTCCCCACAGTGCCGGGGGCTGTATGACAGGGCATGGAGAAAGTTTCAAAGACCTCACAAGATGCAGGAAAGAAGCGCGTACCGCAAGAGCAGGCAGCACAAAGCACCCCAGTAACCCTCAGCAGCGACCCTGCTGCCAGTCTGGCTGTCACCAGCGGTGCGCAACCAGCACAGCACACGGGGGTTCACGCAGTATGTGCAGTACCATAGCAGATACAGGGAGTAAGAAGTAAAAATCCTCAGAAGTGGTCGTGTGGCCAGGTCTCGCTAGTAGAGGACTAGGTTTAAAATATGTTCTTAATGATTTTTCTAAATTTTTAGGTTTTCCCTTTTTTTTAATGTAATCAGCTTTTTATTAAAAATTATAATGAAATAATTTGCCAGTGTACATGCTACAAATACTTCTGGCAAAATGATCTACTTGGAGAGCCTCATAGCTGTACCTCTGCCATCACGGGACAGTTCACAACGCGTCATTGTAACCCATTCCTCGGTCTGTTCTTTTCGTTTACATTCAGCCCTACATCTTTTGTATCAATTGCAGAGAGTGCTGTAAGTTTTGAAAGCTTTTAATGTATATTTCTTTATAATCTGCATATAGTTCACAGTACAGCTAACTCTTGTTTTCAGTATCAAACTTTCCAATTTTGGCAGCTTTCTATACTTCTTGCCTCAGAAATCATGAACTTTTCAAGTATCATTAAAGTAACAATGCATTTCTTACCCCCACTGTGGCAAGGAAAAGCTGAAAAATGTGATATTAATGTAGCTGAATATTCCCCTCCCCTTTCCCTGCTTACAGTCCCTCTGACACATACCTAAATTCTCTGCCATGGGAAGATGATCAGGGCATCTCTAAAAGTCACGTAAGACAAAACTGAAATTTGTGTTGCAAAGAACTGGATAAAAGCAGGAAGAAATCACACTTCTTTCCCTTGGGTACTGGGAAAAACCTGTGAAACCTTTTGGACTATTTGTCTCATGGGAAAACGAGGGTAAAGAATGCATCCAACCATGCGCACGGCTTCAGTTTTGCACTAAACATTATATGTAATAAAAAGTTTTACAAGGGAACTGAAATTTACTTTTTCAGATGGAGACTGGAATGATCCCCTATACTCCCGTTGTTTAGGCTTCACTCTCACGCAGGGAGATATTGGGCAGGACTGTAGTGCGGTGAGCTCTCCTCGAGGCCCTGGACACTGACCCACTGTCAGAATAATTGTCTCTTGCTCTGGTGCTTTTCAGCTCCAGCTGGGACCAGCCACTTCCTGCGTCCCACCGCCCCGCGCCAGCCCTTGTGCGGTGCCAGCAGGGATGTCCAGCCTGGTCCTGACCTTGTTCCCTTGGCTCACGCTGCTCCAGGGATGGAAAATGAGACAGCGCTGACTCCCCTCAAAACCACCCACAGTATTCATGTAGTTGTCACAAGTAAACGACAACTTTCACTCATTACTAGTCCAGCTGAGTGACTAGTGGGAGGTTCCATTTTCCAGTGTTCATGTCTTAGAGCCATCTGGGGTTTCCTCTGGTCTTTTTCCATTCTGACCTAAAGGAGCGCTCCTGAACAGAAGAAATTCACTTTCTTGCATATGTTGAGCATTTCTCCAGAAGTTTACCTGTCTATAACATCTGGGTTTGTTTGTTTTTTTTTTAACATATTTTATCAATAGGAGTTCTTGAATGGCCAAAAATTCCTAGTACAGCATTTCTGCATCTGCTTTAACAATTCTAAGTGAACAGGCTTTTCTGTCAATTACTTTCTTACATCTGTCCGTGCCTTGCGCTTTGAATAAACACTCAAATCATGGGTTTGGATGAAGAATGAAAATCAAATGATGTGCGAAATATTACGAGCCATTGCATTCCAATGACAAACAAGATGTAATCCAATTGTTTTTATGCTAGAATGCCTCTAAGCAAAAAAAAAAAAATAGTAAATACGATACACAGCTGGGCTGATGTTATTACTGAACTAATCCACGGTGGGTCTTGTGAGCAGTTGATAATTTGACTGTTACGCCTAGCCCAGCTAAATGAAGGTGTTATTTAACACGCCCACAGTCACTGCCATGTTGGATAAAGAGACAAGACAGACCCAGCAAGACCTGTCACAGTACTGCCAGGCTGCGGCAAGAGAATCAAACGCAGCATCAGGTGTGACTCAGTGGGCTGTGAAAACAAACCTCATCAGCTATTTGTAAGACGTGGTTTTAAATGCTTCTTGTCTTGCAGAGGCAGTTGCTAAGTTTTTAAATCTGATGTATGGAAAAAAAAGGTATTTCATGATTTGTCAACAGGAAAATCAACACTTAGATGTTACACAAGAGCTAAAATTAGCTCAGTAGTTACAGAATTAATCTCACGAGAAAACGTATCCACATTGCAAGAAAACAGCCGTGGGAGGAACAGAGGGGGCAGCTGCCTGAGCAAGGTCCTGCATCGGATTTTGCATTTGTGTTCAGTCCCTTCCTCTCCCAGACTTCTTGCAAAACTCTGGAAAACTCAATTTCATCTGCAAAATGAATCAGAATTTCCTTTGTTATCTTGTCTTGGGAAAGTATAAAATTTCAAGCATGGATTGTCTCTTGCTATACATTAAACAAGAGGCAATCATCATTTTAAAAATAAAGTACTTCCTACACTTAGTAGTTGTGCAAAGAGTAGGCAGCAATTCCTGGCAGAATAAAACGGTAGTATGAAGTTGTGAAGCTAGATCCAAATAACGTATTTTGGTACTAAAAATCAGATGCTACAGTGCCTAACAGGGACAGCTGCCTGCTGTG
This sequence comes from Stercorarius parasiticus, assembly GCA_013396915.1. Taxonomy (NCBI): domain Eukaryota; kingdom Metazoa; phylum Chordata; class Aves; order Charadriiformes; family Stercorariidae; genus Stercorarius; species Stercorarius parasiticus. The sequence goes on along the minus strand of VWZL01000445.1, from coordinate 666,463 downwards.
GAATCCCAGCGTCCCTGTCTGGCCTCTGTTCTGCCCATGAGGCATTTCCCACTGCAGGAGGGGACAGAGGGCAGCCGGGCTGCTGTGCAAGGACAGCATCTGCGCTTCGACGAAGTGCTACAGCTGAAGAGCTGAAGCAGGGTTTGTAAAATTCCTGTCCTGGAACTCGTGTATCTCAAGGATTGAGGGAAATGCCTCCACCTCCTTGGGACTCTGTGGGTAAATGCACACTGTCTTCCAAAGGATCAAATCAGTTCCACATTGAAAACACAAATTGGTGAGCGAAAGGTGGTAGAGTGAGGGTGTGGATATGTGACTGCAGATTACAGCACATAGGTGAAAGATGGTCTCGACCCTGAGAACTGTTTCTGCATGTTTATGCAATTTAAATTGAACAGTTATTGAGTAACAACCCAACACTCCCTGCTTTGGGCGTACCCTCATCGGTCAGGTTCTCCATGGACTGATGGATCTTTGGTTCATTTCTACACAATAACAACCAACCCTCAAGTCAGTCTTTGAAAGAGTGGATGGAAAACATCCCTCAGAAAATGGGCTGAACCACCACAAACTAACACAATGCATCCACAACTGACTGTTGCCTACCAGGGGCTGCTCTTTAGCTAAGGGCTTAAGTTGCCTTGGAATTCAGTAGATGTAACTAAAAGCTAAGCAAAAGCAGGATACTCCCATGAGCGATGAGATCACGAGGCAGCAGGTTTTGTATGTTTGTTTTTGGCAAGTCATGGGTACATAAATATGCTTTTGTCCTCTAACATTCAGGAGTCCAAGGAATCTGATCCATTAGTGGCGACAAACATTGTACTAGAAAAGCATCACCGACTGGCTGTATACTGGAAAAAGTCACAGGCTAATGGAATAAATTCAAATTATTCTAATAAGCAACAGAAGAGATCACAGGCCCCACATAAATCAGAAATATAAAGAATGTTCACGATTATGTATAGATCTGTTAAACCTAAGACCTAATGCCTACTGCATTAAAAGAAAAACTACAGAATCAGGCAGGCTGGTTTTCTGCAACTGGCTGGCAGTGCTGCCACGTTAAGCACAAGGCACAGCATCACAAGGAGAGAAACTCCTGTTAGGTACCTGCAGGACAGCACTTGCAGGAGCAGAGTGTGGCACCTGCTAACCTACAGGCTTCCCAGGAGCTGGGTGACTTCTGACACCTGCTCCCGAGGCCTGTGCAGGCTCACTTTCTCCGAAAGAGATCTGCAAACAGTGGTAAAAGCAGAAATTGTAATGTAGCTACATTCGTGCAGACACTGCCTAGAGCTGTGAGAATAGTTTAGTGTTAGCCACAACGCAGTCCTGCAGCAACAGGGGGCTGAACGGTTGGTAAACTCAATCCAAAGGCACCTGATACCGATCAACTCGAACGACATTGAGGAGTATTGCAAGCATATGGTCACAAGCACTGTGAAGTAATTCAACAGAATTTACTCTAAGTAAAAAAGCATGGATTTACATTTTTATGACAAAGATCAATTCATACGCTTCAAATACATAAGGAAAACAAGTTTACAAAAAGGGGAGACATTTCATAATTACAGAATATGGTGATATTCTCAGTCAGTTTCACAGCCGTGTTTCTTAGAATGTGTAACGAAAGACATGTATGCCACAGCAATAACCTGCTATAATCTCCTATCAACCTGCTTCTAACATTGAACCACACTACATCTCTTCCTTGGTGGACAATTCATGTATCTGCTAAAAGCAATGCTGCTTTGAACTGCATGTGTACATTCACACAAATGCACATTCTAATTGAGGTACGGGGGTAACAGAACATAGGTAAAGAAGTGTTTTCTCTGCTTATCTAGCCTGTAATAAAGCATAGATCTGTCTATGAGCCGGATCCAGCAGTAGGTCTGTATGAGCTGGTACAGCCTGCTGTCTGTTCCTTGGGAGATACCAGCAATGCAAGTGGTCCACGCTCCCTGAAAAGGCTTCCCACTGCAACCTGAACTGCTGCATTGCGATGGGAAAAGGTAGGGCTCAGAGCATCTACCCTCTAGGAATGCTACCTGATATACCTTTACAGGCAGTTGGTGAAGCAGCTGCGGAGGAGAAAGGCATCTCAAAACTAGGATCCAGTCCATATGGCTGACTAGGTTGGATCCCCTTGAGATCAACTAGGCGAGAATCCAATCATGAAGGACAAATAAGGCATTTAAGGTATGATCTGCATAAAAATGTGTCAGGCTCAGAGTGGATATGACACAGGTATATAAATGCAAAGGTGACAGGCAGAAAAACCCCCAAGCATTTACACGTCATCTTTCCACCAACATAACGTTTCGGGTCAGGTCCTCAGAAGGTGGTGGTGGAAACCCTTGCATACACAAACTGCCCCACGCCTTGTGATTCACAGGCAAATCTAGGCTAAGTGTTAGAGAGTGAAATTCCACCGAACACAAATTATTTGAGCAAAACAGGTGTTGGTCTGCCACTTATAATCATTAGAGTCTACATCAAATTAATCCTCAGTGCAATTTACTTCCTAATACAAAGACAGCTGATCTGTACACATACTCTCTAAAGAGATGACCTGATCCATGCCCCTATTCAGAGTTCTGAGATAGTCCAAATAAAACTCTGAGCTTCACCCGTGTGAGACCTCTAGAGTCATCCATTTGCAATATGCAAAACGAAGAATGGAACTCAACCATCAGGAACGTCCTGTATAGTCTTTTGGATCTGACTTACCATCACAGCAAGTTTTCCACAATTTAACCGAGTTATGTTTCAGAACTTAAAATACAGACATTAGTTCTCGGCATGTTTCGCAGTGACTATCCCTGCTTAAACTCAGTGGTTTGCTATTTAAATAGAGTCTAGAATGAGTAATGATGTTATTCCAGAATTCCGTTCAACATTTCACTTCTCTCCAGAGAAAGCCGCTGAAGATCCTTCCTAATATCAGGATGATTTTCCAGGTCTTCATATAATGACCGAACAATGTCCAGTTTTCTGTAGTCCACTGGTTTGACCAGGCTGCGAACAACCTGGAGACATCTCTCCTTCAGGGTGAACACTGAGGATAAAAACATACACACACACGACCTCATCACAAGGGCTCTCCAACACAGGACAGCACTTCTCCAGGTGTGTGAATACAGAACATAACACGCAGCAGCGTTATTCAAAACACGCTGGACTCACTAGGAAGAGAGGAAAATAACTTGTTTCCTGTTGTGAGGTGTGCTACAAAACCCATCAGAGACATATACAAATGAGAGGTTTGTAAATAGCTCTAACCAATACAGGGCAACGACACAGCTCTATTAGAAACCCTTATGATCTCTTCCTATTTCTGAGGCAGCTTTTATTGTTCAAATACTTGACTTCTTACTAGATCCTTACACTTAAGTCCCAAGAGATCCAGCAGAAAGCTCACCGGATCCCATAACACATGCAGTCCCATTCCGTTTACCTGGCAGCGTGATGTCTGCCGTATTCACGTTGGGAGCCGCTACGAACAGTTCCTGCTGGTTGACGAGGAGGCCATCATTTGTCCCCGCATCCCGGAAGAGCCAGAGATGACCTGGGAGAGAACAAGGTGGAAATGCAGGCGTTTATTTTACTTTAACGAGCGTTTTTTGAGGGGCAGCCGTCTGCAAACGAGCTGCTCTCCCTGTTTACGGGCCACCACCGGTGCCCTGGTCGCCTGGGCAACCAAGGGAGGGATGTCCCCGAGGATGGGGGATGTCGCCGAGGAGGGGAACGCAGAAGACCCCCCCCCGCCGTAAGGTGTACCCAGGAGCGCGGCCTACCTCGGCCCGGCCCGGCCCTACCCACCCCGGTAGCTGTGCATGATCCGCCCGGTGCGCGGTTGCAGCACTGGGTAATAACGCGGCCTGCCTTCGAAATCCACCCAGATGGGGAGGACGGAGCGGGGGCTGCGGTTGTTGAAGAGGACCTCGGAGAGTTCGCGGCTGTTGAGGGACCGAAGGACGGAAGGCCTTGCCGGCGACATCCCGGCAACCGCTCCCCTCCGCGGCGGCGCGGTGACGCGCATAATCTGATTGTCTTTAATTGGGGAAAGAAAAAAGCCCGTTATTCCTCAGCGCCCGGCACCAACCCTCCATAAAAAAAGCCCCAGGAGGGTAATCTTTAAGGGAAGCGGTGTTTAATCGTTAAATGGTGCAACTCAGAACACTGAGCAGAGGTAGGCATATATAAATATATGTATATATATCATGGTACCTTTCACGCCAAAAGGGATGACTGGCATTTGACTGATCTTTAACTCAAGAAAAAAACGCCAAACACCTCAAAATATAAGGTATTAAAATGTTACTGTGCTTGGTTTTCATACAATTGGCTAGGTTGGAAGGGACCTATCAGATCATCCAGTCCAACCATCAACCCAACACTGACAAAACCACTAACCCGTGTCCCTCACTACCAAAGCCACCGCTAACCCATGTGCCTCAGCACCTCGTCTGCCTGTCTTTTAAATCCCTCCAGGGATGGCGACTCCACCACTTCCCTGGGCAGCCTGTTCCAATGCTTGACGACCCTTTCTGTGAAGAAATTTTTCCTAATACCCATCCTGAACCTCCCTTGGTGCAACTTCAGGCCATTTCCTCTCGTCCTATCGCTTGTTACTTTAAAAAAAAAAAAATCAACAGTAACAAACCAAGGCATTAATGCATTTTAAGACTAATATACCCAGATTAAGTAGTACAGTTCACTAGAGCAGGAAAATGGGAAAATCTGTGGTGACCGTGTTTGGCAAGGTTCCTCCTGTCCTTGAAAGAAGTTATGTTATCAGGAGCAAAATGTCACTAGGAAGTTACACAAGGCGGTCGCATCCTCAGAGTCCAAAGATATGAGGAAATGACTCTGAATACCAGAATTATTTCCTCTAAACCCAAGAAGTCCTTACTCTGTATCCCTCTTTCTTCATCTTAACAAAAATTTTGCAACCCCAAAACTTTTCTTGGAAACACCTATTACATCAAAACTTCTGTTCAAGTCTGAACTTTTATGCCAGGTTTCAGAAATTAGTGCCTACAATTAGGTTCCTCAGTAACTCCCAATTTTCACAAGTACTGAGAGTACAGCAGCACTCAATGGTGATAAAGGGAAGTGCAAATCTACACCAGTTTCGAAACTCAAGCTGTGATTATTAGAAGAAACATATGACAATAGGAACCAAATCTGGCCCCTTTACTACCTCTGCCTTTGACCATAACAGGAAAATTTTTCAAGAAATAGTACTTGCAACTCTAAATGTCAATGGTTATCTACTCTTCAAGAGTGAAGCTATCAGAACCCAGGAAAAAAAATATTAGTAAAAGAAAAGGGCAATTCCTTTGTTTTAGCAAAGTATTAGAGTATTTACATAGCCGCTTCATGCAACAACAGTGTGCATCACCTTGACACCATCAAAGAAACCATGCAGCACAGAAACCACGGATGCTGTTGACACTGTTTCATCCAGAAAGACAACTGTGTAGTAAATAAAGGGCTGCATTATCCTTTACTGGACATGGACCAGAAAAAAATACAATTAAGACTTACCTCATATGCAAAACTTCTAAAACTTTAATACCTGTTAATTCACCTCTAAATACGTACACATACTCGGCACGAATACACTTTAATGAAAACGGCAAACTGGTTAACTAGTGTTTTCAGCCTCTAATGAGCGAAGAGTAAGAGGTTTGAGAAATCACAGTACATTTACAGAAGAAAAAAAAATATTTGCAACTTCAAGTTATTCAACAGGTAATATATTTTTGTAAATACTGTAGCAGAACTACAGCAGTTAAATCACCTAATAAACGTATTGCCACCTCGATGTGTCTACAGTAGACACTGAAATAAGGAACTTCTTAATGTAATTGCTGAAAAGTATCTCTGTTCTCCAATAGTAACTACAGACAGTTTGCTAAGGCTGTGTGTGTTACCCCCCTCACCCACAGCAGTGGTACATTAAAATATGGATTAGACATTTACTAATAATTAGCACTAAGTTGAGGTAACAGGTAAAAAAAACAGTATCATCAGCATACTGCTTACTAATTGGCATTGGCTTATCAGACCATAAAAAGCAGATACTGGTTTATTACCTTAGTTTACATTTGGGCAATGGTATAAATTAGAAAACTTCAGTTTGGAAAAATCCTACATTAAAGAGATACTACCTCTAAACCCTTCAAGATGATGGTCTTGGTAGTCCTGTCAGTCACTTTAAGATACATGAGCGATTTCTACAGTTTGAGGAATGAAGTCAACGCTACCTCCAAAGGTGCCTCAACATGTTTTCTACTATAAGCAGATGAAATAAACATTTAACTGAAAACTATACTGGATGTGGTAGAGAAGACTCAGGCAAAGGAAGGCATTTTTAATTCCACTACTGAATTTCAGTTTGGGTGGCAGGGAGGAAAGAGGTGATTTAAACAACAAGGTTTCAGAACACATAGTACAACTGGTAGCTCTCAAGTTGATCCCCGGTTTAATATTCCTGTTACACAATTTCCACATAGGTTGGTTGTTTATTTTTTTCTTAGGAGTTGACAGACCTATGATCTCAGGTGTCTGCTTTACCAGACTGCTATTCAACAAATTCTGGAGGTGTCTCTTTGTCTCCTTCCAGGCAGGTTACCAGAATGATCTTTTTTCTTCTGCTCTTTCCCAGGTGCGTTTCAGAAGATACACTGCAGCATGAAGTCCTCCTACATTCACCCATACAGTCTGACCTTTGCGCCAGATGTGTCCCATTCGTGACAAGGCCTACAGTCCAAAAAACCAACGAGAGTTGTGAGGCTTCAAGGTAAGATCGTAAGGGTAAGTTTGCTTTAGAATTTTTTTTTAGTATTCTAAATCACATCTGATAGCAACATCACATGACCCTTTGGGTCCAAAACTACATTTAAATAATTTAAATAATTACCACTCTAAAAATAGATCATCTTCTGTAACAAAGTCAGCTTACTATTTTTTTCTCACTATATTGTCATGTGTAAATAGGTTTGATTTTTGTCTCACGGAACATACCTTAGCAAAGCATTTCTTGTCCTGTGTAAGCAGCACAGCCCTGCCTGTCCCCGGTGTGCAGATCCGACCCATCTCCATCAGGCAGGCTGGATAGAGATCCCAGTTCTTCTTCTTTGACCCTATCCTGCAAAATACATTAAGATCCCCTTTGTGATCACTGAGAAATTGTTAAGTGTGGTTGGTCTTTCAGACAAGGATTAACTCATTCAGGACCACATTTACTATTAATTTCAACCCGCATTTTTAACATAGAGTACATCGATACTTCTCAGTTAGGCCCAGTTAACCCTAGCCCTGGACAGGCAAGCACATGCAGTAACGCCAGTAAAGGGCAGTAACTTCACCAGTGATAGCTCACCTCTTTCCAAACGGCATGTCTGTCACAATAATATCCACAGAACCCGTCCGCAAAGGGAGATTGCAAATATCCCACTGAATGATGTCTAAGGGTATGCCCAGGGAAGTACTGCTGCAAGTGCAAAGACGTTTATCTCAGACACGATTTACTGAGAAGTATTTTTAAATTGAGGAGTTCTATAATGTTAGCAAAAGAACAAATGGGAAAATATGAACAAGACAGTCAAATGCATCAATGCAAAATGGATTTCTTTACATACAATACTACAGGAAAAGAAAATCACTGGTACTCTTCTCACCTTTCCTTATTCTCATTTTTCTTTAGTAAAGAACAGATGTTGTTTGCTGCTCTCTTTACAGCTTGTGGGTTATTATCACCAGCAATATGGTAGCAGCTAGGCCATTCTGTAGCTCCCTAGGGGAAAATATTGATAGTAAGGAACATCAGCATCAACGTTGCTTAATTTAAAAAAAAAACAAACACCAAAGCAAACAAGCAGAAGAATTACTCAAATATGACAGAACACAACAAAGCAACTGGAAGTGGACATCAATAATTTTAAACTTCTGTAACAAATACCCGTTATAGGTATGATGCATCTTAAAAGCTCAAATTATTTTTGGATTTAGTTTCTTCCTGCTACAGCTTTGGGAAGGAAAATAAGGTCACTTACAAAAAGTGTATTTCTATCCGTTTAAGAGTTGGTGAGATACTTTTGGAGTTGGCTGTTCGGTTATTGTCAAGAAAACTCAGACGTATTATTCAGCTGCGGATTCTGTCAAATTTATTAAGTTAAAAAATAAAGGAAGAATCACCTCTATTGGTATTGCACCTGTACCACACATGGGATCAACTATGATATCCGTTGGCTGTGGATCACAGAGTCTGAGCAACAGAAAAAAAAAAAAAGATATGGTGAGAAAAGTCTTAAAAACGTGAACTTCTGAAAGGAAGGAAAACTGAACTATTTTAATCACTCCGATTCTACCCTTCTTGCAAAAAAAAAAAAAAAAACCTTCTATGTGATTATTTTTTCCATTCATTAATTAGCATTGTGTAAGCACCAATACAGTGAAATACTTTCAAGAATATGATACCGTATTTTGAGAATTGGCTAATGGATCACAGCAAACATTTACTTGACTAAGCAGGAAAACATCCACTGTTAATTACAAAGTACACTGTTTCAGCAACTATGCTTTTTTCTTTTTTTTTTCCTTTAAGAATTAATAGAAATGGCTTTTGAGGAAGCAGTGGGGGGATAAAGGGTCTAATTTCTGAAACAAAATGACTTGTTAACTGAGAATAATATAATACTATGCAATCGCACCGACCTAAGCATGCCATAAGCGAGAGTTGAACGAAGAGTTGTGGGTCCAAAATGCGTAATATTTCTTCTGTGAAGGCTCTCTTCAGTTAATGCAATGCCCACAACTACTTCATTATTGTGAATATTCAGAAGAACCTAAAGAAAAAACTTAACTAAATTTCAGGAGTAACAGAAGTTTTCCATAGCACACCTGTTAAATATTTATAACAATCTTAGATGGTAATTTAAAAAACAGGAAATAAGTATAAAAGAGCATTCTTGGAAGAAAAGCAATGCGCCATTTTAATGGCAACAATGGACAAAATTCACACATTTTCTCATTCACACAGAATCTTTTACACAAGACTTCATGAAGTGCCATAACCATTACACTGACTTTTTTAAAATCTTATTTTATAAGTACGGGGGGAGTAGGGCAAGTCCTGTGAGTCACAGTGAAGCATTTGCAAAGCAGCAATAAAAATCACATTCCTCAGAATTAAGAAAGAAGAATTTTTACAATAGAAATGTAGGTGTTTCCAAGGCACAACACTATACCTCTACATCAAAGTTAGTCATGTCAGCTTTCCACTGGAAGTGCTCCTGCACGGCTCCACCGAAGTCTCTCGCAGCCTCATTTGACGTGAAACTGTGCTTATCTCCTGCTCTGTTGCACGTAACACGGAACTTCAACACCTTTGCGTCTCCTTCACCTGTCTTACCCTCACCAGCCTTGGTCTCACTCCCAGAACCCGCCTGCAATTCCTCTTTAGCATCTGATTGTTCATTATCCTCCTCCTCCTCCTCGTTTCGGGATGCCACTCCTTCTGGCTCTTCTGTATCCTGCTCGCTAACAGGTTCCACTCCTGCAGCATTTTGGGCACAGTCCTCCTGTTTACTGGCCTCTTGTTCATCTGTTCCTTCCTCCTCTCCATCGTTATTCAACTTCTCTTTGCTTGCAGTACTCTGCAGATTATGTTTTTTGCGTTTTGTCTTTTTCTTTTTTAAGCTGTTGTTCAGCTCCCAAACTTTCAATGGATTGGTCCAAGGCAGTGTTTTAACCAAATCTTCCAAATCCTTCAGAGCATCTTCCTGTAAAAGACAAAAAAAGTTGTGCTTTGAAGTCATTCCCTCCCTTTAAAAACTACCCCTTTTTTAAGTCTCTCGAATTAGTTTCCTAAACATGTAACCCACTACACAGTCAAGCAAAGCTTACAGCTTTTTGTGCAATTTTTGCCATAACTAAACTGAATTGCACTTCAGGTCACAGGACCCATAGTATTTAATAATTTTTCTTGTCAAATAAACAGCTAGGACTAAATTAAGCCACTGTAGTGACACTTTACCGTCCCGTGTCTAAGTGTGACCTCCAAGCATGGTGTCAGCTCTCATCCTAGATTTTGCCTAGGAAACTTACTTAACTGAAGAAATGTTGTTTGCCAACACGACTGCACTTCTGTTTTACAAGGCAGCAAAGACGATCTGGGATAGTGTCACGAAAAAAATTAAAAGAAAACTTGTTTGTGAAAACAGAATAATTCCTGAAACTAGTCTTAAATTAAAAAAAAACACTCCAAATCCCAGAACTGACTGAAAAATGAGGAATAACTCACCTTGTTCTCTTTAAACTGGTAGTCTTTAAACTCCTGAACAACAACAAATAAATTATCCACTGACCTTAGACGATGGACCTAGAAGAAATGAGAAGCCACGGTGGCAGGTTACTAACCCTGTATAGCTAGCGGACTGTGTTTACTGTCAGTAGAAATTTGTCACCTCACAGCCAGAGTTAAGAGACCACGCTTGTCCCCGCTTTTTGTTTACACGAGGGTTGCCACTTTCTGCGCCAAGGCAGCAGCAGGGGCTCTTTGCCCCGATTTAAGCTCTCCATCTCTGGCTTCACCCACCCGAGGCCGAGCCGGCCAGAGAGGAACGCTGATGGGATTTCCATACCGATCGCCGTTAAACCGAAAGTGTTCCGCTCCCGACGGGCTGGGNTGCCGCGCCCGCACCTGCGCAGTGACAGTAGCGCGGCAGCGCCCCCTGCTGCCCGGCCGCGGCCTCCCCCCTGCTCGCTGCGGGCGGCAGGCGGCGCCCAGACCCGGCCGTGACGGGGGGACCCGGGCCCCGAGCGGTGAGAGGAGGGGGTTCGGCCCGGTCCCGACAGTGAGGGGGCGGCTGGCCTGGCCTGGCCCGGCCCGGCCATGACCCCTCCGCCGGCCGCTTATTCCTGTCTAGGCTCGTTGGTGAAGCGTCTGCGGGCGGTGCCTGCCGCCCGGGAGAGAGACCTTGCTGCCGGGAGAGCGGGTCTGTGCCTGACAGCCGGCTGTAAGGAGAGGGCGAGGCAGAGCTTTGTGCCGGTGGACGGTACAAAGGCAGCTGTAACCAGAACTTCCCGGGGAGGCCGCGGGTCCGGGTCTGTTCCTGCTCTCCCTGTGTAACACCGGCCGCTTATGTTTTCCTTGAGGACCGTGAACCGAGTGGAGCCCATAGGCCTGGGGGAAACCGCAGGAGACCAGCCCCAGCTGCAGGGTTGCGGAGTGTGCGGGTGGCCAGCAGCCCTCCTCACGTCCCTGAAGCCCCTGGGGTCCCGGTGCTATGCTCAGTGCAGAGCTGTTCTTCTTTGGGGTTTTTTGGCTGAGCACTTGACGTGCTCTGCCAGCTGAGCACCAACATGGCTCGTGAGCCATGACTGCCGCGAGAATTCATTTGCCTTTGGGTGGCAAACCATGGGTGGCCATTTCCTTTTTTATTCCTTGTTATAAAAAGTACTGAATTTCCTTGATCTTCTGGCTATTGTCTTTGGCATGTTTCCAGCACTAGAATTGATTTTTAAATAAAACACTAGCTGCTAAATGTTTTTTCAGGAGACACAGCAAGAAAGAGAGACAGGCCACCCTAAATATCTTCCATGACCGTGACTTCATCAGTATGACAAAGTGTGAGCTGCATGAAGCCGCAGAGGCACTATTTTCTTCCTCTCTTCTTTAAATCCCTTAATCTTTACCTTTTCCCAGCATTGGATTTATAAATGTAAACACAACTTGTCCCTGCAGCTTGTTCTTCCGCAGTTACAGCGCATACTGGCAACAGCACTGTTTGTTTTCGTTTTCCTATGTACGTTCTGATTCCGCTGTGACATTTTAATAACAAGCAGGATGCCTGAAGCACTGCTCTTGCCATTAAGCCTTCTGAAGCGTCGCTTTGCTTTCAGATGAGAAGTGTGTGTGTGAGAGTGTGCCTCAGAGAGGGAAGGTGTGGGTTTTATTCCATCAGTTTATTTTTAACTTGTGATTCAAGTCTTAAAATATAGAATTAAAACCATGGAATTTGGGTCATAAACATACTGGAGAAAGTTTCTGTGAAGTGGATTCTTTGATGAGAACTTAAAAAGAGCTAAAGCAGAGAGAACCACTTGGGCACATTTACATCTTCTAAACTGTAGCTGGCACCATGCATGATCTTTTCAGTGCAGTTACAGTGCTGCTCTACAGGGTGTGATGGTGGCTGCAGAAACTGCATATCCCCATGCGTTATGTCCCTGGCAACAGCTGAAGTAGCCCATGACACTACACCTTTACCGCAGTATTTTCTAAGTTGTAGCTAATGTTAGTGCGGTTTGCTGGCTAGTGCAACACAGGGCATCCTGCTGACAGGCGGTGTGCCTGCAGAGCACAGCGCCAGCCTGGCTAGCACAGCTCCCGGCAGCAGCAGGGAACCCCAGCAGGCCAGGACACGGGGTGTGTCTCTTGCTGCTCACATGGATTTTTCAGATTTCCCTTAACTCTATGCCACAATGTCGCCTATAGCAAGGGAGAGCTCTGTGATTCAAGTGCGATAATGAACTTGGCTTGCTGAGCTACTTTAAATAACGGAATTTTCGGCATATTTCAATGAAGGTGTTTGCCAGACAAATTAATTCCATACGTCTGGCCTATCAGCAGCAGCTCTGACCTTTCCCAGTTGGTCTCAGATTGAAAGGTGAGAACCAGTAATCAGCCTGCTATGCTTCAGCTCTTGAAATCTGTCCAAGTGCCATTCGCAGAATTATTTCCTGCCAGTGGCCAGGTCCTACAGTAGCTGAAGACATCTGTTTGACTAATACCCATACAAGACTGTTTCTTAGAATAGTACCACACTTCTCTTGCAGCTTTCCTCCTAAAAACTCCTGATGTGCCCTGTAAATGTAGAGTTGAAGCATCTTTCAGTTTAAATAGGTGGAGATGTTACCTTTGTGAATGATAGAAGCAAAACCGTTTAGACCAGCACCGCATGGCACAGTGTGTGACAGCGGGTGTAAGGAGACATTTTCGCCTAAGGATTCAGGACAAACCCTCCTATGTGGGAGGCACACTGGCAGTGTGATACATGTAAGTGCACTAACATTTTTTTTAAATCTTATCTTGAGAAGGGTCCCATGCAGTGAGTTAGAGGATAGTCCTCCCATGTGAACTGAAAGGTGCAGACTTAGCTGTGCAAGTGTCTGAGTGTCCTCGGCTGCCACTGAAATTGCTGTATTTGTTGAACTCTTATGAGAATTTTGCAGTTGGCTTCAGTGGGAACGTGGTGATGCACTGCGGTGACAGCACCGGCTCAGCACTTTATGGGACAGAAGAGAGCTGACCCTGGCAAAATTCAGAACGATTTCCATAGAATCTAAGTATTTTAATTCTCATTATTTGGTCAGCCCTTGGTTATAGAATGCTCCTGTGTATTTCAAAGACTTTTTGAGTGACTATGAAATAAAAAAAACCCTGGTTTTCGACTGTGTATTAGCTGATTTCTATTGCTTTCTGTAGAAGAGTTGCTGCTGTTCTGTATGCAGTTGGTGCTGCATAAAGCTGGGACGTAGTGTCGCAAACGTAGGTGGAAAAAGGAACTTTTGCTGTGCTATGCTGTGGGGGTCAGTGCACATTGTCAGATGGGTAGAAGCATACGTACTCTCATTTATCCAAACAGCCAATATATTTTTTCCATATAGACAATATTGGAACTGTGTTTTAATAGGAGAGAGAAAAATGACAAACTGTCTTCAAGACAAAATCAGAATTGTATTTTCATGTCTTTTATGAACCCCCTTTCCTAGAGCCAAGAAATGGAATTGGCTCCTCAAAGAAGGAATGTTCAGTTAAAGCAAGAAGGTACCTGTGGGATAGATCTGTTAGACTCGTTTACAGACAATAGCAGTTCCTGATGAGCTGGCAGCAACGATTTCATGGCTGGTTTAGTTCATACCTGCAGAAGAACATTGCTGACCGTTTGTCTGGAAGGTTTTGTACGCGGGTGAATTGGGTCTGTCTGTTTGGAAGGCACGCTTCAAATAGCAGGCTGTATCCCACAGGATACTGTGTTTTTCTTCACTCTCACTCTTCAGGGTTAATCAACAGAAGGATGGAAATAGCGATCGTCCAACTAAAGAAAGTGTCCTAATATTATCCTAGAGTAAATTATTTGTCTCATAATATTGGCACATAACAGAAGGACATTTACAATAAACTTAACTTACTAAAACCAATAATTTATCCTGTAAGTAGGACTATAGGATGAATATAAAAAAAGAATAATAAGGAATTTGCATCATCATGTACCTCAGAATAGGCATATGAATGCACAGCAGCTATATGGTTAGTTTGCCACTGACTTGCTGTGTCACTTTGGAAGCGTCATTTAAGCATAATTTACAAATTTGTTTTTAAAAAGCATGGTTTGGGTCTTTATGTGATGAATTGGGGTTTTCTTTTAATTTTTGTTACTAGCTTTCCACATGAAAAATTCTGGGTTTCTGGCCTTTTTGGGTGTTTCAATTTTTTTGAAGGTGACCTGTTAGTCCACTGAGTGGATTCTTTCAGTTCATACCTAAATACGACTACTTGGATAACGAATCTTTCAGAAATGTATGATTTTCCAAAAATGTTGTTTGACTATAGATAGCAAAGCAAGTGAACAAACAGAAAACCCAAGAACCTCAAACAACTCAACCAAGTACTTTCTTTTCTCAGAAGCTCAGTTGCCACTTTTGGACTGGTTTGGTACCACCATTGCCTATTTTGCAGGGATCAGAGTTTTCTCCAGGAAGTCTCTGGATTCCTTTGGTGAACATCAGTGCTGAACTTAAAAAGTAAAAATCAAGCAAATGACTCCTTGGTTGGCTCTGGGACGATGTGAGAAGGATGCACCGTGTTGTTAGGATGAGATGCAGTGTAGGAAGCCAAATTTCAGCTGGGGCTGGGGGAGTGTTTAGCATGGGCTGTGAGGATTGCAGTGCCTGTGCCTGTGTGTTTGCAAACCGCTGGCAGGCAGGCAGCCTGCAAGAGCAGCTTCCCCTGTGCCGGTGGCCAGGGGCTGGCACGGCTCAGTTTACCCTCGCAGCAGCTTCGAAGTGCAGCGCCAGGCTTCTCGTGTGCCAGAGCAGGAGCCAGCTCTTGGGAACAGGCGTAGCGGGCAGCACGGCAGAGAGCGATGCTCCAGGGGCTGAGACCTCCTGGATTTTTTTCCTGACACACGTGGCGGGTAGAGCAGCGGGCTGGGAGGCAGACCCGCTAAGCTGTTCATCAGCTGCGTTCTTCACACAGTTACTTAATTTTTCTTGAGTTTTACTATTTCCATCTGCAGGAGAGAAAGATAATATAGTACAGTGTTTGGGAATCGCCAGCTGAAGTATAAAGTAATGTTGTTTTGAAACCCACAGATCAGAAGAGGAGTGAATTGGCAACTTAATGGTTACTGCATGTGGGAGAATTAGTCAGTATTTATTGTAGCACTGGTGAGCCCTGTGTCTTAGTCAGAAGAGGTGTGAACTGAGGTTGACAGGTGATAAGTCAAGACAAATTGTTAACAACTTAAAGTAAGAAATTGTACTGAAAACCCTTAATACCGGAGGTATTTTATTAACAAGGGGACTGTCCCGCCTTTCCTGTCCCCAGTAGATTTTACACATGAACAAATAAGCCACAATTTTTTACTTCTGTATGGGCACATGGGTGATTGCAAAGTTGCCTCCTCTGGAAAGTCAGATGAGTGATAAGGTGATACAAGAACGAGAAGCTCATACTACAAAATGTAAAAGATGTGCTTCAAATGTCAGACCCACCAAGCCATTCAGTACTGGGTCACGCACCCCTCTGCCCAGAGACACTGAGGTTTCTCCTCTGTAAGGTTTGTTAAACAAAAATCCTGCTGATGGAGCCTCATCTGGGAAGAAACTTAGTGCACACATAGAACTTTACACTGCTAACAGTTTCATGAAAGGAGGGAAAGGCGTTCAAAGATCTTGCTTAATTTGGACCAGAGTAACTGAAATTAACTTCTTGGATTGGTTTAATTAGTTTGGTGGGGGATAAACAAATTTAGAGACGGCATTGAATTTCTAATAATGAAGCGCAGTTATGTCTGCACCTGCCCTGCCTGGAGAAACTGCTTATATTGAGTTAATTTCAGAGCTGTAGAAGTAATTTGGTGTGAACCAGTATGGTTTGCCTTGCAGTAACAGGGATGCGTTGTATAAATCCCATCCAGCACTTGGTTTTGCACGGGTTAAAGTTCTTTGAGCAAGGACATATGTTTTCTTCCAAATCAGCCCCTCAACACACATCTGCAAAGCCTGTGCCTGCTAAGAGATACCTAAGGAGGAGCCTGGTCTTCATGAGGAGAAAAACACAAGTGGGGTTCCTCGGAGCAGCCCAGGTTTTTAAGAAAGCATTAGGGAGTGCTGGGATGCCTAAATATTCAAGGCTATCATGGAAAAGCTGGAGGATAGGAGCATCTAATATCCATGATATATCATTCTAAGGATTCTGCATCAAAGAAAACCTTTAAAGTGAGACATCTGATCTTTTTCGGTGTCTGGATTTTGCTTCAGGCCATTTCAACTTTTAGTTTGGACTGAAAAACATGACGATTAATCCAAATTAAACAACACGATTAATCCCAATCCTTGGCATCATCCTTCACAGCAGTCCCATGTAAGCTGCCACATGTCACTCCAGATGTGTTGGTTGTTCAGTCAAGCGAAAGCCTGTCTACATTAATGACGTGCAGCTGGTGCTTCTCTGATGTCTCTCGTCCAAAGATCTCCTGGGCTTTATGCCATAGCAGCAGTGTGTGTTGGGTCCAGCAGAGTGATCTGGGTGTTGCTCAGTTTTCATGGTCTCTGGGCTCAGCCGCCCCTGAGTCCTGTCGCGCTCTTGGAGGCTGTTGGGAAGGATAAAAAGTCAGGGTTTTCAGGGTCCTGCCTGCGGAGAGCCTGGAGTGCCTGCTGGAAAAAACAAGCATCCTTGGTTCCAGAAATACTGCACCTGTCTTCATTGGTAGAGGAACTATTATCTTCACCCATTTACTTGAGGTAGTTTGTGGAGATTTTATGGGTTAAACCTCAGGGCCAATGGAGTTGATTACCTGAAACGTCCTTGAATGGAATGATTCTTTGGCAGAATGGCTGAGAAGGAACCACAATAACAATGACAATTAGATGGTGAGGAAGGAAAACATAAACAGATTAGAAGTACTGGCTTCAGGTAGGATCAGACATCTTGAAACAGTCAGCGCTCTTGTCTTTTTGGGAATTACCAGATAACTGCAAATGAGTTTTTTGTGTCCTGTAGAAGCTGCATGCTAGGCATCGCTGCCAGTACTAGCACCACGCTGTTGCCTTTAGTTAGTGCTACAGTGGAAGCTGTGTAGATCTTACCTGGATTCCGTACAAGTCTATTCTGCGTGGGTTTTTTCCTCCAACTCAGTGCTGCATGAGACCTTTTTGATTCTGGCAAGTCACAAATAAATAACATTTTCCATCTGTCTCTCTGTCCCTGTACTAGCATGCCACTCTGCAGGACAGAGCAGGATTATCTCTTGGTTCTGGTGACAAAACATTTTAGATCCAAAATCATGAACAGCAAAGATGCAGTTCCACACATTTTCTTGTGCATATGAAGAAAATCACACATTTATATAAGAATGACTGGCTTTCCATCTTCTGCTTATTTAGCCATAGCTTCTTTTAAAACACATATGGAAATAGTAGAGTGAATTGATTTCTGGGATAACCTCATTGGCCTCACTAGATACATTTGAAGCTTGTCTCAAGGTAATCCTGAGTTCATTGTGATAGTCAAAACAGAAGAAACTCAAGAAATAGTAGTCTTTTGCTCTGTTTACACCCCTTCCTACATTCATAAAGCATTCTCCCTCTGGTGAGCTATCTCAGATCTCCATATCACAGATCATATCAGCTTACTGTTAATGAAAACTGATGCACTGCAGACCACCAATGAAGCCCTACATATGGGTCTTGCACATGGACAGGAAATTACTGCACTGAGTGCACGGCTGTTAAGAGAAATGCCAGCAAAATGAATATTCATATAATGCTGAATGTTACTAAAAATGTGTTCCCAAGGTATTCCAGACTTGTGGAGATTTTTATAGACCATTGCTCCATTTGGCAGCTAGAGGGTAAAAAGGAGGGGTGGTTGACGAACTGTAGTCACAGGTAGCTGAAGCCTGAAGCCTTATTTGAGGATGGATGAACAAGATCCCATTATTGTTAAGTTTTCCTTTGATTTTGAATGAATATATATTTTAGAAAATTAAATTCTTTGAAATATGTGTTTAGGAAAAGAGGTGCCTGTTATTTCAGCTGATACAGATCTGGATTGTATTTTTTTCTTCTGGCAAATGGATCAGAGAAGAACAGGGCAATGGTAACTCGCAGCTTCAGCCACGTGGTCTCAAATTCTTGAGCAACCATTTTCCTTCTCTGTGAACGTGTGCAAGTCAGTTGTTAGGCATCCGAATCCAGTTGTCAGGTACCACCAGCAACTGAAGAGTCTTACCTAATCTTGTAGGTACCTAAAAGCCATGGATACGTAAATTTCTGTTAGCAGACATGAACGTAACTGCTTAATTCCTGAAGCACTTCATGACTTTGTGCCCAAGGCCTGGGAGGATTCTCAGACAAGACCTTCTCTTTCTTCAACTTGCCCATGGAAGCTGATCCAGAGATATCAATCTCTTGCTTAAATGAAAGTGTATCTCCCCTCCACCTCAACCCCTCCCAAAAGAAAAATAGTGAGACCTTTTGTCTTGAGCTTTATGGGCTCTCTCTTGTCTTGTCAATCTTGTGGAGAGAGAGGTCCGTCAAAGCTCCTCTTCCACATGACCTGGAGAAGAAATCTTCTCTTGGGGTGTCCTAGCTGTTTGTTTCAGCCTGTGTGGGGCCTGTGGGGCGTTAAGTCTCTGCTGTTGTAGTTCCCTCTCTAGGTGTCAGTACTTACTGGACCATTGACTGTCTGGCCTGGGAGCGGAGGTGCTTTCCCGAGACAAAGCTGACCTGGATTCCAGCTCCATCTCCAAACCCGGCAGGGCAAGGTGGTGTCCAGACAGTGGGGCGTGGGGAAAGCCATTTCTCTGGAGGAAAAGGTAATTTGTCTTATGTGCCACAGACCAGGCTAGGAATTTCAAGTGAAAACTCAGAAGCGTCTAACTGCTTTAGGGCTTGAACCACACCTCCCCTCTCTGCATTTATTGCTGGCTAGCTTAGGTTTTGATGGCTTTCTAGATCCCTTGTTGAGTATTTCACCATTCCCCTCCATTGTGGCACGGTGAAGGAATCTGTCTGCATGCCCCTGTCTGAGCTGTGGATCTCCCCGGCAGCAAAGCACTACATGCTTACACTGCACCCTGCAAGAAAGCAAGCTACTTAAAGCCCAAATTCCAGTGATTTCCAAAGAGTGTTGAGCTCCAGTGTGATTACACACTGTAAATGGAGTTCAGCTTCTTATGCCATTTAGACATATCTGAAAATATTATCCTCTCTGTCACAGTTCTCCACCTCTAAAATGTCTCAAATAGTGCTCCTCTACCTCAGGAGTTATGAGAAATTCAGGGAAACTATGAGGCATGCAAATGCTGTGGCAAATAAATAAATACCCAGTGAGAAAGAGAGCAAAAAGGTGGCACTCCCTTGTGCTGGGTGAGCTGTTCATCCACAGCTCCACTAAGACTCAGCAATTACACTAATGTAACAGCCATCAGATGATAATTGCTCTACTTATTCATTACTAAAGATCTGATGATTAGCAGGTGAAGAGCCCACTGAGATGAATTCAGCTTTGACAGGAGGAAGGATACTTCCTGCTTCCCTTAGGGAACATTACACTAGCTGGTAATAGGACTGGATTTAATTGGATCAGGCTTGTTTTGTTGGGAATGGAAAGCAGAACAATACCAGTTAGGGAAGAAATTTCAGAAATGAAATGGGGTTTGATCAGCAGTTTCAAATGTAATTTAGTAGATTTCTTTTTCGAAAAGTTAATGGCAAACACTGTATTTTGCTTCCCAGCAGTTTCTCCTCTCTTCCTACTGCAGGCAGCCTGCGTGCTCTCTCGCCAAAAATCTGTGACCTGAGGAAGGATCTGAGCTGCTCTGGCTGTTGGTTTTTGGGTTCAGTCTTCAACAAGCACAAGAATTTAGGAGAACTTGGAAAAGGTGAGTTTGATTTCCAGTGCTACCAAATCCATCTCTGAGGACTTGTAACCATTGACCTCAGAGAGATAATTTTCAGAATTGCAGAGTAGATCGTCTATGGCTTAGAATTTGTTTTCTTGAAGCCATACATGATGTCTCAAAGGGCTGTCTCTGGCTCCAGAGGGTGCTTTTTAAAAATATATTTATGTTTTAACAGCTTGAAGCTATTAATTAGCTAGTGTGAGCTGGACTTTCCATTGTTTCAAAGCAACACCTACATAGGTCAATTACTGATGTCAGAAACTGGCACAGCATGCTCC
Source organism: Stercorarius parasiticus (assembly GCA_013396915.1). NCBI lineage: Eukaryota > Metazoa > Chordata > Aves > Charadriiformes > Stercorariidae > Stercorarius > Stercorarius parasiticus. The sequence goes on along the minus strand of VWZL01000445.1, from coordinate 645,972 downwards.
TCATCAAACTGCCTAATTGGGGCTCTTGATAGCTATCTGGGAAGTAGGTTTTGATTTAGCCTAATGCTGGAAGGACAATTCAAGGCGTGGATGTAAGAGAATAGGTTCTTCCAGTTTGTATTCTGACAGAGTAGATCACTTAGCCATTTGTTTTTACTGGGATCCTTAGTGACACTGAAAATGAGAACTGTGTGGGATCTTTTAGACAAAAATCAAGTTCCTTCACTACTGAGATGAGATGTTGATATGTTTTACAACTGTGTGGGTTTGGCATACTACATTAAAAACAAAGTAAAATTCTTTGAACTTCGGTTTTAAGGACGGAGCCATTTCTGTGACTTCTGTTCAGGTCTGTTACATGAAGCTTCACTCAGGAATTCCTGCATCCAGCCTGTATCTTCTGTTTGCCTAGAGCTTAATTTTGAAAAAATGACCTTTACATATAAAACCATCGACTGGTAAAGAATCATTTGTGTGCAAGTTAAACTGCTCCCATGATTAATTACTCTTGCTGCTCTTTTACAAGGACACAGTATTTTATAGGTCTGTTAAATACAGTGCATGCCTGATGTTACTTTCCAAAGCTTTGGAGCAGAGTTCTTTCTCGTATCTTGCTGGGCAGAGTCCAAGTTGTCTCCTTGAGGAGTGTTTTTATATAAAAAGGAGAATGTTCCAGCCAGAAAAGCCACCCCCTGGATTAGGACTGCAGAATTCCTGATACTGGATCAAGTTACTGGCCCTGATAAATCAGATCTTTTATACAGAGGAACATCTGATACAGCAGAATGTTTGTTCTCATTCCCCATATGAATATATCACCAGGCCCTGACACGTGGCAGAGATTTCTTTCTTCCAGCTCCTGTATCTCATCAGATTACAAGTTTGAACCTGAGGTAAAACTCGATTATTGCTTCACATCCGAAATGTTTCTAGTACTTGGGAACACTGCTAGGCCAGTTTTGGAGAAGGACATTCTGGATGTTACTGGACTCTAGTTCCTTTTATGTCATGTAACCTGTCAGATCTTTCCATCCCCTTCTTGGCTGAGGAGAGCCTTGCTGTGCATTCAGTCATTGCTGTCAGTAATTTTCATGTAGCTGCTTACTGGGAACAGAACAGTTCTCTGCAACAACAGCAATAGTAATAGTAATTGCTATTGGATAGGCATGGACGGGAGATGAAAATACAGAAGGGGACATTCTGCACAGCAAGAAAGTCTGACATAGAAATAATACTAATTAGGGGATGAGAGGGCAGAAGTAATGAATTGGCAGCAGAGGACTACTGGATCTCATAGACCACAATGGACAGACGTTTCCTTTGATTGATGGTTTGTGTAGTCATATGCCAAGAGGCGAAAGAGCATTGACACGCCGCTTTAGTGGAGATGTGTACAGTTGGCACTGCCCATGACAGGATAGGTCTTAAGAGTGACACAGTGACTCACTGGCTACTCACTTAGCTTCCCCTGTGTTTGTAAATGTGAGTGATTCAATAGATCAGAACTTAAGCTTGAGGAACTGGTAGTAAAGAATGGCAGGTTTCTAAGATGAACTGCACAATGATAATACCTTCATTACTGAACAGAAGAGGGGAGAGTAGCAAAAAGCCCAGAAACCATGCTCTGCTGGGACAAAGTTCAATCATCCTGGTCTTCTTTTTTGAAATAAGGTCTTTTTTTTTTGAACAGGAAGACTGCGAAAGGATATCAAAAGCTAAACTTTACTTGTAGCTTCTTGTACAATAAGTTAGTAACTAAATCAAAAGCTATCTTTATTGCTATATCGACATTGATTTATTGATGTATAAAAAAACCCCATCTCCCTCTTTCTTCCATTCCTTAATAGCTAAGATGTCTCCAAAAGAAGCAACCAAAGTCTTTGGAGTATTCTGGGTCCCTTATTAGAAACTGCCTGGCTGGTCTCTGCATGTTGATGGATCAGATTTGCGTTCAGGTCTTGGCCAAGGCTTGAGTGTTTTGAGACATACAACATAAAACATGTCAATGACATATCAGCGCATCAACATACAACATTTCATACAACATCTCAACAACAAGGCTGAAAAAAGGACCCTGGAGTTGTGGCCTTCCCAGTTTCCTTGCTCGAACCGCTTCAGATCATCTCAGTTGTGTTCTTTCTGATGAATCTATTAAGTTGCAGTCTCTTTATGAGAAGGTTTTCATCAGTGGACATGCCTCCCCAAAAAGGATTTTATCTTGTTTGATTTGTATAGTATAGTAGTTCTAGTGCACCTAGAGGGTTATGGCAGCCTCCTGGAGGCAACGTTGGTGGTGCTCCTACCAGGAATAGCCAGGGGTGCAGATTGAGTAGTTTCCTTAGCTGGGGAACTGCTCACTGAGAAAGGAGACCTTGGGACTTGCAGATGAGTTTACTCAGATACGGTGATTAAACGCCGCTTTGTAAATGACAGCACGAAGGCTCCATAAGAAGGCCTAGCACCCTGATTTTCTGACCTCTGGATCAGTTTTTTTGCTCTTATTGTTGCTTCTGGGGTATCCTGAGTGACTGTCTTAGATTAGAGAATTAAATCCTGTTTTAAACCTCCTGTCACTTCTTCACTCCCAGCACTTTAATCACTGGTAAGACACATCTCTGGTGGACCTTCAGTGGTTGCCCTGCTGTCGTGCGTGTGCATTGCCAGCTGCCTTTAGAAACAAGCTGGCTGAACAGTGCTGATCTATGCACTGTCGTTCTTTGTTGGTCTGATTCCTTCTGGAGTCATAGCAAACTTGCTGGGCATCTAGTTTTGTATTTAAATGTATGCCCTGAGAAGTGAAAAAATGTTACGAGCAGTATAGAAATTTTTTCAGTAAAAAATGCCTGTGAGGGTGACAGGCTTTTTTGCTTTTGTAACCTCTTTAAGTAAGTACTGCTTTCAGGGGACGTTGGGCGATAGCTTTACCACTTCCTCTTCAAATGTCACTCCTGCTGAGTGCTTTTTGGTACTGGTTTTACTCCCTCTTCTGCGGTACTTAGCTGCTACAGAGAAAGTTGCCATGGATTTACTACAGAGGTGAGAGTTAAGTATTGGTATTTGTTCAGATAACCTTTTAACCTACAAGCATCTACTTCCTAATTGACAGTCAAGTTTACTTTGAGATAACTTAGTAAAGAGAAGATTCTTGCACACACATAAATAAAAAAGATGACAAAGTAGTTTACAATTCAAAATTTTTCATGGGATTTTAACCTCAAATGGTGCTGGTAACTGTCTGAATGAAGTGTGGATAGGTAGCCCATGGTGTAAGCTGCAAACCAGTCAGACTGGTCTAATGGGATCCAGTCCTTTGTGCTGTCTCAGTGCCTGTGTGGGGAAGAGAAGAGGTTGCACAGTTCAGGAGTTCTTGCTCTTCCAGTCAAGGATACAACTTCATGGTCTTGAATCTGCTTTGACATCCAGAAAATGGGGATTTGTCAGAGTGCCTGCTGAGCTAGCATGAGCTTTAAAGATCAGAAAACTAATGATCCCTAAACTTACTTGTAACAGCTCTGGAAGCAAAACCACAATGTGTTTTTAAGATTTTCTGTCTTTGTACCTGGGTTCACTTTCCTTGGGGAAGAGAAAGGGAGAAAGAGCGGTAAACACAAACGTGTTTGTAGGACATCCTGTGGTAGGATCTTTGAGTAAACAGGGTCATTCCTACACCATCCTTCAGAACCCAAGGCAGGTTTGTGCAATGTTCAATCCATCTGTTGCCTTCACTGGACAACAGCTGTGATGGCTTCCCTGCCTGTGAAGATGCGGAATGAAAGGTCCTCTGCATAAATTACCATAAACCATACCCTGGCTGGATCCAGGCTCTACACTGTTGTCAGTAGAGGAGGTCATTAAATTACTGCAGTGGATCTGCCATGCCACTGTCAGCACTTGCCTATATTTGTAAAACGTTCTCCATTAATGATAGAAGTTTGTCTCCTTCAGAGTTTTTAATGGAACCAGCAAAGCATCATCAGGTGGCTGCTAAGAGAAGCAGCTCCTAGTTTCGTTGGGTCGTCACATCCTTCCATCATCAGGTGAAACCTCCCCATATGACCAGCACATGTGGCTAGGAAAAAAGAACAGTATTTGAGCTTGTTGTGTTCCTATAAATGGCGATATGCTAGCTGCAGCATTGTCCACAGCACTGGGAATTTATTAAACACTCTACGAATTTGCTGATTCTTTCCTCAGGAGACCATTTATGTCTCCTGTTGGTGCTGAGTTTATGTACTACTGGCCTTGCTGCCAAGTCCTGGCTTTCTGCGCATGAGCGTGTGCAGGGTGGCAGCACATCTTGGTGCAGAGGTGAAGGTGTGGTGCTGGTGCTTGGAACATGTCCACGGGGCCATGGTCAGAGATCCAGCCCAAAGGGCCGGACTCGGTGGCTCAGTCCACGCAGACTGTGGATATCAGCATCTTTCACATTTTTCTGAATGGACAGACACATTCCCTCTGCAGCGTGGCCGGGGGAACGCGTTCTCAGCACGCCGCCTCTGCTTCTACCAAAACATGATTTGGCCATTACCAGCTAGCTGATTTTCATTTTCATGAGTGGGAGCACATGTGTGTAATAAAAAGTTGCCTCCTACTGAGAGGCCTGAGTCAGAAGGGCTTTTCAGATTCTTCCTGTGGCTGAGGGTTTTTCATGTGTGTTTCAGCTTCAGTCAGCATTTCAGATGGAGCAGGCTGCATTCACGTGGTTCAAATCATGCAGCTTGATCAAGAAGACCACACACAAGAGAAGGGCTGCAGAAAGAGGCCATTACCGCCAACCGATGGATAATTTAGAGGAAGCAAATCTTCTGTTTCTCTCTGACACTTTAAGAAAGTTGCTTAATTGAAAGGAAATTGTAATAATGAGAATCTAAAATGGAGATCTGCTTGTCCCAGTTACCGCTGTTCAAATCGCAGCCTCTGGCTGTTTTAATGAATGTGCTATCATGGGATATGTACATTTCTGAAGCTGAAATCTGTTTAGTTCTTTTATGAGGTGAAGTTTGAAGGCAAAATATTATCAGTTGGTCTAACCGCAGCTGTAGTGGGAGGAGAGGGGAATAAAGCCCATGGAAACTTTTTGTTTTCAATTTTCCCCCCTGCCCCTTCTGCTCTCTAATAAAAGCAATTATGCTAAACTTAAATCTTCAGAGCTCCTTCTTTCCTCCAACTTTACTGCTAGCTCTTGGGTGCCTTTCTGCAGCCCTGTGAGGATATGGTGTTTTGGCTGTTTGAGGTTGTGATTGCCTAAGCCGTCACAGGTGCTGTGCCAGCGGTGCTGCCTGGGTGCCGAGGGTCTCCAAGGCACCACACGGCCCCTCTGAAGCTGTCCCTTGTGCTCGGCCATCCTGCCTTCGCCACTCCAAGGAAATACTGGTGCTGGAAGTTCCTCTGAATAATGAAGGATGGATGTGCCTCTCCCAGGCTGGGCCGTTACAGCAAAGGCAGTGGAGCTGGACTGCCGGCCTTACCCAGAGGAGACTGCTTTGTATTTGTAGAAGAGAAATGAACAGTTTTGGGCAAAGATCCCCACCCAAATGTTCCTGGACATAATACAGTTCCCTGGACATAATAGCAAAGATCTTTTCATTGATAGAAATGATTGTGTCAGTGGTGGGTTAGGTATACCTGTTAGGGGTATCTTACCCCATCCTAAGTGAAATAACAGTGTAAACCCAGCCTGGATGATTTCTCCCCACTGAAACAGTCTGTTCCTACATGAAATTTCTGCATCTCTCAGTCACAGTAAACTGCTTCAGTGACCAGAGCTGGATGATTTTGTAGCAGGCCAGGAAACCTCACAGTTGTTACTAATTAGGTTGATTTCAGCCATGAAGCATGAAATTTACTCTCTTTTTTAGCATTCACTTTTATTTTTCCTTCTCCTTTTTTTATTCCAACAAAGTATTTTGAGTTTTGCTGAGTTTTTTCTCCTCTAATCTTCTTTGACAATACTTTCCTCAGTCCGATTACATTTTAAGGGGTAGAGAGCACATTTTCTAATGGCTGTTGAAATTTGACACTATTTTTATTTATGTAGTCATTATTTATTTGTTTCTTACTTATTGTTGGTTTTGTTGCTGCCAACATCATGAACTTCCATTCTGCCCATCTTTGTCTCGGCAATGTTTTTTTTAGTATATTTTTGTAACGTACCTTCTTCGTTTGCTGCTGAGGATAAACAGTCCCACTTTTGTCTGTTCTTCTAATCTCTCCTTGCCTTTTTCTGAATCCCTCTACTCTCACAGCACTCCTCAGGGAAGGAGCTGCCCAGAGCATGCATGTAGCAGCAGGTTTGTGTTCCCAAGCTGTGACCCACAGGTGCAATCTGAACTCGAGAATGCATCATTTTGGCCCAAAGTCTGCTCCTGGCTCTCCCACGCCCAGGTCTCCCGGAGCAGGTGTCCTGCCTTATGTGATAAGAAATGTGAATCCTAATCACACAACAGAGCGGGCTTTGTGTGTTGGTGGGGCTGGTGTAGTGTGATCCTGTGAGGAGGGCACTGTCCTTTTCCGTCAGACAGTAGACATGTGGAAGTTGCGTGGCAGGGGACGGCACCAGCCACAGACCCAGCGCGGATGCAGGGCAGGAATGCATACGTGAGGTTACTCCATCTGTTCGTGTGATAACCTGTCATAGTCTGCATCATTCTCCAGCCACGTTACCTGGCATCCCACAATCACGCCCTTCTGCCTCTCTAGCTCTGTTCAATAGTTTCATTAATGGCTTGGATGATAGACCAGAGGAAAGGCTTTACTGGGTTTGCAGATAACACTGAGCTCGAAGGGACTCCAGGAGCACTGGAGGAGAGGATCAGGATTTGAAATGAGCTGAAAGCCGGAATGCTGGTCAGCAGTGAGGAGCACAAGGTGTGCTCCTCCCGAGCAAGGTGGTACAGCCACGGCAGTGCAGGGTGCGGTGGGAGCTGGCACTGCTGGGGAGTCTGCTGTAAGGTACCCGGGGACCACAGCGGGTCGCGAGCTGGGTGTGAGTCAACAGCATCATGCTGGGAAAAAAGGCAACCCTCATACTGGGGTGATGAACAGGGGGTATGACCTGCAAGCAGACGATGCAACCTGCCTGCTCTCATCAGCTCTAACAGTGCCTCAGCTGTTTCTAGTTTTGAGCATTGCACTTCTGAAACACAGAGAGTATTCAAAAGGTGAAAGGAGCATGGTCTAAAAAGTATGGTGTCTAGGAGAATTTGACCAAACTGGAACTGTCTTTTCTTACAAAATATGGGAGAAGGAAAGGGGGAAGTGTGTGTAAGGATAGCACGATTTAAAAGTACTGTAAGGTGAAGAGCAAAGGAACAATCTTTTGCCTTTGTCCATGGCACAAAGGTCAAAACATTATTTCCTTTAAACTGCAGCTATAAATATTGAGATTAAATGCTGGAACTTTGTTCCCCACTCTTCAACCATGCTGAGGCTAAAGGAGCATGGGATGGAGGAGACTTTCCTGCCTCCTTTTGCAGACACAGGACACTAGTCCCATTCCTTATTTTGAATTCAGAATTCTTAATTCATAGTCATAATTCAGAAGGAGAGGGGGGGATAATCTTGTTGTGGCCCCGCAATGTGCATCGTCACATTTTCTGTGACACCTGACATGCCTGATTAGTCCCTAATTGAGTCCAGAAGGATACTGATTCTACAAGAATATACAACTTCTGCGTGATACCATGGATACTGATGAATATCTTCATAGTTTGCATTTGTGTTTTACTAATACCTTTCATGTGAAGCTTTGTTTTCCTAACAGCTAATTTATTACCAAGTAAACTGAGGCTTGCATACTAAAAGACCTGTCAAATATCACTTAGGGGCCAGAATAGAGTTTAATAGAATTATAAAGTCTCTTTTATTATTTTTTTTCCACCAAAGCTATCTTATAAAATCTTTTAAATTATTCTCTAGGGTGGAATCTTACAAGATCTATAATGTATTGCAATATCAAAAGGGTTCTATTAATTTACCTGCCGTTAAACTCTCTGTGACCCTGCTAAGGGGATGCAAGGATTCATAAGACTCAAAAGACTCATAAGCTGTTGTTCCAACGTCTGTCATGTTAAACCATACATTCAAAAGATCTATCAGATGCTCAGCAATCCTGCTGTCTCTGATATTTTGAGCTGAGAAAAATCGGTTTCAGCCTCTTTTCAATAGAACAAGGCTGTTGAATTCAAAGTGGTGGCTCATATGTGCTTTGACCTCTTCCTTTCTCTAGAGTCATTGTAATAAGCACCCGTCAGTAAAACTGTCCATACAGAAAAGCTGTTGTGTCAGACCTTTCTTCGTGGCTAGTCAATTGTTTCCAACTCATCGCTAGTCATTTCTATGGTAGAAAAAGCAAAATTATTTTTGTGCATTTCGAATAGATTACACTGATGTTGGAGGTGATGTACGTATCGGGAAGGAATGAAAATCGTGCTACATATAGTGGCGCAGTGAGGCTCCATTGACTTTACTGGGAAATTACAACTTCTTAATCAGCAGAAGCTGGCAAAAATTTGAGTGACCTTTGTGACAATGACTCTGCTGAGAATTATCTTAACCTGCATATAGCCTGTATGGGCATTGCAGCTGAATACGACTGTGAACAGTTTAGCCTAATTATAATCTGTTTTCTTCAAATATGTCCTAAACAGATGATTTAAATGATGTTATTAAAAGGAAATCCTTCTGTTAAGAATATTTAAAAGAAGACTGGCACACACTAACATACTTAAAAGACCTTTTGGGGAGCCTGTGGTTTTGATTTTTATTTTTAATCTACTATGTTTTGATCTACTAGTAAAAATTAATTTATATTTTAAACATAACCACTTCTAAGTGGGAAGCCTGCAGTGTCTTTTAACATGTGAAATAAATAGTTTGATCGCCTACTTGAATTCTATTTTGCACAAAAATGTACCTTTGGAATCGTATCCCTGTGCTTTTGATTTCATAGAGCAGAAGAGCTGCTCAGAAGTGACTGTAACCGGAGTTTGTGTTACAGGAAGCTGGTCTTACTGTGAGTCACTCTGAAAGGGGGTTTCCATGAATGAAATGACTGAATCTTATTCTTTGTGAGCCAATGTAACACACATAAAGAAACTAGATACAACATTTGCAGTGCAAGATCTGTCCAAATTCCTCTCTGCCTTTTAGTGGGATATGGCAAGTACTTAATTTGGTCCAGTGAACTATGCTCGTTTGCTAACAGAGTGGTTTTCACCGTAGGAGCACTAGCAGGTGCAAACCAGAAATCTCATTTAGAAAGATCTCATTTAGAAAGATGATATTTCAAGAGGAAATATCATCTGGACGGTGAGAGGTCTGAATGCTGCAGATGTATGAAACAGAGACTGTAGCCAAGGTGAGAGCAGCCTGCGATGAAAAGACTTGCGTGTCAGTCACATCACATCTGCATTAACTTGGTGCTCCTTTGTGCTTTGAGATTGCTGGATGGAAAAATTCATGTCTTTACAAATAATTTTTTGGGGTATTTGTACATGAAGAATAGTGAAAGCAATATCATGATTCAGGTGATGCTTCCATCTGTGCTTCACTCTCTTAAAAAGAAATTATTAGGTGGAGAGAATATTTGACTCCTGCACAGGGAACAACAATTGGAAGAGAGTAAGAAGTGGAAAACCATCTCTGTGTGCTTCCACCTTGCTAGGGAATGTGAGGTGGAAGAAGAAAGGCACGTGGGGTTCTGAGGATTCAAAATGGTGATACTACAAGAGATTTCTCTTCTACATCTAGGCACAATACAAAGAGGCACCGGTAAAAGATTCATCTGACTTTGTGACTGCTGCCAGACTTCTGAACAATTCTGAAAACATTCTTAAAACAAATGTTCAGTACCTTTACCCTCATTTTAAAGGCAGAGAGAACAGGGGAAATGACCATTTTAAATAAAAAAAAAAGTTGTGGTATCTTTCTCACTTTTTTTTAAAAAAAAGCACCACCCACACACGTGAATGGTTTTGGAGTCTGCCTGCGTTTGTTCTGAGTTTGAACACTTCTGTTACAGTGGGATTCATGTTCTCGACCATTGCTTCAACAGCAACACAAGGACTTTGCAACTGTCCTCCCTGCTTGCATTTTATATTAACAACTTTGAATTACTGCTATGTAAATGCTGGGTTAAACCAATTAAAAAACCCAAAGAAAGTGTTCAGATCTTAGTTGTCTCCTCTTGAGCACTGGACAGTGAGTGGAGCAGACAGTGTGTCCGAGAGCAGGGCACCTGGGACAGTTGCTGTTTCACCTCCGTGGGGCAGCCAGGAGGAGGGGGGACACAGCCCCCACTGCAGCGCGGGTTCCAGATCTGCCCGCCAGATGGGAGCTGCCCGCAAGGCCCAGCTGGGAAGCTTCTGGAGCAGTGGAGGAAAATCTGTGACTTCTTTTCCCCTCCCATTCCCCCTCCGCTGCATTTATTCTACATGCTGGCAGTCGCTGCTTCAAGCTGTGGCTCAACTCGTTGCACGTGCCTTGCCACTGGACTCTCCTCTCCCTCCCTGCAGGCTGAGAGACCTTCTTACTAGTCTTGTCTCTGTTTAATTCTGGTATCGGGAAGGTGCCTGCTTGCAGTGTTGTCCCCTTCTCTCTTGGAAGTCTTGTGCAGGGAGCATCATGGGGAGAAACAGAAATGAGTAAGCAAGCACTGCGTTTTCTACTATTTGTTCTCTGCCAAAGGCAGCAGTTCCTTTGGTCCGTGGCACTTGCGCAGCTCACACGGTGACTTGTAGAGAGTTACACGTGCTTCTTATTGCTGGGGGTGGACAGGCCTTCCTCTTCTAGGAGAAGTAATCCTGAATAACACATATGCTTACTACTACACCTTCCTCCTGAATAATTTTAAAAAGATGAGGATGTAAGTAAGATAAAAATTCAGATTTGATAATTAAGATTCCATTCCAAACCTAGAGTCACCATCGGGGTATCATGAAGCGTCACTAATCTGTATGAATTCTTCACACATTTATGTGCTCTTGTAGGCAAGAAACAAACCCTTTGCATGTTCTGGTTTACATGTGAACTTTTCAGTATTATTGCGCTGTGATGAATGTTCTTTCTAAGCAGATATCTGACTAATCACTTAATAGCTTCTACAGCACTGCATTTTTAAGAGGCCAAGGGGAGATGCCTTCTGAGTTAGGTATTGTTAAACCCAATCTGTGAAATCAGCTGCAGGGAATACAGACTTCACTTGAGCCCCAGCTATTTGGCATTAAGTGATGAAGGTATTTTAAAGTGAAACTGGGAAAGTTGTGCAACTCCACAGGGAGCAGAGTCCAGAACACGCTTCAGGTTTAAATTTTCTCACTGTTTTTCTGAAATTTAGTGATTTGTTTGTTCTATATCCATGACTACATAGCTGTTAGAAGCAGACTTTGTTCATCAAATGTGGCTCATATGAAATCCTTGCAGTCGTCACAGTAATTCCTAGTTCGTTAGTCTCCTGGGCTGTGGATACCAATCCTCTGGCAAGGCTGTTCTGCTTTCTAATGCTGCCCCACCAGCGAGCCTCGCCCTGTGCTTCAGGGAATCTTTTCAGCGCAAGACAGTGATTTGTCTTAGCTGCAAAACAATGAAGCCAGAGAATCAAGACTTGTTATTTTGGAATTCTGAAACATGATGGATCATCAGACTGGTTTCATAGGGCCAGAGGATGACCCTTTTGGCGTAACAAATCCAATTTACTGCTGATACAGGTCATTCACCCAAATTCCTATCTGTAAGATTTTGTTTTGGAAGGTGTAAAAATCCCCGCATCAAGTTACACCCGTTGCCCATATGTGTTCATTACCTTTGCAGTTTGCCTTGGTAGCAAGCTATACTTCTGATGTGTTAGTATCTTTTATTTAATGCGCGTGTGATGCAGGATAGTTGGTCCTCTGGAAACTGTATTTTGGTGAAGGCTGCAGTGAAAAACGACCTGCAGTGTTACGCTACAGCATGTCGAATGCGGCTCCCAAATGGGAATGAAAAGTGTTGTTCAATCAGTTATGTGTTATTTTGTGGGGTGAATCAGTAAATCAGTACATGGAAGTGAACTTTAGGAAGGCGCCAGTCTTCCCGGATTTGTGGTGTTCCTTGCCTGGCGATTCCCTGGTGCTTGCATGATGTAGGAGGGTGTGGAGGTATCAGTCACTATTTCTGCTGACCTGGTTCTTTGTTTTTAACCCGGATCCTCTGTGAAATGGAGCTCATTTGGATGAAAAGTGACAGCTGAGGGAACCAGAAGCAATAACTCTGCCCCCGTGTTCAAACCTGCACTGCACTTACACAGCCAGCCATTTGTGGATTAGTGGTATTTAATTTTATGCAGAATACGTTAGAACAAAAATCTTGTAGTGTTGATGCAGAGTTTTTGTAGCTTTTTAAAAACATTCGCAGTTGAAGAGCTGCAGTGTTTTGCATGCGGTTCTTTTATGGCCTGGCTCTAGTTTGCTGGTTATGAAACAAGTGACATTGCTGGGTGATTTTCTCAGGAAACAGTGCTCCCTCCACTCTGGCCCGGGTCTGTGCGCATACAGCATATTCTCTATTAGGCTGCAGCAGGCTCTGATGCTGGTGTCAGCTCAATTTCCTCCTCTTAAGTGCATGCCAAGGGCTAGATGCCAAAAGCTGGCAATGAAACAGCTCTGGGAAGAACCTAGACCAGGAGCAAAAGGGGACGTGGGAAGGATGCCAAGACTTGCAGAAATGAGACAGCAACTGCCAGGACGGTGACTGAGAAAGGACCGCATCTCCCAGCACTGTTTTCCATAGTCCAGTAGAAAGGAAAGGAGCTGTTAACGCTAGAGACAACTTTTAGTCTGTTTCTGTAAATATTTCTGGGCAATCTGCATATCTGCCTCGGGAAAAAACTAACCAAAATCCCAGACAAAACCTATATGAAACCACCCTGTTCCACGCATACTTTTAAGTGAAAAGGGAAAGAGAAGATGAGCAAATAACAGATGGGAGGGTTAGTGGTACTGTTCAGTGACTGTAGAAGGGGGCTGGTTATATGGTCATGAGGATGCTGTGGGACCCTGCATGGGGGGTCACATAGGTCTTTCCGCCCATGACATGAAAAGAGCTAAGTTAGTTGCTCATTTTGAATTATTTGAGACAGGGAGAGAGAATGAGTGAGTGAATGTGAGAGAGGATGGAAAAAATAATAAACTGAGTGCAGGTAAATCAGGATCTTGTGACAAGAATGAAGTGTGGGCTTATATGCACGACTTGGTTGACATTTGATCTGTCATACAGAAAGTCAGACTGCAAGCATTAGAAAATCACGAGTTAGTCCTTGAAACCCATGATGCTTCCTGTAGAATAATGAAATTACAACTAAAACTACAGCAGCCCGGGATATTGCTCATCTTTAACATTTGAGCCCTTACTGTGCTCTTGGATTGTATTTTTCAGGATTTTTCTCTGCAGCTTTGAAGAACTTAATTAAAAACTGAAATGAAAGATTAATTTGTTATCACTGCCCACCAAGGTCTGCTCAGCCTCAGTGCAGGGGTGGTGGGCCGAGCCCGGCATGCTGTGCGGTGCCCGCTCTGCGCGGTGGCAGCGGTGGGCTCTCTGCTGGCACGTGGCTGCGTCTCGCCGCATTTCCCGGTGGTGCGAGGTGCGACCTGCGCCCCAGCCTGGCCGGAGCACCTGGAGGCTCCGTGTCAGCTGCCGGCGAGGCCGCTGTGGAAGGCAGGCTGGCCTGGCCATGTAGCTAGGTACAGCTAAATCCGTGTACATCCCTTCTTCAATGCCTGCTACCGTGCAGTGACTTGCTCAGCGAGCGCATGCCAAGTGCCGTTTGCCCCAGGCAGCTTGAAGTGGGCGGTGTGGACTGAGGAGCAGGGGGTCTGGGGCCAGTTTTGGGCTCTGCTGGTGACCTGCTGGTGATTTCTAGAGAATTTTGTGCCTTTGTTTCCTCTCATGTCATCCTGCCTGTTCTGATTTTCATTTTGGCAGGACAGGAATACCAGGATTATCTCTTTCTCAAGAGCTAAATGCTTCTTTGAAGGATTCTAAATTAAAAAAAAAGAAAGAGCTCTTCTCTCTTCACTCCAGCCTTTATTTTAAATTAAAATCTCCCCCAAAATGTTGCCTCATACAAATGATAATACTGGCCTTGGATCCCTGTGAGCAAGCAGGCTGTATTGTCATTTGTGTTTCTGTTGATGTTGCCAGTTAGATCTGACAGCAACATTTTGCACCAATTCTGGGCATATGGACAGCTGGCAAAGCACTGGAGAATTCCTGTTTTACACGTGTTTTACTCCACTCCTCAAATTTTGGAGCTGTTACATCCAGTTCACGTCCCTGAAATGCCAGTTCTTTGGAACGGTTGCCCCATAAACGTAGGGTTATGTCCTTACCAGAGATGTGTTTTTACAGTGAGAGCAACTGGGTATCACACCTCTGCAGTGCTGTGAAACTCCGGTGCAACAGGACTTTCTTAAACCTGACACAGGTAGTCAAGGTCACTGCCATAGTTTCTAGTAGTGAAATGAATAAAAAAGACCATCTGTCTGTTTGAGAATTTGAAACCCAAAATATGTAGCCTGCGTCTCCACTTTGCCTTTGGAGATAGCTAACTTGAGCATTCACCCTTGATTTTCAGAGAGGTCAACGCCTTAATTTCTGGGCTGTGTTTTTGCAGAGCCCTCAGTAAATGTAAGTTTTCCTTTTTGGAGCAGTGTAGTGCTGGGAGGTCTTCTGTGCCTTGGGAACTCTGCCACTGGCGCATGTACGCTGCTGCTTTCCAGGTCAGAGGTCCTTTAACTTGGGGGAATTAAAAAATCACAGCACATTTTGGTAGGTTTATCCCTCAGGCGGAGCAGCGCGGTGAGCTGGGTGGTGGCAGCTGAGGAAGAGGATGGGGAAGAGGGGTGGGGAGGCAGCAGGGCAGCGCGACCCCCTCAGTGGTGGGTTGCTTCAGCCCAGCGTGAAGCCACGCTGATGGGCTGCTGGCTCTGGCAGCTCAGCCCTGAGCAGGGATTTTTTCAGGTGCATCTCTTGTGAAGTAACAGCACCCCTGTTTTGCCAGGGCAATAATTAGCATTGGCTTCTGAACCCCTGTGCTCCAGCACCTGCTGCCTAGTCCTGGCAGGTCTGGCTCAGCTTTTCATTCCTCTAGGACTGCCTCTCTGAACATTGTTTTGCTTGCTTTGGGAGGGTGGTCTTTTTCCTTAAGACTGAAAAACACAGATATTAAAAGTCCACAGTATTTTTTTTTTAAAAAATTCTAGTATTGTTTAACCAGTAGCTTTTCTTATACCATGTACTTTTAATTATCTTGTGACAAAATATCTTTTGTTCTCTTTTCCTCCTTGAGGCATTTGAATCTAAGTCCATTTAAGCATCTGTGAATCTATATATATTTAAATAATAGCTAATGGATATGCCACTGTCACTATAAAACAGATATTTCTTGCTGCAGTGATTAGGGGGAGGGTAGGAAAAGGAAATATATCATAGTGATTGGCACATGAGAAAATGGTGCCAAATCAGTGCCAACACAAATTAGTGCAGCTTTTTCTCGGGAAAGCAGTCGTGGCTATAGTTAGAACATGCCGGGACATTCCTGGGCTTGTCTACAAGGAGGGATTCACACACACCCCATCAAATGTCATCACAAGAGGGACTGGCCCCATCTGGGCAGCAGAGGTGTGAGGCAGAGCTCTGCTGGGGCGAACCCCGGTGCAGTTCAGAGCACGACTGCAATGGACCTCTGGGGACAAACAAGCTGTTTCTCTGCCCACCTTCGTGTTTCAGAGCTGCAAAAGCAGCACGGTCAGTCAACACATGGTGAGTTTGAAAAAAGGGAAAGGAGAAACAAAACATCAGGGTGTAACTGAACAACAGTGGGGCTGCTATTTTTGTCAGAACTCTTCAAGCCTTCCTGACACAGTCCCACACAGTTGCCGCAGCTCTAGCGAGCACAGCGCTTGTCTTTGCCCAGAGCAGCTCTCCAGCCAGAACCTGCTCAAATACAATTGGTTCTACCGCTATTGTTGAAAATCCCTGCTCTCCTGGGTCTCCCTGTTGTGAAAGCTTCCCTGGCTTATCAATAGAATATCTATTGTGTGACACTTGTCTTTGCTCTGAAGCTCTGCCAGCCACTGCTAGGCAGCGTCTCATCACACAGTAAATCTGCCTTTAACTGCATTGTAACAAAAGCCTAATGTAGTGTACAAGAGAGAAAGAGGGAGACAAAAGTGATAAAGATCAAATTAGATTCACTACACACACAAATTTTCAAACCCAAAGCACAGTGATGCTGGGAATAGAGGGAAGAAACCCTCTTCCCTCTTTAAAAACAAGGCGTAAAAGAAGACTACTGTCCTTGCTGCACTTTTGGAGTCACTTTGCATTCTGCAGGCACGGCCAGGGGAGGCCACAGGCAGGGCTGAGGCAGATGTGCCTGCAGCTAATTACTGTGGTCGTTTAAAATACTACTCCCTTTCTTCACCATTCCCATTCCTGCGGCAGAAGCCGCATCCCCGTGGCGGTGAGTGGGTCTGCGAGCCCTTGATCCGTGCTAGTGCAGAGCCCCACAGCTCAGCCCAAGCTGCAGCGTGTGTGAAGGTGCCAGGCTTTACACCCAAGTGCAAGGAGCATCGCCATCCTTACAGCTGAGAGAGGGGCCAGTGACCCTCGTCAGATGGTGGCAGCACATGGCCTGGGCATGGTGACACCTTATTGCTGAGGACATTTGCCCAGGCCCTTCTGCAGAGCCAGGAAGGGCGGTTGGCCAGTTCCAGGCATGCTGATAGAGCATACATTGGCAAAGTGCTTATGTTGCTTCAGCTGTTCCAGGAAAGTTTGATTTATGCTGCTACAGTAAATAGCTTTTCTTCTCGATGGGAAGGTACGTTTCTATCAGCATGGCTCCGTTGGGCTCAGGCTTTCCATTGGCAGGGCTGTGCCTCCAGGACATGGGCAGAGTTGGCTGGCAGTAATGGTGTGGATCAACCCTAACTCTGCTTAAAGAGAGAGGATCAGCCACTCTACTCCCAAAGCAGCAGCTCTACTAGGACAACGGAAACCCCCTGTGCTTTCTCAGGCCCCTGTGCCTGTGGTGTGGCTTTGCCATAGCACCACGCAGCGCTGCTTCCCACAGAGGCCGTGGCTGACATCAGGGAGGAATGCCAGCCATACCTGCGGTCCGATGTACCTGCTGGAAGGCAGTCTGGCTTTTCTTCATCCAGATCCAATACTTCTGGGCTGCAGGAGTGTGTTTGATTCTCAAAGGTACTCCTCCAAATGCATCTGAAACTGACCCAAAGCCAACTGAAATCCATGGGAGGTGATCTAGTGGCTTTTGATCCAGACTTCAGTGGTGCCCTGAATGCGTGTGTCTTTGTAGTCCCCCCTGCTGCTGCAGTTTCCGTGAAAGCATGGAGTACCCAGCCTGGTGCTGGCTGCAGGTCCAGGCTCTCCTGCGCTTTCATTCACTCCTCCTCTCACTGGCATCCTTGAGTATTTTCCAATCCGTTTTTTCAGCTGGTGACCCAGCAGCAGGGAGCTGGATGAGAAACAGCCGGGTTCTCCCAGAACTCACACAGATTTGGTTTTGGGATGATCAATCAACAGCTGCTATTGATCGTGCGATATAATTAATATTGTCCAACTTTTGCCGGTATTCATGTTTGTGTCACTAGTGCTGGGGGGGAGTTTCACCCTCCTTGTAGCTTGTTTTTGAAAGCAGCTGCCTTACCTGGTCAGAGCAGAAACTTTAATTTTGTTTAATTGTGAAGAAAACCTGTGTTCGGGCAACACTGAGGAGGGGAGGGCGGAGGGAACACCACCGAGGGCTGCACTGTCCCGTGGGTGCTGTTTTATGCCCAGCCATGGTCCAGGCTTGGCGTTGATGCAGCTGCTGCCGCAGAGGCAGCTCCTTGTTGGGCAGAAGCTCTCAGTAGCTGTTACCTGTGAATGCTGTTTATTGGGAATGAAGGGGGAGTGCTAAGAGGTTTGCAGCTTGGTGTTGCGCTCAGAAAACATTCCCGGTCTTCTCAATTTCCTGCTCCCCCCGTGCAGATTGGTCAGGCTGGCTGGGTGTTGCAGCTCCCGGTTGCACCTTTGGGATGGGAAGGTGCTGATGTGTTAATGTCGGGCTGGGTTCGCTCCAGGGAGGGAGTCACAGCCAAGTGGAAGGATTTGCAAAAGGTGTTAAATGGGCCCTGTGTGGGAGCTCATAGTGAAATGCACGGTGAAGGCTCTGGTACACCACGGTTCACTCCTCTTGCACGAGGGTGTGCTTGCGGAGCGGCTGGCTGGTATACGCTGTGCCGCGGCTGCATGCTGGAACGCATCAGGGCCATCCTGGTTCACCCCGTGAATGGGACCTGTGCTGACAGGTTTGGAACAGGTAGNCCCTTCCCCTTTCCCTTTCCCTTTTTTTCTTATCCACATTAAGTCAATCCATCACAATGGGGTTAATTCTGGGACCTCACTGTATAATAACAATAATAATTTCCAGTGTTCTCCTCCTTTTTTGACCATGTGAAAATACAAAAGCAGATGCACTGTTGTGCCTTGTACCAAGGGTTTGCCTTACCTTACAAAGCAAGTCTGGGTGTAATTTGGGCCTTAGCAGAAGGGAAAATCTGAGGAAATAAAACCAGCTAGAAACAGCGTGGTGCAGACTGATCAGTTTTCTGTCTTTGCAACAAAACCCCGGAGAGCCAGCCCTTGAATGTGCAGGCTGTTTCCCTCCATGCTGCCCTTCAGCTCATATAGCTGTGATTATCCTAAGCTACTTTGCATTCAACTGAGTTGGTGGAGGAAATCAAAAAATCCCTGCCTGTTAAATTAATACTGAAGCCAAGAACTTGGGAATGAACTTGTAATTGGAAGTGTTAGTGTTTTCTTGCATGTGCCCAGTGGCAGATAATCCATGGGACAAAACAGTCATGAATAATGCACTGAACCCATTTCTCTGTGCCTCGCCTGAGTTCCTAAAAAAAGCTCATTCCTCCAGGTGGCTGCTGGTATGGGAGGGAGACCTCAGATATTATAATCAAACCCTCTGTCTCTTGGAGCCGCAGTGTTGCACGGGCCGGGCTATTGGGTCTGCATGTGTCAGTGATGGGCGTCCCTGGCTGAGGGAGATGCTCGGCCCCTGAGCACCCCCCTGCCTGCGGCACCAGCTGCGCAAAGCGCGGGGCAGTGGAGAAGTGAGCGCAGCCTTTACTGTGCAGTCACCTGTGGTGCCTGAGAGCCAGGGCTGTGGAGTGGGAGCCAGTGTGCCATGATTTGCTCCAAACTGTGAAAAGAATATTCCTCCGATCATGGAGCTTGAGTGTACCAATGCTGCAGAGGGGCACAGGCGGGCTACCTCGGCACCCTTCGTCTGTAGAGACATCGGCCCAGGCTGTAAACCCTGCCTGGGATATAGGCAGATGTAGTAGGGATTGGGCAGGAAAGCTGTGGCTGTGCCCCGTTAGCACAACTGGTGACCGATGGGAAGGCTCCTGCACACCCTTCCCCAGGGCCGCCAGCTGCGTCCAGCCCAGTGCGCTGGCCCCGCTCATGGGGATGGGGGATGCAGGATGCGAGATGGGGGATGCGGGATGAGAGATGTTGGATGGGGATGTGGGTTGTGGGATGTTCAGCTGGCCCAGCCTGGCCCAGCTCCTCGCTCCCAGCGGGGGCTGTGGGAGCCCCCGGCCCTACCACTCGCTGACGCCTGTGCCAGCCCCGCACTGGGGCACCCGAAGTCCCTGCACCAGGAGCTGCTGTCTGCCTCCTCCTGGTTGGGATCCATTGCTGTGCAGCAGCTCCGCAGCGCTTTGGCAGCCTCAGCGCTGGTTTAGAGAGCAGTGTGAGGGGGACGGTGTTTGGCCCTCGGAGGCAGTGGAAAAGATGCTGTGGAGGCAGGAGCAGAGCTGGGGGATGACGTGCGGGCAGTTTGGGGAGGGCTCAAGCAGAGGAGAGCTGAGAGCGTTGTGTCAACATTGTGTGATTAGTTGTGGCAATGCAAGTGTGTTTACACAACCTGTTACGGTGTTTAGGTGAACAATAACACTGAAATTTCTCATTTTGATCTTTTTCTTCTCTTTGCTGCACTTCTCTTACTCAGATTTTCCTCTTTATCAATGCTTTTCATTGTCCTAAGCAGCACCGAAACCGTAACAAGAACATGGTCTCCTCTGTTTTAAGAGATACAATTATTGCAATAATAATTAAACAGGTGAACAAGATCCTCTGTGATCATTCTTTCTCAAAAGAAAAAAAAGCACTGACGGCTTTTCTCCCCTCCCTGTGTGGGTCTGGAGAGCTGCACGGTGTGCCACGGAGGAGAGGAAGGGCTTCCTCCTCAGGCGTGTGTTACTGAGAAGGGGTGCTTAAAAAAAAAACCCGAAACTTTCCACTCTGTTTCAGGAAATGACACTGTCGTGCTGGAATTTACAATGAAGTTGTGAATGTGGCTGGAGCCCGGGGCTTCTCCACGAGAAGGCCCCTTTGGCCAGCTGTATTCAGCTCTAATGAGAGGGCTAAATTCTCCCTGAAAGGCGTGTTTTCCATTTGGCCCCTCTTCCTTCATCAATCGCTGTCACTGTAGACAGAAGGCCCCGCACGCAGCTTCCCTTTGCCTTGTGTGCTGCTCCAGGGCTGCGCTCCGCAGAGGACAGGCTGCCCTACTAAAATGCATCTCTCAGCCCCCCGAACAATAGCGCTTTGTGTGAGCAGCACAGAGCAGTCTCAGTTTCCCAGGCTTTTCCTTTTCTCCTCTCCCCTCTCCTGCTGGAAGCCCCCAGCGATGTGGGAGCGGGCAGAGGCTGCCGCCGCCGGCTGCCCAACAAAGAGGCGAGGGGCTGGGGGGTCCCTGCACGACAGGGGGGTCCCTCCTCCCCAGTGCCTGCCTCCAGCTGCAGCTACTTGCCCATCATCAGCCACAAGTCCGACAGACCAGAGTAACTGCAGCAAGAAATGCAAACCAGGGTGCAAGCAGGGCTCCAGCCGTCGCTCCAACAGCCTCACAGGCAGGTGGGGTGCTGTGTCCACGGGGACAGAGGATGACACAGCCTGGGCTGGCTTCGGCGAGGCTGGCGTGCCGCGGCAAGCTTGCAGTGGGCTGCGGTGAGCCACAGTGTGCTGGGTGCCCTGGCAGCCTGGACACTTGCTGCGAGAGGCCTCGGAGGCTGCCAGTGTCCCCACACTCCTGATACTGGGACTTGTTACTCCGCAGCACTGCTCGGGACAGATAAAGATGCTGGCGCGAGGAGCAACAGGGTGAAGTTTAAATAAACAAATAAAATAGGCTGAATCTCTGCAGCAAGTGGATAGTGTTGGTTAATACAGGCAGGACAGCAGTGATACCTAGCCCGCACACAAGCTTTCCATCAACAGACCCCCCAGAAGAAAGCAAGAATGCAAACTCCATTTACAGATGAGGAAACAGGGACATGCCCAAGACCTCGGTGTCCCAGATCAGACCCCACTTTCTGTCCCAGTGGGCCCCAGTTCTGTCCCAGTGGGCCCCATGCCCACCCACATGCTCCTCCTGCCTCATGCCCCTCGCGGCTGCCAAACAGCGGAGGCTGCTGCTGGAAATGCCTGGCCCTGGCGAGGCGTGGGCTCTGCAGGGGGACCCTCATTTCTGTGTGCTGTTGGCAAATAAAATCAAGCATCACGTAAGGTGGATGTGCTGTGACATGCTGTGCGTGTGACCGAAGCAGCTCCAGGCTTTGGCCACCCTGCGCTTATGAGTTTGGGATCCCAAAGTGCCTAAAAATGTCATCACTGGGTTTCGTATTGCAAATGGAGAAACGGAGATCACATGTGACTACATTAATTACAAACAATAAATAGCAGTGACCCCAAAGCCAGAAAGCAAGTCCACACCTGCAGCCACTCACATGCTACAGGATTTCTTTGGCTTCAGCTGGACCCGATGCACCTGGCTTTGGCAGGGCTGCCCCATGGAATGAGCCCTGACGGTTCTGGGGTCATCAGCCCCGATGGTGCTGGGGCCATTAGCCCCGGTGCTGCCTTGCTGTGCTGCCCTATGCCCTGTCCACAGGAGCTCCTGTGCGGTCTACATCACCTAGAAAGTGGTAGGAAAAGCTATTTCTTCTTTATAGGATGCGCAGACACAAGCAGCCCTAATCTGCAAGGTGCAGAGCCACTGGTGATGTAAATGGATCGAGGAATAGCTGCATCTTGCGTGTGATAAAAATGGGCTCAATCTGACAAAAGAAAATTTCCATCATATAACCTACAGAGAGGAGCTGAAAACACAGTTCTTTGTGTGATAGGCTTAATATCTGCGGGATCTGGCCTTGTATCTGTAGTCATTGATACTGCTGGGTGTGATTGATTGTTCATAAACAGTAATTCACGGATGATAAAAAGACGTTAAAAGAGCAGCAAGCTCCTCCTCTAGTGCAAGTTCTTTTTTTGGTCTGTTGCTACAGCAACTCTCTACTAAGAACAAAGATGACAGCAAGATATTAAATTTTGCAGCAACTCAATTGACTCTTGATTTGCCTTCTTTTTTGCCTTCAGTAACTGAATCCTACTCCCCTAATTGTGTTAAATTTCAGCTAGAAATCATGCCTTCCTGTGACAAGAATTCCTGCGTTGCTTTTTCTTCCTTCCCCTTAGAAACCAATTAAATCAAATTAACTTATTTAAATCCAGTGGGTGATTACAAATACCAGGTTTCTTAGCTTTATTTCTTTTGCATGTGGACATCATGTATTTTAAGCCACAACTCATATTCTGTACCAAAATCCCCAAAGCCTTAATAGTCTTTAAAAAGAAACAAACAGTTCTTGGCAAGTTGGGTTTTGGTGAAGTTCAGTGTATGCCAATGGTGTAGATCAGAAATGTGTAATCTAAATTGCTGTAACAGAGGTCGTTTGAATTTATGAATGCTAAAATTATTTTTAAAGCAATACTGCATTTCAGTTCCCTTTCCCCACTCCGCAGTCTTTATTTCTTGTAGGGCACCTCGTGAGGTGGCCACTGGCTCTGCATCTCTGGGGTGACTTCTGCACAGGCAAAGCCACCCCGTCAGGGTAGAACACAGCTGGACAAATGACCTACATGGTCCTTGGTGGGACTGTCACCTTCAGAGCCCCAACCCTTAGCTGCAGGGGGGGAATCTTCGCTGGTGGGGGGGAGAGGCTGGGGGAAAATGGAGACAGAGAGGAACAACGACATGCAGGGAAAGGGGATTGGCTGTTGCACACAAAATATTACATATTTAGCTTTACTCAATTAGTGGGAATACAAATAACAGCAGAGCTCTGGCAGCCTCAGATTCAGCCCGGTTTGTCCAGGAGGGACCAGGCCGAGCAGAACTCTGGGCCACCCTGCTTTTACTGCAAGATCAAATCTAAGGAAGTGGAGCAACGGAGTGAACCAGAAACGAGGTTCCTGTCGCTTTACCCTGAAAGCTGTTTTGCAAAAGCACTAATTTGTGGGCTTAAGTAGTACAGGGCAAAGGACTCCAACCTGTCCTATGGGTAGGACTTAAACAGCTACTTGGATTTCAAATGCACACCTTGGATATTCATACGCAGAGGACAGCATTGGGTAGGTGATGTCCTTCCTAAAGCACCTGGGACAACCTCCCTCCTCCTGCAGTGACAGCTGTGACTCTTCCTCTCTGAGAGGAAAGAGGTGGGTTGGTGTTATGGTTTGAGAAACCCGCAATTTGTTGTCGTTTAGACAATTATTCTCTCACCCGATGACCCCTCCCCACCTGGGAAAGGGAATCGGGAAAAAACAAGGAAACCTGAGGGTTGGAATATAAACAGATTTAATAGACTAAGACTAGATAATTAACATTAATAACACTAAAGAACCAATATTGATCTCAATACCAATATAAAAATACAGCCCATTCTCTCAGCAGGGAGGCGTGCACTCCCAGCAGGGACAGACAATATGGGACCCTGCGAGTGCTGTGGCTTTGGAAGGAAGGGAAGGGCTCAGGGCTCCGGCACCAGGGTGAGAAGTTCTCTGAACCATGGCCATCAAGGGAGAGAGGGAAATTCTCAGCAAACTTTCTAATTTATATTGAATGTGCCATTTGCGGCGTGAAATAACCCCGTTGGCAGCTTGGGTCAAGTGCCTGGGTCTTGCTCCTCCTCGTCCCTGCACCTGGTGAGCTTGGAAACACTGGGACCTTGAAACCCACACCCCATCGCTGGCTATAAAGTAAATATTTCCACCAACTCAGACACTAGAGTCTTCTAAGAGTGCAGCTTTCCCAAGCATTAGAAGAGAAATTGGCCCTGTGTTGCTCAAAGCGCTGGGTTTGGAGACTCCCCTGCAGAGGAAGCCCCCTCTCCCACCGCCTGCTGCTGCGCCCCTGCCCTGGCGCAGCGGAATCTGCCGGTCCCAGCAGGGAAACCAACATGCAGCTCCAACTGTACGGCCTTGGTCATCTTCCCCAGGAAATAAGAGGCTTTAGGAGGAAAATGTTAGCAAGAGACCTTTCACAACTGCTTAAGCAATGTGCAGTGCAACTTTGGCGTCGCGAAGTTACACCAAATTCTGAGTAGAAGGTGTCTCAAATGCCTTTTACGGGAGAATTGTATCTGCTGGGAAGAATTGCTGTTGTCAAGCTGTTTATCATAATATCTTGTGTGTGAGACACACAGAGAACTCCAGCACAGATGGGTCCTTGACTCTGCCCCCAGCTTTATCACCGCGGCTCAGGCTGAGCATCGCTTCCAGCGCAGACAAAGGAGGGAGCCTGGGTCAGCTCCTCGTATCCTTGCACACCCACACTGGAAAACTTGGGTAGTGTGAGAAAGGCCAGAGGTGGAAGTGACAGCAATTGCTTCTGGTTCCCTTTTTTCCCCCTCACAACTGCAGCTTTTCTTTGTTCATCACCCCATGGAGACCGCTCTCTCCCGTGCCGTTTGAAGTGTCCGCTGACACTTGGATTGTAATGAAGCAGTTTCATGTTTTGGGTATTTTGCTGCCTGCTGTGGGAGTGCTGGGAAGGGCTATTTCCAGTCTCTGCTGGGAAGGGGGAAGAGAAGGAATCCAGAGGTTACACCTAGGAGTCAGAGCTCTAGTCAGTGATGCAGCTCCTGAGTGCAGGAGGCAGGCCACCGAGACCCTGCTGCAGTTGCAATATGTAACATGGGCAGAAAGGGGCTGCTTTTTTCCGGGTCTGCTCCCTAGTTTCTTCTTCCAGCTCTATATCTGGTGAAGGAACCAGACCAGTACTGTCCTACCGAAACGCGACACATTTTTCATCTGAGCATCTCACATGGCTCAAGAATGTCTGAAGCCTTGCAGCCTCCCAGAGTTTTCTCATGGAAAACCTAAGGCATACAGAAATCAAGAGTCATCTCTGGATGCAGCTATTTTTGGTGCAAAAGCAGGATACATCGATACAGCTTTGTCAGTGCCAAGTTACAATGGCACTTCACTACACACAGATAAAAAAGGGCACAGAGGGAGAACTAGTTCCCTTACTTGTTAGTATGACAAGATAACAGCACTGTGCTGGCAGGAAAGAGTATGTAAGGTTCAAAAAAACAAAGATGATGTAGTGCAGTGCAAACAGCTTCCATATTACATGTCTCCAACCAGTTTATTCTTACACTGGAAAACGTGTATATGGCTGTCTTTTTCCAGCAGCTCAGGTGTATTAGTGCCTGCAATAACCACAGAGCAGACGAGCCATCAGGGCTGGATTCTGGTTCCCCATTTCACATTGCGTAGATTTTATTCCACAGACGATCCCGCTGAAGTTGAACGCACTCCTGCCCGGGCAGTCTCTCCCAGCCTCGCTGCTCTCAGAGGTTTGCCACAGGTCACAGGAGCCCGGGGAAGAGCCCACATCTCGTGGAATAGTTGTGGTCACCGAGGTGGGGTCTACGGCAACTTCTCAGATAGGCTGCAACGGGTCCTGCCACACATCAAAGGTCAAGGTCATCCCCCTTCCCCAGCTCCATCAGACCAAGGTACAGCTTAGGGAATTTGGCCTTTCAAAGGTTGCAGAAAGACCAAGGGTGATTTGGGGTGACATACACAGCTGCCTTGCTTTGGGGTGGTAACGGGTGGCAGTGCTGCAGCTGCACAACGCTGTGAAGGGCTTCAGCAGACAGCCCAATGTCCATTCGGTTGAGGCTTGGCGTGTCCATCCAGCCTGTCTCCAGCCAACCTCCTCAAAGCCTCCCCTGGCACTGGCAGAGTTGGTGTGACCAGGGGCTCTGCCTGACACAAGGCAATCGTATGGGAGTGTCTCTCTGCAAACACTGTTTGCTGCTCTTCTAAGGCCGCTGTGTCTGTGTATCATGAAACACTTGCAGTCTGAAGCTGGAAACAAAGAGCGCAAGACAGCTTCTGCCTAAAGAATTTTCCTTAATTTAGGAATTGCTTTAAGCAAACATTACCTCTGCTTCCTGAGCACACACAAGGCTACTGCCCTGGAAATAATCTGCATTAGCCTTACTGGAGTGACCACGTTGCCATAGTTACTGTTGGTTTCTCTGTACCTCAAGCTTGAAGTATTTATTATGATTAAATCCCATCCCATTCTCATTTAAAAATTCTGTGTGGAAAGTGTCACAAAGTGAATTATAATGTAATCCTTCCTTTTAAAAAGCTGATTTAAGTAGAAATTCCTCAAATGATCTTAGACGTTGATATTTATTAAAGATCATTAATTCGTGATTGGATTATTTTTCTTCAGACATGGCTGCTTCTTTATTCTTAGTGATACCTGAATAGCAGAAAATCCCGATGCTAATATATCATTTCATGATTGATTGGGTTTTTTTCTTTTACCGCTGTATTGCGGGCTATTCTGATAGAAGATGTTTGACATCCTCAGGTACTCAGCTTTGGCCTCAGAGGCAGCCACACAGGTTGGAACCAATCTGGCAAGAAAATCAGAATCTGTTCTGTGACATGGCTTGGTACTTGCTCTCCTAATACCTGAGAATGTTACAAGGAGAAGTAACTGCCGCTGGGATTAATCTGTTATAAAATGGCTCGTGCTTCTCTTTTTCTGTTTGTTTTTTTCTTTTCTTTTTTTTTCTTTTTTGTGTGAGAGTGAGCTCCGAACGATAAGGTCCCAACCATACTGGGCTTTGCTGCAAAGGAACACAGCATTGTCATCCCCGTGCTTTACATGTATGTAATTGTTACGTAAATTTTCCTTGCTTTGGAAAATGATGTACCATAGTTGTTTAGGACAGACCCTCTCACATCCCAATGGCAGCCTCTCCAGAGACCTAATATTCCTGGAGGACCATCCTTTGACACCTCTCAGCTTCCCTTGGTGTCCCCTCTCCAGCCCGACTCCACGGACAGCCCCGGTGGCCTTTTTCCCAGAGGCTGACCCCAAGCTCGGGCTGGGACTTGCACTCAGCATTCCAGCCCCTTCCCAGATCCCCCCGGCGGGGAAGGCAGCCGCCTCTGTTGGTCACACACGGTGGGGTTTCTGCTTACCGGTGCCCGTGGGCGGCAGCGAGGGGCTGCAGCAGCATCGCTGCCGGACCCACAAAGCCCGACAGCTGCAGGAGCATCGCTTGGCTTGCAGAATGCTTGCTATTCTTCTTCTTCCCCACTAGAGTAGCTCTGCCAAAAACTGTTTTTATGTAGAGCAAGATTTACTACCAAACCCGTGCTTTTGGAGCAGCGGATAAACATTTAGTGTGAATGGTGCAGAGGAGCAGCGTGTTAATGGAGACGATTGTGTGGATTCTCTGTAGCAGACTGAGGTTTATCTCCTGAACCTTTTGTTTGAAACGTGATTTATTATGGCCAGTAAAATGCCCAAGACACTCCCATTTTCTCCTTTCTTCAATTACAATGTCCTACTGTTTTCTTGTTCTCTTGCCTGCACTGGAACACCCTGGAAGCAGCTCCTAACCCTGCTCAACCTGTCCCTTGCCTAAGGGCTGTTACACATCTGGTTTTCTGGACAGAAAAATCTCGCCGTGTTCCCATTTTGTACAAATTGTGTTATTTTTCTATTTTCCTTTATCACAGCTGCTAGGAGCTTAGTAGATCTCTGATCTCTCTTCCATTTCCCCATGTCAGCTGTTATGTTGCCCACCACCAAAAATTCCTCACCCAACCTAAGCAAAATTTTGGAGATAAGTTCGTCTTCTAGCCACCTCCCTGCACACAGCATTTTGACTCATTGCTGTCCATCCCATTGAAGGGTAACGTGCCACACTGCCGGCTGCTCATTTGTCCCATCCCACCATTCTCAGCGCTGTGAAACTGCTCAGACCTAAATGGTGTTTCAAAGATATTTTGACACAACATGGGTATGGGTGAGTGATGCAAACAAAGGCAGAGCGAGGGGCATGGCCATTGTGCGCCCTGCACTGCTGCGGGTTCACCGCCGGTGGATGGACTCATCCTGGGGCAGAGAGTAGGGGCAGCTTCCCTCCTTCCCCTCCCCAAATCAATAGCTTCTCCCCTCCCGCACCTTTTCTTTATCTCAGTTCAGCAATTGCTGTTTAATTCCAGACTTCCCAGTTGTCCTTAACTGAGGTGTCACCGCTCCTTCGCTGATGTTTCCCCAATCCCGACCCACATTCCTTGCAGAGCCCAGGGAAGCAGGTCCTGCCCTGGGTCCCTTCCAGCTTCCCCCCAGGATTACTCCCAGCCTTTCTCTTCCTCCAGGGGTTTTCTTCCGCCTCTTCTGTGCTGGCTGCACCCAGCTCCTCCCCGTCAGATCTTTCACTCTTACACTTTCTCCCCACTTGGCTTCCTCCATTCCCCTGTGCCTGGCTCCACCAGGCTGGGGCTCGCAGAGCTCTGCCGGGGGGTGCCCGGGGCTGCCTTGTGCCCTGCTTCCCTGGGCCGCCCTCTGCTTCCGCAGCCACCAATTTGGAGACCCTGGTTGCTCTGTGGGTCTGCACAGCAGCACAAGGAGAACCCCACGGAGCAGCTCCACCAAACCGCTTGCTTGTGTCCCTGTCACTTCACGCCCTGGTGGCTGCTGTCCCTGTTTGCTCACCTCCCAGAGAGGTTTGATCCTCCAAACCCTGGGCTGTTGGCACAGAGCCTTGCCCTGCTTCCTGCACGCAGCACAGCTAGTCCCAGAGACCGTCACCAGCTCTCTGGCTGCCCCTGCCCCTGCCGCAAGAAGGTGACCCAGCACTCCAGTGCCCTGTGGCCCCTGTGCGCTACCCCTCCCCATGCCCAGCGGGTGTCTAGAGCAGCTCCTGGTCTCCCTCTGTGAGAGCTCTGAGCCCCTCGGCCCTGGAAGGCATCGGGGAGCATTGGCTGTGGGGCTGGTGTCGGGGAGCGATGGCTGCAGGGCTGGTGTTGGGGAGCGATGGCTGCTCAGCCCCACAGCCCGGAGCCTCCAGGCTCTGCAGAGCCTGCGCTTCCCTGGCAGCACTTCCTTTGTCTCCCTCCTCTCCGCGTCTCTCTGTGGCTGCTGGAAATGCAGAATGCTCTTCTGTGCTGCCTGCTCGGGCTAGGTAAATTATTTGTTTAATAGGCTTGGTTTATTTTTTGTAAGCTGGCAGAATAGCTGTGAATCATCAAATCTCCCTGAATTCACTCCACACAAGACACAACAAAAGGATTCATTGTACGGCGCAGTGACCGGAGTGTAGCTGGGGCTGGACAGAGAGACCATACAGTGGGGCTGGCTTCCCAAGCGGCTGGATACGCCGGCATGGCCAGCGCAGGGACGAGTATGTGCCGCTTGGAAAACTCAGTGCTGACAAAAGCGTATGGATTTTTTCACTGGGCCCCAACTACTGTTTCTTACTCAACCAGAAAACCCCTGGAAAAGAGCCTTAAACGGTATTGCTGCTTCTGCCAGAATGAACATGTTTTTCCTTTTTTTTCTAATCATTAACAAAGGATGTCAAATCTATTCAAGTGCAGCCCCTCTCTCAAAACACCTTCTGGATCAAAGTGGAGAACTCATTAGTTTGTAGAGGGGCTTTCTCCCCCGTCCGCCTGCTCCCTGGTCCCCGCTACGTCCCACCCTGGTCTGCAAGAGGCTCACAGGAATGTTTGTGCTGTGGTCACCTGCAAGGCTCAAGGCTCTCATCCTGCACAAACAGGGCCCACACACAAGAGATTTTCCAACTTTCATGCCCCTAATTTAGCTGCCGTGGATGCGAGCTGTTGGCCTCAGGGGGGAAAATGCCATGCTGGAAAACAAGATTTCGCAGGGGATAATTCAAAGAAGCAGAGGAGGTGTAGCAGTGCCCGGGGAAGCTGGCACAGACAGAGGGGCATTTACAGAGCCTAGCCTTGTGCTTCATATGTTTTCCAAACATGAAACATGATTTCACCAAAATTCATGTAATTCAGTGATTGACCAAGGGGCCGGGGCCAGGGTAAATGCAATGATGAATTAACAGAAGGGAGAACGAACTGTCACCTCCACGAGCCAACTGACAGACACACCATGAGGTGATGCTCTGGCAGGATTACCCAAAGCAGGAGTTTCTCTCCTCAAAATGGCCTTTTACGTGTGTGCTGGGCCTGCTCCTGGGGCTGGAAAAGCAAAAGCAAACTTGTGTTTGTTGCTCTGAACAGCGGGGTGTGCCGTGTTTTGTGACCTGGAGCTTTCCCCGAGCAGTTTTAAAAGACGGCATCAGTCAGAGGACATTTGGCGTGAGCTGAAGGGCCTTGGGGTCAGTCGTCTGCCACAGACCCCCCTCCTGCTGCTGTGCCATGTTTATTAATGCTTTTACGTTGGTGAACCCATTGCAGCTCAACGCTTGGCCTGTCGCCTGGGCTCAGGCATGTGGTGACAGCAGCAAGGTGGGCTGCATGGGACAGGGGGATGGGGGTGTCAGGGAGGGGGACATGCTGCGGTCCCAAGGGACAGCCCCAGAGGTCCTGTCTCATCCTGAAGGGACATCACCCCATCACCAAGGCACGCCCGCCAGCCCCGTTGCACTGTGAGCCCCGTAATACCTGAGGCTCTTACCCCAGAGGAGCCGATTCCAGGCTAATGTGCTCCCATGACCTGGGGAGTCTTCGGACCCTGCGTGCCGGTGCCGTTCCCGGGGGGCTGGGGAACAGGGTGGCGGTGACAGACCCCAAAGGCGACGTTTGGGCGATGGGCTGATGCGGCGCCACCGCGGATCCGTGGGGTGCCAGGGGTCGGCGCGGCTGGTGCCGTGGGAGTACGGTCCGTGGGTGCGGGGACGGTGCCCGGGCACCGCTCCTTAACGGAACGGCCTCGACACGCAGCACGGCGGGGGCGATTCCTCCGGAGCGGGGCCACGGGCGGCCCGGGGGCTCCCTCCCCCGGCGTGCCCCCTTCCCACCCCTGTCCCCGTGTGTCCCCCGGGCCGGAACCGCGGAGCCGCGCCCCCCTCCCCCGCGCCGTCCGGGTCCCGGTCCCGGTGCCGGCCCGGGGGGCGCGGCCGCCC
>VWZL01000445.1:578497-614370 GCA_013396915.1 Stercorarius parasiticus | reverse complement strand
CCCCCCCGCCCGGGCGCTGCGGGTCCCCGCGGTGTGCGGGGCTGTGTCGGGGGACCCGCGCCCACCTGGGCACCGGCTGAGGCCCCAGCGGCCGGGGTTCGGAGCGAGGGAGGGAGGGAGCGCTGCCGGCGCCCCTGGAGATGAGCTGGGGCTGGAGCGTTTTAGGAATGGCAGCTGCAGGGAAAATGCGTTATTTCAGCGTTTTTGCGAAGGAGGCACATCGGTCCTGCAGGGCTTATGTAAGGAACTTCGCCGGGCCCCGCGGTTCCAGGGAGAGACCCCTGGTTACGCAAGTGCAGCCTGGCAGGATGGAGACCTCTCAAGCAGACGCCTTATCTCTAAATATTAGAGAGGGATATAATTAAAGGTTGTGTCTGTTGAGACCACTAAGCGTCAAATATCAGGCTTCAAATTAATTTTTATTGCAGTTAGACTTATTATGGAAAAGTTGGTACCCTCTGAAACATCACAAATATCTGCAGTCCAGTGAAAGACTGAGTGTGTGCGGCCAGGCAGAAAAAATTAGTCTGTCTAGCCATCTCTCCATTACAAAAATGGAATTTTTAGTATCAGTAGCAAACTGTATTAACTGATATTTTTGGGTAAGTTCAGTTTGTAAATCTACTCATTATTGCACGAATTCCTAATTCTGTTAGTTGATGACAATTCCTTTTCCCACTTTCAGCTTGAGGATACTTAACTGCCTACTTAATCCCTTTGCAGCAGGTTGCCCCCTTCGAGTCCCCCTGCTATTGTATAAAATTGGCTCCCATCTCCGTCTGGTTGGTTGTTTCATGTGGGTATGCATTCACCATTTTGTTATGTTAAGTCTCTGGTTAGGACAGGGTTAATTAAAAATACAAAGTATCTTTTCTGCAAATTAACCTGTGAATGTGCAAACTACACCCGCTTTGCTGTTTTCATAGAGGTCACTTAGCGTGTTGGATCTTGAGCTGAGCTGAGGGATGTGGTATCCGCACACACAGCGCTGTGAAAAGTAGCTGCTGAAATGCTGCAGTGCAATGCCAGATGGAAGGATTTTGGGGAAGGGGCTGTCTGTTGATTTCGTGCCATTGTTTACTTTCTTGCATTTCAGCCTTTTGTGGTTGGCTTTGAAGAGTGATGTAACAGTCACAACACGCTCTGCTCAGTGCCAATTACCTTTCTGCTTGTGTGTAATTTGGGCAAATTGATGTTATTGCACCCTGCAGTTAAGCAGATGAAATATTCCTTTAGCCTGTGGTATTGTTCTGTTTTATGGGAGGGGATTTGCATGTATTCATGGAAACTGTCCCACGTTTCCATGTTGTTCTCGAAGATGTCCTGGGCAGGTGGTTCCCGGTGCTGGGGCCTGCAGGGGTAGCTGGGGGCAGGAAGGGGCCTGATCTCTCCAAAAGCTTTGCTGCAGACATCTCTAGTGTTTTTTCTTCTTGTTGTTTGTAACTGGAATACTCGTTTGCCGTGATCATTCTTGGCCCGACTTCTGTAGCCTCATGGTTTCCATATGTTAGCCAGTTAACGCTGGGGTTATGTGTAAGGGTGTTTTATTGCACCACAGCGATCATGTTTTGGGTAGCTTTTCTGGGCAGCTGTAACACAGACAGGGTTTGCTGATGAGATGGTAATAACTTCCTTGTTACCATTCTGTGCCTAATTATACCTCCAGAAATGTCCATTTTCTGATTTAGCGTGCTCGGCCTGTATTTTCATCTGAATAAAGGTTAATTTGGATGTGCTCAGGCTTTAGCTGCACCTGAGGCTGGGGTGATGTGGGACGAGTCAGCTGCCTGCTGCCTTCGAGATGGTGGCAGCTCCATCCCTGAGATGCACCATGTCCCTCGCAGGACTAAGGTGGTCTTGGGGTGACCTCGGTGGGGTGAAGGAGCTCCGGTGCTCGCGGATCCATCCTGACAGCGGTCACCCTTGCCGTCACCTCCCTTTGGGGACCAGGGTGGCTCTGGCCTTCCCATGCTGTTGAAGTGTTGGAGGAGGATAAAGATCTGAGTCCTGACGAGTCAGTGTGGACATCTGGTGTAGCCTGTGTTTCGCCATGAAGTAGGGGCAGTGGAGCAAAACGTGACGGGCTGGAAGGTTCAGTGAAGCATCGCTGGTCGGTCGTTAGGTTAGCAGGGCCCCGAGGAGGACAGGCCGCCGATGATGCTCTGCAGAGGGAATGCGACTTTTACTTTGATTCATCGTGTATGGCCTGTGCAAACGCAACAGATCTGTGTGTCGTCAACGTCAGCAAAACCCAACGTGAGCGAGGGTTGTCATCAGCTAAACCTTCTCCCGAGGCTGTGACGGTGACCATAAACACCCACCTCCGCTTCTGCTCCCCTTCCCCAAGGCATGATCTCTCTTGCCTCGGCCTAGGGACTTCATGTAGGCCACCTCATTATCCTTGATACCCTGTTCATTTCCTTCAGGGATTTAGCCATTATTCTATTCATATCTAAACCCCTGCTTCCCTGGCGAAGACAGATACCCAAATCTCCAGAGAAAGACTAAAATGGAAGAGAAACAGGGAGGAAGAAAAGGGGGAGCGGCGGCAAGGGAGACTAACAAACAAAATGTTGGCACAGAAGGGCTGACATATGAAGATGATAAAAGATGAAAATTTGAAGAAGTGATGCCTTTTTATGGAGGATGGGGCTGAAATCTGAACACAGCATGGTGGTCCCCCTAGTGTGGTCAAGAAAGTAGCAGGGAGAAAGGTGGGAAACCTGCGTGTGAACTTGAGAATACATCGGCATGGGTAGAAGTGAAAGTAATTCACAGCAGGGGTGCGTTTAAAATGCATTTAAAGGTTGGATGTCATAGAGGATTGGAAACTGTAAGGGTGCTGCCCAGTGTGGTTGGCCAGGCAGCCTGGAAGGTGTGAGGTGTCAGCCAGCGCCTGGGGCTCCTGCGAGGTACTAACCATCCAGCAGCGCTTGAACTGCATACAAACCCCTTGGCTGCCCAGGTATTACTAGAGGAGCCTGACAGGCAACTGGGAATAACATGGTGGGGAGAAAAAAAAAAAATGTTGCTTAGACTGGTTTTTAGGAGAGTTCTGCTGAAAGCCCCCGTGCTGAGGCTGTTGGGAGCACAGCAGAGGCCCTGCGTGCTTCGGGGATGGGGGGAGACGAGTCCTGCCCCAACCCCCTCTGCTCCGGGGGGCTGTGGCCTCGGCGGAAAAAATCGATGAGCCCGCACTTTGTGTGGGGAGCTTGATTGGCATAAGTGGAGTTTAACTGGTGAATAATCTTTGTGCACAGGGGTGATTTATCAGCCATAATGACTCTGTATCTTCTTTCCCTCCCTGGAGAGTTGTGTCTGGCTTTCTCATGGTGGGAAGGAGTGATGCTGAACGTGCGTTGAGAAGATAGAGGGTGTGGGCGAGGTGCACGGGTCTGCGTGTGTGCCGCTGGCTGCATGCACTGCCTGGGTGTTGTAGAGAGGCCTGGGGAGGCTGATAGCCAGGGCACGGTTACACGGTGGTGGTAGTGATGCCTGAAGCTTTGGGTCGGTGTCGCCCCGTTTTTAGGAGTGGGAACACCTGATCGTGTCTGCCTGTGGCTGCTGCAGGCTGGCTGTCCTTGCAGCTCTCCGCAGCGTTTGCCATCTGCCCCTGCATGGGGACCTCTCTCTGTGACCTCTCCTCAGCACAGCCACCGCTGACAGGGGTCTTCCATGGTGTGGTCCCTCCTGTCAGTTGTGCCATAGCTCCGGCCTTTCCTTCTGCTGCTGACCTGCATCCTTCTGCAGCTGTCGGGAGAGGAGAGGGCTGGCCCCAGGATTGGCAGCAGATGCTCGCTTGATGGTACCAGAAAGAAAATACCAAGGATACTTTTAGGAGGCAGGCTTTCTTATTTGTCCATCTTAGATTTGCAGACAGGAATGGTTGCATTAAAAATAAATGCCAATAAAGATATGGCTGCATATTTACAACTGCCACATTAAAGCTACTTGGGGAATACAGAATACAGTAGATCCTTAGATGCACTATTTAAAGCGAGTGTTTTCAGACGTACAATTTTAATTGGTCTATCTGGCCAGAAAGATAAATAAATGTCTCTTCCTCATTACTGTTGAATGCATGATTTGTTGCTTTAATGCAGCAAAACTAACCAGTTTTAATTATGTAGATGCAACTGACTATGGTACAGCATTGTAAATCTTGCAGAAAATTGGGCATCCTGTTGATTGCCTGCTTAATTTTGTATTGCTTCCTGAAGGTTTTCTTTAACCCTGGAAAAATTCAGGTAATCGTATGATCTATTTGGTTATTGTTGGCAGGAAGACTGCTGTGAATCAATAGTATCTTCTTCTGTCATATGGCTGGCAGGTGAAAAGCATCGCTGGTGATCCTGAACACGGTAGTCTTTAAATGGTGCATCTGGCTGCATAGTGGTAAAGGGATGATTTCTTGCACTTCTAGGACTCTTAGTTGCTGTGTAAATTGATAATAGAACTTGAGTTTTGATGGATTTAGCAGATAAAAACATTAAAAAGTCTTGCAAACCTGGGGCCAAAGAAAACCAATGTATTTTTTCCCATTTTTGTAGGAGAACTGCAGCTTAGGTTAATTTATCATTCCTTGCTAGCTTCATTTTACTTTTCCTGTTGCGGTAGCTGCATCCCTTCTTTTATGCCTATTCTCATTTCCTACCTATTGCTCTCTTTCCACTTTGCTCAGAAAATTTTGGGAAAATTCCCATACCAAATGGTTTTCTGGGATTATGGCTTGCTCAAGAGGGAAGTTTGGCTCCCAGTTGGAGGGGGCGTCAGGGCTTGAAGCTTGACAGCCCTTTTAATAAAATGGTTCTGTGCAAAAGAGAAGAGAGGTCCCCTCCCTTTGGGTGAGCTGGTAGGAAACTGCTAAATATTAATCACAGAAACAGATATAAAATTTCCATTGGCTTAATTGTCTTGCTTAAGAAAATATGGGGAAGTGTGACCCGAGGGCCAGCTGGCATGCCTTGGCGTAGCTCCATCGGCTTTGTGGAGTCATCTGCAGGAGATAGCAGATCCTGATGAATCTAGTTGCTACTGTGAGACTTAGAAATACCGCTCAGCGTTGCTCTGTAGTCAGTTGACTCCCGTATAGATTTATTTGTTATCTTCCACTTATCCTCTGTGTTTCCTCAGTGTGGTCTGATAGCGTGGTCCTGGCAGATGGGTTTTACATGAGACCTCTGTGTGTGGGGACTGGATGGGCCATGTGCAGAGAATAGCAGGGAACTGTATATGTGATTCATAATAAAGATTAATTGGCAGTCTCTAATGGAAACAAATTGAATCTATCAGAGAGGTTTCCTGCAAAGCTAAAGACCTGGGTGCTTTGTCGGAGGCTGGGATGGTTCAACTGACTCAGCAGGCTCCTGCACACGACCGACCATCAGTGACTCTGTACAGGTGCTGGTGGGATGGACCTTCCTAAAATGCCTTGGATTCGGGCCTCCTCTGCAGTCAGAGGGGAGAAGGAGCCACTGGCTCACAGTGACTGGTCAGAAGTGTGTGTACCTGTGTGCTTGGGTGCTTTGCTCTGGGTCAGACACAGCCAGTACCTGGTCCAACGCTCTCGCCACCAGCTCTGCATGCCCAGGGCAGTAGTGTGGGTACGACACCGGGTGCTGCCTCCCCGGGGCCGGACGGTTGGCCTCGCAGCGCTGGTGCAGGCAGTGGAAGTGCAGTGTGCCAAGGCACCAAGGCTGCTATTTCTTGTCAAGACATCACTAAAACCAAATACTTTCTAGGTGCATGGCCTCATTTAGATGGGGAGCTGGATGGGGGCCTGAAAGCCCGTGTGCTGCATGTGCTGGCCTTCTAGCAGAATGTGGGGCTGTGTGGAGCGGTCGACACGCTGGAGTGATGGGATGCCATCCAGAGGGACCTGGGCAGGCTGCAGAGGTGGGCCCGTGCCAACCTCACGAAGTTCAACAAGGCCAAGTGCGAGGTCCTGCACGTGGGTCGGGGCAATACCAAGCACAAATCCAGGCTGGGTGGAGAATGGATTGAGAGCAGCCCTGAAGGAGAAGGACCTGGGGGTGTTGGTTAATGAGAAGGTCAGCATGAGCTGTCAACGTGCGCTGGCAGCCCAGAACTCCCCTGCAGCCTGGGCTGCATCCCCAGCAGCGTGGGCAGCAGGAGGGACTCTGGATCAGGGAGGGGAGCCATGGGACAAGGGGGAATGGTTTTAAACTGAAAGAGGGGAGATTTAGATGAGATCGAGTCCCTGGCCCAGGTTGCCCAGAGAAACTGTGGCTGCCCCATCCCTGGAGGTGTTCAAGGCCAGGTTGGAGGGGGCTTGGAGCAATCTGGTCTGGTGGGAGGTGTCCCTGCCCAGGGCAGGGGGTGGAATGAGATGATCTTCAAGGTCCCTTCCAATGCAGACCATTCTATATGATTTAAAAAAAAAAAAAAGACAGGTGAAATCACTAAAGTGTTTTTTCCTCAAAAGACACAGCTCTGGCTCCAGCTGAAGCTGTTTAAGCAAACATGGCAGAGTGGAGGTGCCTCTGGCAGGATAAGCAGAGAAGCATTTCTTTCCTTCTCAAGATGAAGAAGCCAGCAAAGAGAGCAGCCAAGGGATAAGCCATGAACCTTTTGCAGGACTTGTTTTTGCTGGGTCCAGGTCCCCAGCTTCTACTGCCAGGTAGGGCTTTGTCTCCTGGCACCTGGTGGTGTACCTACACAGCCAGATCGTGGGTGTGGGAGGTTGTGTTAATCCTGCCACGTGGTGAGGGCGGGAGAAGCTGAAGCCCTGGGTTAAAGCTCATTACTGTGGCCTGACCCCATAACAGGGCAGAAGTCATGTTTATCAGCCATGCTTCTAAACCCTTGTGTTCACATGGGAGCATCTGTCTAAAACAGAAGCCAATGGCTGCTCCTGCAGCTGATGTCCCGGGGCAGAGTGTGTGCTTCCCATGGGGAGGCTGCGGGCCTGGCACTCAGACTTTGGTTCAGATTTCTTTTATTAAGGTGACTTTCTTCTAATGCCTTAAAAAAATGAAATCCAGCAGTGGTTGGAAGTGCATGGTGTTGAAGAGGCCTCCTTTGGGCTTTGCTCTGCTTTGGAGGCCTGCTTTGTGTCTTGGAACTCCTGCCCAGGACTCGGGGACTTGTGTAGGGACCAGGAGCAAGTAAGCCGAGGCACCCTGCCCTGACATCTGCTGAGAGCCGATGGCTGCATTTCAACAGAAAAGAGGGGTATTTTGATCCTTGTAAGCCCAGCTATTTTCTTTTCTGATAGCTGGCAGGTACCTGGGTGCAGCAGACATTATTTATCAATCTACCCTTCTTCCCAGTAATGGCAAAAACCTCTTACAACACTTATTCATGGCCTGTAGCTAGTTCTGGTTCCAGGTGAAGAGTTTTAAGGGCTGTAAGAGTGCAGCACCAAATGCGCTTCAGGTGCTTAACAGATATTTATAAGCCTCTGCAAGGTGTAATATTTTAAGTTCTGTGTGCACAGTTCCAGCACCTGACAGGACCAGGATTTACTCTCCCCTTCTGCTGGCCCATTGAAGGTGGGGGAAAACCCTCCCCCTTGAGCTCTTAAATTTTCTCTTGCCTGAATTTGGCTTTGTTTCAGTAGCTGTTTGTCAAGGTACCACCCACGGCAGCAACAGCAATAGCAATCCCCTCCTGAAATGCATTTGCCGACTTCAGAGGCGTTCATTCGTACTCCTGCCAGGCAGCCGGTGACAGTGGTTTGGGCACGTGGTGCCTGGTGTCAGGCTCGGGGATGGAGAGTGGCACAGCGGTGCGTGCAGTTGTGTCCCTTGTGCCGCTCTGCAGAAAGAAGTGGCATGAAGTTATCTGCACTTTCTTACAACCTGAGTGGCTGTTTAATCCTGAATGCTGATTTAAGCCCAGGAGGCTTCTGCTGAGCTGCCAGCAGACCTTCCTCTTTAAAAACATGAATATTTCTTACTAGTAACTATTGTGTTGTGTGTTTCCCACATCTGTGTATTTTATTGGTATGTATCATAGCAGCAAGGGAGGACATAGAAATGAGTAAATAGCATGATCCTACGCAGTGGCTTGTAATAATAGTTTGTACCTGTCACTGATGACCTCCTTAGGGCTTCCAGTCCTCACCCAGTGCTCCGGCTTTGTGCCTGCAGTTGTTGGATGCACTTTAAGCTGTTCACACCTCCAAGAGTCTGATTCATAAACTTTTCTCTGAAAAACTGGTCTGAAATGACTTATTTTGGTGTCCCTTTTCTCACCTCTGAAGGCAGCTGCAGTGGTTTGGGAAGACTCAGCTGCTGAGCAGTGTATTGCAACATGCAGTTTTAGGAAAGAAGTAAAGACAACTACTGAAATAGAATTACTGAGGGAGTTTACATAGCCGTAGTATGATTCCCTGGGCTGGGACTGAGTTGGTGTAATAGGGCTGATGTGCTTCTCGCTGCCACAGTGCTGTGGGATTGTTTAATGACCGTGAGTGGTCAGCAGCTTGGTCTTAGAGTTCATGTGAAAAATGGCACCATCAACAGCACAGCAGCCCTCGCATGCCAGACTGGGGAATATACAGCCTTGTTATTTATCCCAGTGTTGTCATTGCTCATCAACGAGGAGGCAGCTGTTAGGATCCTGTCCGTGGCAGGGAGGGAGAGGTTTTAAATCATCCTCTTTGTTTTAAATCATCCCCTTTGTGTGAAATCATCCTCTCTACTTTAAATCTTCCCCTTTGTTTTAATAACTAAGATATGTAAAAAGGTGTGGTGTTGTAATTCCCATGCGGAAATTGGTGCTTCTGTCCTAGCGTCTTCTAGAAGGTGGGTCCCCAGATTTAGCTCTGTGGGTGCAGCCTGGTCAGAGGGGAACGACAGCAGTGCCTCTGGGCTGGTCTTCCCCTGGTTGTTGGGACGTGGCTGTGGAGTGCTGTGTCTGTCCATCTGCGCTGGTGTGAGTCCCCTGGTTTGGGAACCCCGGGACTGGGGGGACCAGGGAGCTGAAAACTGGGAGAAGGCTGTGGCTGCGAGATTCTCTTGCTTACACATCCTGCCCCGCTGAGCTGCAGGACAGCAGCAACGTGCCTCCCCGAATGACAGAACTGTTCACTGATGGCCCTCCCTGACTGCTGAAGCCAAGCTGACATTCAGGGGAGGTTCTCCATGAAGACATTTGGTGCTGCAGGCAGCTAGTCTGGGAGCTTCAGAAAAGAATTTGCATTATTGTCTATCACTCTTCTTTCCCTTGGAGTTGAAGAATAGCTTTGAAGAGAGAGGGGAAAAAAAAAAAATTACTTCCCTCTTTCACCTGGGCCTTTGGGAGGAGCAGTCACATGTGGCAAGAGACTGCAGTCGCTCTAATGCATCTTGCTTCTCAAAGTAGCTCTATAAAATATTGCTCTGTCTTGTACCGGTGGCAAGTGTGCAGGAAAGCTCAGTAATTTTCTGTTAGAATGACTGTAGAGCTAAATAATCTACAGTCTCTTGCTTGTGTCTGTATCAGAGGAGAGGAGGTTGCTCCTTAGGTGAGCATCCCTGACTTTTTAGCTCTCTCCCTCCTGGCCTCTGAGCCTCAGTGGCCTGTCTATAAAACAG
Source organism: Stercorarius parasiticus (assembly GCA_013396915.1). NCBI lineage: Eukaryota > Metazoa > Chordata > Aves > Charadriiformes > Stercorariidae > Stercorarius > Stercorarius parasiticus. The sequence goes on along the minus strand of VWZL01000445.1, from coordinate 604,828 downwards.
ATCAAGAAGAGGGGATGCAGCTCTCTGGCTGGCTGCTAATCCTGCTGCTCTTGGGAACACTCATGGCTACAGCTCTGTAGGGTGAGCATTTTATCCATATGTCTCTTGCTTTGGTTATTATCCAGCTAGCGAAGGTAACTGTAGTAATTAGGTGAGGCTTAGTGCTGTTTTACTATCTTGCTTGTATTGTAAGAGTAAATATTTAAAAAGAAATCAGGATACAAACCCATGTAAGTGACCAGAGATCAGGAGATGGAGGTCTGGCTTCAGTGTTCCCATTAAGGGAAAAGGGAGCCCTGTTTTCCAGTGCTCTTCTCTGTTGGACCAGCTTCACCTCTTGAGGTCCAACTTTGTGGAACAGTATCATGAATTGGAGGACCACAGCAGAAGTCTCTATCACAGACTTCATGAAACAGTGGCTTCCTCTTTACCATGAAAGAGCCCCAAAGATTGTTTTTGGGTTTTTTTTAGATGTTGTAGCATTGATGAGCTTTGTTTGTTTGAAGAGTTATTTGTGGTCTTGAGGCCATTCTGTGGTGTGGTTAGAGTCTGAGGTGATGTTCTGTTACTCGGAACAACTTGTTTAGAGAAGATGGCCTGAAGAACAGATTTCTTAGCTCCAGATCATCAGATAGAGAGAAAATTGTTGCACACACACAAGGCCAGCAACGCAAAATTATCTATCAGATGCACTAATTAATCAATAATTGTGTCATGGTAATAAAACCCCTTGCTATGGAAAGCTATGTAATGGCTTTAAATAAACTGNCCCCCCTTATTTTTTTACTTCCTGAAAATTTAACTCTGACACTATAATTTAATCACTGAGGTTATAGAAGAACTCATAAAAGTGTAAGAACTAGAGATCAGACTATTGGTGTGGCAGTCTAAAGCTTTTGTGTTGGCAAATTTAAGATTTTCTGTGTGTGAAAAAATGTTAATGGATATTTGGGAAGACCCTAAATGATGCTTCATTCAAGATGGCTTGTTAGTGTTTGAAATTTTAAAGGTACGGACTTTTATCTGATCTGGAGAGGAAAAAAAAGTCCAGCTGTCATTTTACAGCATTGGCAGTGTAGCAGGATTGGAGCTGGAAGAGAGCTGAGGACTGGAGTTGCACTGCAAGACTGGGATGATCAGGAGGCAAAGCCTCGTGCAGACGAGCCCTGTTTGGGAGCGCAGCCCGGGGCTGGGAATGCAGTGTGGACTGGAGGCTGTAACTCAGGACAAGACGGAATTGGTGCTGTTGGGCTTTTTGCGAACTGCGTTGTGCCCTTAATGGGAAGTGATGCACTAAAGCTGTATGATAAATATCGAAAGACACCGTGTTTAGCTGGTCAGTTAGTGAAGGAAGAAATACTATCTGCAAGATTATCCTGCCAAGAACAGCGAGTATATTTAGCTTTTTCTTAAGCTCCCCATTTTCTGTTCTGGTTTGCCCTCAAAAGCTGATTAGTTACTCCAGATTTATGCTGGTGTTGCAGCCTGTGACCCATGGTCATTGTGGAGTTGTGTCTCTGGACCTTGTGAGCCCAATGGGGATGTCTCTCCAACGGCACCTCTGGAAGGATGCTATGGACCACTTATCAGCGGTGACCTCCACTGGAAGGAGATACGCTGTTAGTTGATGAAGATGTATTGGACCTTCTAAGAAAATGTTATTGTAGGCAGCTGTTTTCACCTCTCTGTTATTTGGGAGGACGTGCTAACTCCTTCAGAGGGACAGCATGCCCCAAATGACCGTCAAGAGGTGGGAAAGTCATGCTCTGGCCAAAAGATAGAGAGTTTTGAAAATATGACTTAGCTGCTGTCGAACATGGCGCTGTGGGTTTGAAGCAAGCCCTCCTGAATGGGTGGGATGTCTCCCATTGACTGTGGTGGGTGGTGCTTCATGCCTTTGAGATCATGTACCAGAATCCCTGCCTGCAGGAGGGATCACGCCGTGTACGTTGCAAGGTTAGGAAAAAGTCACGCTGAATCCTTCCCCTTGCTTTTCATAGTGCAGTGACCGAAGCCTGTCTGCATCCACCTCTCCAAAACGGGTGGTGGTCAGAGGTCTGGCGAAGGTCTTGTCCTCTGCTATGTCCCTTCCTATAGGTAAAAGACCTTGTTGATTGTCACATTAAGTACTTCAGCAGTAATATAGTGTACAAGAGGGTACTAATTGCTTACTGGAAGTTACTTGTACGTTGCTGCTCAATAGGGTTACCTCTGCCACGTGTAGGCTGGAATATGGTGCTGTGTTTTTACTTTGCAGTGTTGCCTAATGATTGTTTCTTTTTGGAGATGGGCATATTGTCAAAAGGGCTGAGTACTTTCACAGTCAATATTATGTACAGTTAAGCATGCTGAGGTCAGCACAACTGAATATCATGCTTCAGGGTGGAATGTGATTGCTGGAGAGATCAGAAAACAATTTCTATCCCCGTGTAAAGCATTACACAATTGGCTGGATACATTATAGTTTCCCCTGCAGCATCAAAGCAATGCTCTGAGAGAGGCCACTGGATTAAGTAACACTGGCATTTCTGTAAATACCCATGTAATAGTTTCAAAGTGTTTAAGAGTATTAATGATTTTATTTTCCCAGCGCTTCCAACAAGCAGGCAGGAACGTTCTGCTGTTTTGTCTGATGGAGAGATACAGAGTCAATCTCGTGCAAGAGGCTGTTAGTCAGGAGTAGGAACAGAAATCAGGTTCTTAAACTCTGCATCTTGCACAAGGACCAGAACTGCCTGTGCACCGGCCGTTTGCTTCGGTTGGACGTGTCTGTGCTGCTGCAGCAGTTGGGTAGCGTGTGTGCTGCGTGATTCTGCTTTCACCATCTGTGAACCGTGTTCGCTTTGTGAGGTCTAGAAAACTGTCTGATGGGCTGATGTGGGGCGATAAGTCATGCTGAGGTCCCTGGCTGCCACTTGCCTGTTTGCTTGACTCAGCTGCCGCTTCCTGTTTTCAAGTGAGGTTGTCAGCTCCTCGGGGCAGGCGAGGTGTTCCTCTGCCGGTGGCGCAGAAATAGGTGGATCTTCACCACCATGGTGCAAGTAGTGCTTAACTTCACATTTTAGAGATGTACGGCAGCTCCAGGAGAGAGGAGTCTACGATCTGAGATTACATCCATCGTGGGTAGGAAAATGTGAGTTATTCAGGTGTTGTACAGAAATACTGGTAACTTGGGACAGCTAGCCTTGCTCTGCGATAGAAGCCAGTTCATTTCACACCTTAGGGAACAGAACTGTGTTTTTTGGCTAGGGCTGGGACTGCACATCAGCCAGAGTGAGATGGAGAAGGTGGACTTACTGTACAGGTCATTCTGCAGCAAACAGCTTGTATGTGCGCTTTGGAGGTGTGAAGGTTTGTGTATAGTCAGTGCTGCACCCAGAGGTATCTGTAAGACAGACATCCCAAGCTCTTTGAAATGACTCCAACAGTCGCATACAGAAACTCTGCAAGATTAACCTTCTATTTTGACAGATTTTCCTTTAACCTTTATTTTACTCTCCACTGAATACAGCCAGTGCTTTGTAGGGGCTGTCATACTACCCTATTCTTTTTCACCATGAAGGTGAATGGGACATCTGCTGTCGTAATAAATGAAACTGGAAATCAGGATCTCCACTGTAATTGTATTTTTTGGGTAGTTCAGGAAAAACATGAGGAGGTGTGGCAAAAACTGAAAAAAAAATAAATAGCAGTGTTGAACTAGTTTTCACTTGGAGTATATCAAGTAAATTGGGAAGCAGGATCTCAGCAGCAGGGTCTTTGAAACCATTTTCCATTTCTTTTAACATCCCCGCTTGATGGCATTCTGAGTGATTCAGGTTTTTCAAAGCAGTTTTTCCTGCACAGTGCTTCTGTCTGTGCTCTTGACCTACTCTTGCTAAAATCCCTAAAGAAACAATAAGCAAACATACTGTATGTGAAAATGTCATATTATAAACCACTGAGAGTGAAACCATAACAAAAAGAGTACTCGTAGTTATTGTTCTTGTGGGATGGCAGTTTGAGATATGCTGCTGGAACAACAATAATCTGTTTCATGTAAGAGGTCAGCTCAAAACCAAGGGTGAGTGGGAAGAAGAGGAAAAAGAAATGCACGTTGTTTGCCTCTCTTAATCATACGGCATGTTCCCGTGCATCCCTTGGATTGTGCTGTTGATGTAGTTGCCTACTGCTTTACAAGCGCTTTTCGAGTGCGGTGAGATGGCAGCCGTGTCAGATGGGAGAGGAACGTATAGCAGATGGTGTACCTCTCCTGAGGTGCCAGGCGGAAGGAGATAATTTTGCAGGTCACAAAACCGGACAATAACTTCTTCAGAATGAAGCTTTCATTGGGGATTTAAAAAAATAATAATTCAAGAACCTTTTTTGGAAACTACTTCACACAGATACAAACGTTTGTTTGCTGTTTTCCATTTCCAGATCCAAATGTACGCCCAGTTGCCTCACCATAACGCTGGGGCTCTGACAGCTCGTAGCAAATGTTCTTTTTTACTCTAGAACCAATGTAATGTGTCCAGTTAGCTGTGCGTCTTCTGCAGCCAAACACAGTATAGCTCGGGGTGCTGTGGCTCTGTGGAAAGGTGGGGAGCAGTGGATGTGCCTGGGATGTCTCCTTGATGTTGGAAGGGACAACAGGGACCCACGTCTGCGCTCCCAACTCCTGTGCCAGGCTTGAGAGTGGAGCGGTGCTGAGGCTTTGAGTGGTGAGGCTTCTTCACCTGGAGAATGGGGGGGTTGGTGCTGTCTCTCTTGAGGAGTGGGTGACACCTGAGAGATTGCATGAGGAAGGGTAGTGTTTTGAGGGTTTCAGGCAGTGTATTAAAGATGAGGCGCACCAGCAGAACTGGCTCTTTGGTTTGAATGTGGTGACACAGGACCCTTGTCTATCAGCCGTAGAGGAGTCCTGTGACTGTGAATGAGCCAGATGCGAGCCCCGGCTACCCCGTTGGTTCCCAGTGTGAGGAGTCTTATCAGTGTGCCAAGAATTCCTGTGGAGGCTGGTCATGTCACTGTTGAGTGTTTGCTGCAGTGTCCTTGTCCATGGTGTACCTCACAATGACAATAAAAAAGACATTTATAGCCACCAAACTAACTACTGAGCCTGCAGAAATACATGGTGGCAATATGCCTTTGAAAGAAAGAAAAAATCCTCAGTGACCTCCTCCTTAGCTTTTTGGGGGGTCTTTACCATATGCATGTGTCCAGGGCTCGCTGGAAAGACCTTAACTCCTTGCCCCCAGTAGCATCTTTGTGTGCAGACTCTCAAGTCTCCCAGTAGTTTAACTATTCCTTGTAAGCCTGCCATCCAGATGACTTGCCAAGATGGAAGGGCCACTGATCTTTGCAGGTTCTGAATTGCCAAGATGTTTGCTGTAGCTCTGGTTCCAGCTTGAACGGCATCAGACGCCTGGGAGGTGGAAGTTTTGTTTTCTTCTGGAACCACCCTGACAGTGCTGCTGGTTTTTCCCGTTCTCCTACATGGCATCATTAGGCCCGTCTCAGGATGAAACCATTTGTGCGTCGTTGGTAGCACTTCCATCACTCTCCTCCACTTTTGTCCCTCTCGTAAAACCCGTTCAGCGTTGTGCACTGTGGGAGCTCAGTGCTCTTTAATTGTTGTTTGTCATCGTGGGAATTGCTTGTTCTAAAACCAATTACAACCTGACAAAACTGATCTGCCTTATTTACAAATACATCCATCTGGTTGTGGACTGTTTGATATCACTGCCAGAATAATATCAGGCCTTTATTGCTGCTGCTGAGTTACTGAAGGGTTCCCGTGCTGGCATCGTCTGGAGCCACACGATGGCTTACTGCACGTGTGTTTGCATGCGTGTTCTTTGTAGGACAGAGGGAATTAATGTTTAAAGTAACAAATCCTATGTAAACCGAATAGAGATGAAATATTAGAGTGCTGTATCTCGTCATCGGGCAGTGCGGAGCCTCACGGCATGTTTGGAGCACACGGTATGACGGAGAATGCTAATGCAGTGGCTCCTCTGGGCGCTGGTGCCCGGTGTGTCGAGCACCACCGTGAGCAGGTGGGTGAGCTCTTGGCCATGCTTGGCTGGGGACAAAGTGCAGCTGTAGCTGTTGGTGTCAGGAGGAGCAGGCACGTGTGTGTGCAAGAGCTGGGAAGCTGAGACACCTGAACTGTTCGGAAGATACCGCTTTGGTGTGTATTCTGTGCCTTTTGGCTGTTGCAACAGCTGCGGGAACCAGGATTGCTCCACCTGGGAAGAGTCTGTTTGATGCCTCATCTTCCAGAAACTCCCTTGATAATTGAGGTAGGACTAGATTCCTCCTTGGATGCTGCAGTCTCCTGCTAGGTTTCATGTAGAAAATAGGCCAGAGAAGCAGGCAGGCGCCTGGGGTGCGAGATTCCTATTTCTGTGTGTGTTCCTGGAAATCAATTTTGAAAAGGAGAAAAATGAATGACTGGTATCAGGTCATTGGAACTTAAGACCCATCACAACTGGTAGCCAAAACTGTTTCAGACTATTTTTGTTTTTCTATGAATGTTGAGTTGTAGCTTAAAAAAGATCTGAGACATTATGAATCAGTACTGATTTCACCTTCAGGCCAATAGTTCAAAGCTGAATATAGTGAATTTTAGAAGCATTCTCTAAAAGCCTATATTCCTTGTTTACTACGTGTGTTACCCACAAAGGGTAGAAAATAGTCATAGGTACGTAAACAAACTTATCATGAGGAAAACAGGGAAGAGTTGCCCCTTAAGTAATTAATTAAAATTAGCATGACTAGGTTTTGACATATAACTGGAGGTGAGTGAGTTAGTCATTGTGAATAATACATAGGATAAATTCAGGCTTATTTTTGTTTGCGATTTATCTAGGAATGAACTTTAACTTTTATATTTATAAATAATCACTCAGTTTTTGCTGCCTGGCTGAATAACTGAAAAATTCATAAATTGCTATGAACTGGAACTAGAGAGTACTGCAATCTGCATATGAAAACCTGTGTTTACACGAATCTAAGTTGTGGTTGAGTGTTTTTTTTTTTAATTCCTTGTTACCATAGTAACTGAACATTTTCTGTAACGGTGAGCTAGTCTTGCAGTGTGACTGTGAGATAGGACACTTCCATTTTGCCTCCAGGGGCTGAGAAGGTGGACTAGGTTGTCGGGGTGCCTGGTGCCTGCTGGTCCCTTGCCATGAGCTGTGAGAATCGGGTGTGTAGTGTCAAAGGGGTATTTGGTAGCTCTGCAGCGAGTGGAACCCAAACCCTTCTCATCCAGGGCTGGTGCTTGGGTCTGTCTTTCCAGCTGATTGGCCAATTAAAGGTCTGTTTGAGAAAACACATTCCTGACATCATTTTGTGGCAGAAATGCACTGCAGTGTGGTCCAGGCTGGGCAGTGGCATGTGTGGGGTGGATGGCTTGGCAGTTGCAGCCCCACAGTGCCGCTGACTCCTCTCCTGGCCCGATGGCCCTGGCCCCGTGGCCCTGGCCTGATCCATGCTCCCCGGTTTGCTTTTGAGTAGCGCGGAGTTGCTCCGTAGGTCCTTAGTGGCTGTATATCCAAAACCATGGAGAACTGCCCCAAGCCATGAGCGTCATGGTACTGGCCAGCAGAGTCTGTAGCTCCAAGTGACTGGGTCAGCAGTTTTGCTGACAGATGTTCCCCAAATGGGTCGGAGCTCTGGTGCACATGGCAGCTGCTGGAGCGGGACAGGGACGGCTGCTGTGCCTGCTCCTGTGCTGCATTGCCCTGTGCCAGCAATAACCACGGAATTCCGTCGAATAACGATGGTCTTCGAACTCTCTGTTGTAGCTCACGTCTTTAGTGCTGTATGGTATGGCTTTTGGTGTTGGGCTTTTTGAAATTGGTAACTGCCATCGTGCTGAAACTACTGTTTGTGTAACATCCCGTGGTTTCCCCACCATTCTCGAGCAGGGCCTGTTTCCTGCTGCTGCCTGGGCTGTTAGCAGAGATGTAATAAGAAATTTTCTGAAATTCATTAGAGACAAATAACAACCCTTTGATTTCCTCTCCCCTCCCCTTTTTTCTCCTGTTTAACAGGCTGTAGTTTATTGCTGAAAAATGCAGATATGATGCTCCATGGGGAAAAATATTTATTTGACAAAATGATTAATGTAAATACACGTAGTTTACAGTTCTTAGCGAGGGCTTGCTGGTAATCTGTCGGTGGGGGTATGTCCTGCAGTCCCCCAGCCTCTCCTTTGGTCCTTATAAATACCAATCCAATGAGGATGTACCAGTGGGTGCAGCGGAGAGCCGAGAGCAGGAGGAGGAAATGCAGAGAGAAAGCACAATAGCGATGCGAAAAGAGAACTCGCATCCTCCCTTGTAACATGTGCTTTCCGCATGCATCAGGGCTCAGCCCTTCTGGCCTCTCCGGCTGCATTTTCTGTTCCTTCTCTATTACAGGAATCGGTGCCAAAGTGTCTGGTGGGCAGGGTGGGTGACGCTGAGGCCGTTATGAAGATTCCGGCTGATGTCCCGTTCCTCGGTGGCCGATCCACATGCGTTGGCTCCGGCTGCATCCCCACCGCCCTGCCAGGCAGCATCTCCGCCTGCGCCTCCTCCAGGAGTGTGGAGATGATCGAAGGAGGCGGAGGTTGCACATTGCTGTTAGCATGGGGAACTGGTTTTGTTCACTAGTTTTAAATCCGAATAGAAAATCATGCTTCTGTGATGGTGATCTTTTCCTTAAAACATAATTGTATCTCTGTATAATACAGCTGTTCTTCATCCAGCAGTTAATAAAATATCCTAGCTGGAGGCAGCTTATAGGGCGTAATTTATGTGTAAAGGGATCTTGTGACATTTTCTGGTGGGAGACGGGGAGAGAAAATAAGCCATTTAACACTTACAGTGAAATTGTTAGGATAAACCCCATATATTTTTTAAAAGTTCATTTGCTTATAATTATTAATGAAATCTATGGATAAATTTACTTCAGTGTTTGCACATTGCTTAGAATAGACAATAAAACAGGACTGGACAACTCCCCTACCTTGGTTTATTTGGTTTCAGTGTTGGTTTGGGTCAAAGACTCCTAAGTTAAAGGGAGGTTTTTCACCGAATTAAACAATTTGGAATTAATCCCAAATAAGATACAGTCACATAACATATAGACTGATGTTATTTCAGGGAAATAATATGTAAACTTCCACTTTTTCACTGAAGTGATAGTATTTTTATTAACAATTTACATTTAAAAAAACTTTGAATAAAAGTATAAATCTCGATTTTGTTCTTCAAATTACTTTACCAGTGTTGTTAGAAAAATGAGATTATTTGCAAAGGCCTCAGATGTTTTCTTTCATGTACTCTGCCTCCCCGGTTGATCTGTCCCTAGCCTGCTGCCTTCTTCAGCTTCAGCATATTCTACTTAATTAGTTCCCTAAAGGCCATTACGTGTGATTTTTCCCAAAAAGGAAACGAGCACAAGGCCATCACAATGATAAAGGCCTTGAGAGCTCTGGTTGCTGCTTTGTGTGCTCAGCTGAATGAGAAATACCCGTCCTCTGTCTGAGAGGCAGCATGTAGAACTCTGGGGAGAAGTTTCATGTTTATGTCACTAAAATATCATTAGCTGTACCCTTTTTTACTAGTAACTGTGATTTTGGGGTGTTTGTAGGGGGAGTTTTGCGGATTGGCAGCTCCCCAAAACCACCTCTCTCCTGTATCCTTGGATCTCGCTGGCAGCGTCGATACCTCTGACAGATGCTCATCGAGTGTTGATAAAAGCCTGCCGTGACAACAGATCTGACATCCTCCCCGGTTACTCTGTTTCTGATTAGACTGCTTTTTCCCCAGCATTTAAGCTAAATTCTGTTTTGTGAAAGGCAGCTGACTTGTTCACGTGTTTCTCTCGGTGCTTGTGAAGACCAGCCGCCCTTGCACAACAGCCCCTCATGCGGGGAAGACTGTTACCTTGTCCTCTCCGGTCCTGTCTGTCCCAGGCTGAGCAAAACTTCCCTCTTGAAAGGAAGCCGTGGCACCGGAGCTGCAGTTCCACCATACTTTACTTCTACCACTTGGGTACCCGATGGATCCAAGCTAAACCTGTTCTAACTCTCCTGTAAATCAGACTGACATCTGTACTGCCACGTGCTAAACCGAGGAGACATCCTTTGTAAAAACCAATAGTTACATGGGCTGAAGTGTTAATACTTTGCTTAGCAAAGAATTAGAAGGTGGTATAGATCTCCTCTTATACCCGTTATTGCTCTGTGAATGAGAGGGGGAAATGTGAATTGCTTTTTCTGGACCTGATGGGTCGGTTTCAGTGTGATGGATGATGGGTGACGCTTTCACAACCCATCATCCATGGAGGGGCACAAATGCAAAAGCAGCAGTGCCGTGGCTTGTCAGTATATGCATTTATCATATTGTTTAAGGAGCCTCATTAGCTGCATCGGCTGTTGTGCTCTGCGTGCTGTGGTGACTTTGTAATAAGTGATATGCGGCCTGGCCTCAGCAACTGGAAATTACATTATAAAGAAAAACTATCAGGTCTTAAACTAAGCCTGAAGTGGAGTAGAAGGGGCAGCACAGGGAAGCACCAAGACTCTAAGGTGAAAATTGCTTCGGAGAAATCATGGAACTTTAAGAAAAGTCCAGTTGTATCCTAGGTGAGGAAAGCAATCTTTATGGCAGTCCTCCACCTGAAATATTTGACTAATGCTTTCAAGAAAGTTGCTGTGTGTTCTGAAGTGAGAGCGGTTGATAGACCAGACGGTTGTGCCGCTGTTCAGAGGGACCTCAACAGGCGAGTGAGATGGGCAATGGGAATCTTGTGAGGTTCAGCAAAGGGAAGCGCCAAGTCCAGCCCCAGGCGCCAGCACGTGCTGGGGACCCACCAGCTGGAAAACAGCTCTTCGGGGAGGGACCTGGAGGTCCTAGTGGACAAGAGGTTGAACGTGAGCCGGCACGATGAAGCATGTGAGCCTTGCGACAAAGCAGGCCAACAGCAGCCTGGGTGCATTAAGGTCTTGTCCAGCAGGTCAAGGGATGTGATTGTGAACCTTGCCCTCTGCTCAGCCCTGGTGAGATACATCTGGAGTGCTGGGTCCAGTGCTGGCCTCCCCAGGACAAAGGACACATGGACATGCTGGAGCAAGTACAGCACGGGGCCATGACAATGGCCGAAGGGCTAGGGCATCTGCCAGTGGTATCCACTAAAAGGACAAGAGGCAGTGGGCAGAAGTTGAAACACAAATCCTGTTCAAACATACAGTAAAATGTGTTGTGTTTTTTTTTTTTTTTAATTTTTATAAATGATGATCTAACACTAGAGTAGGTTCCTCAGAGGAGTTGGGAAGTCTCTGTCCTTGGCTGGGCTGGTGGAGAGTCTCCAGAATTCCGGGCTAGCCTCAGCTGTTTGGTCGTTCTGGAGGTCTATGAGATGCTCCCAGCAAGGACTTGTCAGTCTAAATGGTTGCTTGATTTCCCCTCAGCCTTCCTCCTTCTGAAGATTTCTGGCGGATTTCCCCCTGATCCTGCAGCTCCTCGGTCACCACACCACCCCCCCACAGCCGAGCACTGGCTTTGGCTTCCCTATCTTGGTGCTGAGCCACGACCAGTTCTGCCAGAGTTGGTAAAAACAGATGCCTTGGGTCATCCGGGTCCTTCTATTTGGATATTGTGGCACTTGCACAGCAGCCGTACGTCCCTGTGGGCAGCCCTGTCTGGCGTGTGATCATCGCTTAAAAACAACCACCCAAGAAGCTTCCCTGGAGAAGGAGCTGCGGTGTCCTACTGGGGGCTCTGGTTCTCCCCCTAAGCAATGGGTTGGCATTGGTGCATGTCAGCTTCCTCTGGCCTGCTTCACCAGTCTAGGTGAGACAGGTCAAAATTCTGTTAATCAGTAGCGGTGAAATGCTTTAATGCAGCTTGGAGAAGAACTCATGCTTGGGGGGGGGCGGAATCCATCCACCAAGAGCATCTCTTAATGTAATAAAACCAGAAGCATTAAATCTCTAAATAAACATGCTTTAAGCTACAAAATTGGTTAAATATGTGTGTAGGACTATAGGTGGATCTCCCTGTGTAGCAGAGAGCTGTATTTATGCCTTATTTATGCTTGCTGCTGAAAATCAGTTGTTCTTTCCTAGAGAATATAACTACAGATTACAAATGTAAAACATATGGAAGTTGATTTCCTGCTTGCAGGTTTAAAGCCCGATTGAAATGGCGAGTGCAAACCAGTCTGCTCAGATCCGGACTCTAACTCGCGCCCTTGCAGTTTTGCAGCGGGAGGTGGGTTCTCAGGAGATGGCGTTGGAGCTGGAGCCCTGTGGGGAGCAGAAGGGGCTTGGAGAAGGCAAGTGCTGGATTTAGGTGTAGGGTGTTGAGGGGAAGCGTTTGGGGACGGAGGAGAGCTTATGTACATACCTGCGTCACAGAGACAGAAACAGGGAGCGCCATCTAAGAGTGTTTCAGCCTCTAATAAATTTAGTAATTACTGTCTGATTAAAAAAACCCTAACAGATGAACTTGAATCTTTTTTTCCATCCTGCTTCTAGCTAATTTGGCTGCACTGTGTTTATAATTCTCTTCAACACAAGATGTGCATAGACAGTGCAAATATGAAGGCTGTGTGTGTGGATTTGAATTTTTTTGTCTTTTTTTCAAAAGATGGGGAAATAGCCCTTTTCGATTCATTACATTGTTATGTGTAACAAACTTCTTAAAGCACACTAATGAAATAATGGTGGTCTGGACTCTGGCTGGGTTTAAGATGTTTCACATAATTCACTAATGTCTTTCCTGTCATGATGCCAGAACGTCTGTCGTGACTTTGGGGAGGTAGCAAATGCAATTTGGAGAGAATTCTGAACTGCTGTTTGTTTTAAGCAGGATCTTACTTCTTACTTGTGGAGCTTCCTACCATTGCTAAGGCGGCACTTAAAGGTTTCTTCTTGTTCTTGTGTGCCATTAAATCCAATTAGTGTGCTGGAGGTCCCTCTAAATAGTGCTGTGTGAAGCTATTCGGTTTAATAAAGTTTAATGGAAATTATAAATGTTAAATGCTCGCTTAGGGCAGCGTGCAGGACTTGCTGTGCCGCGTGGCGATGGAGCGGTGTGCTGTGGAGCACAGCCCGTGCTGTCGCGTTTGGTGGCCGTGCCTGAGCTGTTCCAGCAGTGCCTGGCCCTGCAGGGACCCACTGTGCGCTGGCACCGAGTTCTGCGTTCTCACAAGCGGAGCAGGACAGCGAGAGTTAATGACAGAGATCTATATGAGTACAACCTTCCCTTTTCTTCTTCTTGTTGGCAATATCTTCTTCTTCTTGGTAGCATCTTTGTCTTCCTTCTCTTGATAATATTTTCTTCCTCTTTTTGGTAGTATCACGTATCTTTAATAACACAGATTCCTATAGAATTTTGCTAAGAGAAACCCAGCCATTCTTTGGCCACCGTAAGATCATGCTTTAGACAAAAAAACCCATTCTTCATTCCAGAGTAACTCCTGGCTCTTGCAGTGGGGATGAGCTGTCCTCCCTGTCCCTTTGTCAGTGTTGAGTGGGTGCCCTTTTACCGCAGTGCGTGTTGTGAACAAGAACTGTCAGTGCTGGTAAAACGTAGCGTTTTGTCCTATTTTGCATATATTAGCATGCACTAATTATTCATAGGGATAATTACCCTTTACCAATTCACGTTAATTTAGATTGCTTTTGAAAAGCAATCAAGAGGAGCAGGGAATGATAATACATCAAAGTGAATAAGGATACGGCACAAAAGAAATGTGGTGCGTTTTTATGTAAGAGACCATGTCAAGTCACTGTCAGCTTTTTCCTTCAAATTGCAATTATTTGAACTCAGTTTAATGGTTGGTGTTAAAGGCCATCTGTTACATGTGCTCCCCACCCCAAAAGTCCATTCGTGCTCTTCATCTCACTTACGCATCCCTTCAACAAGGAAAACCATCATCTTATGGGGCGACAGTATGAAAATGGACAAAAAGAGGTGCTAGGTCATTCTGCCATTAGAAGGTCGCTTGCCTGGCCCTGAACAGGTAGGTTTAAATTCTCAAGTGCTTCATTACCTGTCAGGGAGTATCTGAAGCTTCGGAATATAAGAGATTCCTGCCTGCCCTTGGCCCCGGGGGTGGGTGCTGAAGCCTCCCCTTCACCCAAACCAGCGCGTCCCTTCTGTGAGGGTGCAAATGAGCGGGTTTTGACAGTACAGACGGATCTGGTGTTTGCTTAGAGCGTCACACATCTCTGCAGTGCTGCTAAACGTTACTGTCTCGAGATCACCATTGGTCTTTCCTGACTTGGAACCAGGCAAGGAAGATGAAAAACCTAGTGTCACATGAAATGCATGGCCTAAAATACTAAGTTTTATTGCTTGGGGTTACAGTGGGAAGATGCTGCTCTGAAAGGCAACTGTGATGTGATGAAATAAGAGTGCCTTGGTAGGCAAAGATACTGAGTGAGTAATCCTTAGAGAAGGGCAGGAAACATTGAGATGGTGTTGAGGTCAGAGGACAGAATGAGCAGCGGGGTGCAGACGGAGGCGTCAGTGGTCGTATGCCTGTTGGAAGAGCAGAATAATGACCTTATATTGGTTTAGTGCTCACTATGCTTCAGCAGTTTAAACCTTGTTTTCTCAATTCAGTGAGATAAATCTCTTCTGTTTTTTCCCAATGAGCTTGAAACTGCTCCTGCGCATGGTTGCTGCCAGTGTTTGACCAGCTGGCACTGCCCTGCAGGAGCAGCCTGATAGCTTCCAGTGTTACTGGTCAGTATTGACTGTTCGTACCAGCACAAATCATCTTCTGTTGGGAGTGTCTGAGAAAAGGAATGGTTCTTGTACAAAAAACAAATACCAGCGAGTTGTCTCTCATATAGTTCCTGGATTGTTGTGCTGACGTTGACAACATTTTAGTAACTGAGAAGAAGTCTCCCTTCGGGAGCGCTTGCCAGGGTGCCGGTTACACACATCATGTGCAGGGGAGGGTGGGTGTCGCTGTGATCACTCAGGTAACGTGGTGTGTCAGGAGATGCAGAGCTGGGATGGTGCTCCGGCCGGTTTCGAGTATTCTGATGCAAGTCATTAATGCGCTGTAGCACATTCCGCATTCATTATTGATGGCTAAATAAGTGAGTCCCCTAAGTTTAATTGTTCACCACTTCATCTTTGTCAAATTCAAATAAGGATGCGCTCTGAACCTCAGTGCTGCATCAGGACTTATTCTGCCACAGAGGCTTGTGTTAAAGGAGAAACAGTTACTGTACGATTGTAGATTTGTTTATTCCTCGCACTGATGCCGAGGATGCTGCATAGCTCATGTTTCTGGCTCTCTTGCCAGTTGGCTTATAGCATACAGCTTAATTGGGAGAAACCTTGGATTAACAGAAAGAAGTACAAAGCAGTTGGGTTTAGAAGGGCAGGTGACTGCTGCTGGTACAGAGAAAAACTTCCAGACTTGATAATTTTGACATTCTGTCCTGATCCTGGAGTCTGTGGTGCCGCTTTTATAGTGATGATTCAGTACCTTACATCCATGGGGTAATTTGAAATAACGGTTTTTCTCTTCTCTATCCGTGCCGACCCATGACATTTAGGTATGAGAATATGCAAGGCTGAATTTTAAAACCAGTGCCGATTAGGGATTCTTCCATTTTATTTTTGATTTAGCGTTACCATGTTGATGGCTGCTGTAGAACGAGCTGAGGTGGGGTGCTCTGTGGTTGGACTGACAGGTCTCGCTCCCCTGAGACTTTGGGGTGCCTGTTCTTTCCTGATGCTGGTCTGACAGGTACCCCTAAGCTCAGAAGCGTGCCCTGGCTGTTCCCGTGCGGCATCCTGTCCATCTGGTGTCTCAGTAATACTGAAAATACTTGGGATCTGTCAGCGGTGATGCATAGGAAGTGTCTGCCTGAGTAGGTGGGGAAGCGGCGGGGGGACCGCTGACCCGCACACCGCCCTGAGAGCAGAGGGCTGGGGTCAGTGGGGCTTCGTGATGTGTTTATTGGAAGATGGTACAAACCACAAGAACAGTGCAGTGGAGAAGGGAGAACACGCTCCTTGTGTTGAGACCTCCAGGTTTGTGCTGAGACAGAGGCAGCTTAGGGGCAGGGGGGAAGAGCGCGTCCCAGTGTGTGCTAAAATACACTGCTGCGGATGGGGAGCCCCATCTGAATCCCAAACCTGCAGGTGGTGAGAGGCTGCTCTGGGGACAGGCTCCTGCCCCTGTGCACAGCGAGAGGACAGACCCACATCCACCTTCCCACACTGCCTTTTGTCACCTACACGCCTGGTTTGGCTGTCTTGCTCAAGAGATGACTAGAAGAGGCATTTTATAGAAGTGTATGTTGAGTGTGGCGATGATGAGATTTAGGCTTTAGTTTAGGTCTAGCTGTTGAGTGAAAAGATGGTGCTTAACAAATTATAGAATCATGTACATTTAGGCAAGTTGATAGATGGAAGAGAATGAGAATAACATATGGAGCAAAGCAAGGAAAGGATGGCCTTGCATGGAGCCTGGAGGACACCAATTTCTTAAGAGAGTTAATCCAACCGAGTAGTGATCAGGATCTTAAGGGCAGAGGTTAAAGGTGCTACTGAATGAGCTGATGCACGTGCCATGAGAACTGGGACAGTGTCCTTTGTAATGCCGTTCACCAGAATAAATGGTGACGAAGTGATGCACAAAGGGCACTGGGCTCCAGGAAAGAGGAGAGCCGTAAGGTGGAGCCTGATGGCGGGCAGCTGCCTGTGGTCGGGGAGCAGCACTCACAAAGAAGCAGATTTAAGATGGGTAAAAATTTGGCTGATGCCTTCAAAATATGGAACGGCTAAAGCAGAAAAGATAACACGTGTTTGGAATGCTACCAACACATAACATATTGCACATGTACTATATAGGCTCAGGGAATTATGTTTAAAATAGCTGAGCCTACAGGCTACTTGGACAAAGCAAATATTAAGAACATTAAGTTGTCGTCATGCTAAGCTTGACTTGCTGTTGTTCTTGAGGTCATTTCGTTGTCTGCTTTGATAGCCATGATGTACTTGTCTAACAACTTTGTACTCCAAAAAATTTTTTTACTTTATAAGGAAAACATTTTGCCAGATTTCCGTCAAGCTGTCAGTGGGGGTGTCATACACGCAGCAACGATGGAGAAACACTTTCCAAAGTCATTTTACTACTTTTGCACTCCTAGGCTGACAAATCAGGAGAAGCAGCTTTTTCTGTCGGGCAGGTCAGGTAGAGGAGGAGAATGGTTTTCAAGGGGGACTAAAATGTGCTGCTTGGTTAAAGGAGGCGAGAGCCTCTGATCAGTCACTGCTGGGAGACGACAGGAGAGGGTCGGTTCCTTGTGTTTTTAGAAGGCTGTTCCAGCATCAAACCGTGTCCTAAAAAATGTGCTAGAAATTGCCTGAGGATATTGACCCCTAGAGATGATCTTGGGGCCAAGGGAAGTTTAAGATACCTGCTCAGAGAAGCTCAGTATTTCAAAAGTGGGTTCTGGGAGAGCTCAAAAGGAAAAAAAAAAAATCCATATAGAATACAGACTCATACAATAATGCTTTAAAAGATGATGACGCGTGTAAGGCAGTGCTGCTACCTATAAGCTCTATGTTTTACCGAAGTATTAATACACATATGTTCTAAATTCTGAATTCCTAGCAGTTTCTTAATAGGTGCTAGTGTGTTAGGCAAAGGTCATCTCCAAGGTTTGGGGATTGTGCTCCAGAAAAGGAGGGTGGGTGTTTCAGTCTGAACAAGACTTGATTGTTGCAGAAACATAATTTCTGAACAGACCCTTTTTTGTTATTATGAATACATGGGAAATAAAAATATAGATATAGATGAAAAAAACATGGTATTTGTCAATCAGTTCTAATTGGCCAACCTGTGGAGAATCCCTCATCTCTCTTTGTAACGCATTTCCAGTTCTGATTGCTTTCTTTAGTCTCTCTTCAATTAGCTTAAGTTAGCGTTGGCAGCATTAGCGTAGTGTGACTAAGCAAGCTAAGGCCAGATGAAAAGATGGGCAGGGGAGGGGGCTGGAAAGAAGCTGCCCATTAGCTCAAAATAGGCAACAGCAGCTTTTTGCATCTCTGTTCATGAATGCCCCCTACACTAGACCAGGCATGTTCAGAGGTGGGCAAATAGTACCAAACGGGTACTATTTCCAGCAGATTTAGCCAGGTTCTGTTGTTCTGAACTTCTGAAATGGGGAGGAAGAAAGAAAGTGCACCACGAGGAAATACCTGATACCTCCCAGCCCTCTGCGCACAAAGAGGCAAAGGATGTCTCTTCTGAATCGGTTTTGGAAGAGCGAAGCATCAGAATTACATGTTTCACTGATAAATGCGATAGTGTCAAAAGCAAATATAGTTAAAGCAGCATGTAAATAAGCAAGGAACAATAGTGACTCAGCAGAGAGGGGGGATATAAATACCGTAGCTGATGCAGCAGCTGGGATGGCAGTTCGGGGAGAAGTGAGCTGTGAGGTTCTGGGATGTACCCAGAGATCTGCAGGGTATTTTGAGAAGCTGTCAGATAGAAGAGAACCAGAACCGGTAATTACAAGGCGCTCTAAAGATGCGTAGTATAGAGTTAAATGGCTGATTTCCTTAGGTCCTCTGTTGGATTAATGAAAAAACTGAAGTGGTGACTCAGACTTGTGCTTCAGTTCCATAGGTGGTGGAAGGGTGTTCACACAGATCCCCCCTGGACTCCACATGCACTGCTGCAATGATGCTCTGGCTTTTACATCTGTATTTCCAGCCCCCTGGAGACAGAGCTCACAGCAGTCAATAAGCCCTTAATTTAGCAGAGTTTTAAAACAGAAAATCTACAGTAACTAGATGTGTGTGCTATTTTGAGAAATGTAAAGTTTTGGGTCTGAGCACCTTCAGGATGAGCTCAGCTGCACCCATGCTCACCCGGACGACTGACACCCAACGAGCACAGCAGCAGAGGCCCAGGTCACTGGGGAACTGGAGATGCCTACAGGGCTGTGTCCTACTGGAAGTCCCACCTGAGGAAGTAACATGGGATGTGAAATCTTTTAATTATTCCTGACCAACACATGAGGGTAAATGGGACAGATGTCAGAGAGAACGGTTCTGGGTTCCAGTGGAGGTTGTTGGCTCAGCAGGGACTCACGCCAGGGCAGCAGAGCTTGCAGCAGAAGAGCTGGACATTGGGAAATTGAGGAGAATGCGGGAGGGAATGCCAAGTGGGGATGGAGAGGAAAAAGAGTGGGGAAGGCTGAACTCCATTCCCAGTTAGCTGAAAGGGGAGGAACAGGTGGGTTAAAGGCCGGACTCCTCAGCGTTGCTGTGCGCAGAGAGCAGCGACAAGGCTGCCTGTGTGAATAAAGGTGGCTGGATGGAGAAATACAGTTACCCGCGTCATTGCTGCAAGGTTCCTACGGAGAGCTGCGTTTCAGTGCTTGCCCGTGGCCCCCAGCATGTCCCCTGTGCGGTGTGCTGTAGCTGGGCAGCAGTGATGGGAAATGTGTGCGTGGAAAGCAAGCAGAAGCCTTAAAAAATAGGTATATTTAAGTAGGGGAGAGGATTGGGAGATCCATGAAGGCAATTTTCCCAGTAAAACACAGAGCAAAATGAGGAAGTATATGTAACATGAGATAAATGGGAATATTTTTGGCTAATTCTTCAGGCTTGGAATTGTGTTTGCAGCAAGAAGGAGTGGAGGAGGAAAGCAGGGAGCTGCCTGGTCTCCAGGAACTGCAGATTGGGGGGAGGTTGGCAGCGGGGCTGAGGCACGGCACGGCTGGGATGTGTCTGCAGGGATCTTCCTGGGGGCTGGAGCGCTGCCCTTAGGACAGCTCATGGTTCCGCTGTGGCAGGCTGGGAGCTGTACCAGGGCTGAACGTGTTGGGGTTTTTTGTTTGTTTTTGGAAGCAGTGCATGGTCTGCACCGCCAGTAATGCACAAGGTCCAAACAGCACTAGGCTTCCTAACGCTGGTCGGGATTAGGGCAGTTGTGGTTTCAATGTCAGTTGTTCTGCCAAGGAGACATGTGCTGGGGGAAGTCGGTGTGTGCAGAGTGTGGCTAACACAGAGGTAGATAACGTTTTTCTCCCTTGTGTACCGAGTGGTTTAATTTCTAAAAACTTGTCTGGAGGAGACGCTTGCTTTTCTGTTAAGCCTGCTTTGCTGTAGGGCTTTTCTTTGAGGCAAGCAGCTGCATTGTTTATTCTTCTGTTGTTTTTTCACCAACTTAAATAATTAAGAGTTGAACACAAAGGTGCCTTGTCCTTGTGTATGGGCAGGCAGAGCGATAATTCACACAGGCAGTGACACGGGGCAGGGTGAGCACCGCTGGCCTGTAGGTAAGGCATGGCAGCCCTGCCCTGCCGTGGCTTTGCCCCTTTGCTGTACAGGTGGCCCGAGTTCAGCAGGAATATTTGTCAGCTTTTCCATACCTGTGGGATGGTGTGTACGTCCACCAGTGTGCCAGCTTATCATGCATGGTGTGTATTTGCCATGGCTGCAGCAGTGAGGATACGTAAGTGTGGGACCTGATCTATGGGTACAGTCGCTTGGTACTCGCTGAAGGCTTGCTGTGTAGATACCACTGTGCATGCTTTCTGTGTGCCAGATAATTTGGAAATAAAGGGCTTACAGGCTTCACGCATGAGTTTCCCCTACCTTGACGTGACAGCGAGTCCTTGGTCCATGGGAGCATTGCAGAGTTTAATGAGTGTGAAACGCTTTGCTCCTCCCGCAGAGCGGTAAGTGGAGGACTCAGTATCCTCGTGTGTGAAGCAGTCAAGGCAGCGATGGCTGGCAGGGGTTTTGAGCAGCGTGCCTTTGTGCTACATGGTGGGGGTGCCTTGAAGTTGTCACACTCACGGCTGACAATTCAGAAAGATTAAAGGGAAAATAATGTTTTGCTTTGCTCTTGAAGATTATCTGGTGATAAAGTCATGAAATGTGTTATATGAGATGTTTATTTGCAGGGAGATTTGTTTACATCATTGTTTCCTTTTGCTTCTTGGAGTGGATATCTGCAGCCATACGTTTTCGTTTTTTTTAAATGAATGGCAGAAACTGACCGGGCTGACAGGTTTAATTCAGCCCCCAGTACTGCAGGGTTGTGCCCACCAACACGTGTCTCCCTGCTTTCCCCACTCTTGCTTGAGTGATGCAGTGATGTGGTTTCTCGCACTTCCTTTTAGTCTTAATTTTCAGTACTTAGTCTAGGTAAAAATCCACTGCTGTGTTTGGGATGGTGCCTGTGTGTCCCCTGCTCACCTCCTTGCTGGGCACCCAGGGCACTGTGGGGTGAGCGCTGGCACCTGCTGCTGGCGGGGACCGAGCCCTGGCCAGCGGTGACGGAATCAGCTCTGCCACCGCCGCTCCTGCCAGCCAGGCTGGAGGTAAACCACACGCACTGCTGGGGCGCTCCGACACCTTCCGGGCACACGCAGGCTCTGACACAAACAGGGTGTTCTGCTGACATGGCAAAATCCGTGAATTTTGACCTCCATATGGAGTTTTCCCTTTGCTCCATGTTATCTTGTTGTGTCCTGGAGGTTTCTCTCAATCTCTCAATCGGAATCACATCTTAAGTCCGAGGGGTGTCCGCGGGGGATGTCAGTGGCATAGCGAGGGTTGCGAGTGGCTGATTTCATGCTTTCCTTCTCCCGTGTTTTGCTAAAGTTTGGATTTCAGGTGGGCGGGCAGTTCCTTGCGACATCTATGCAGATTGCAGTCTAAGCTTATTTTAGAAAAGCAAAAAATCAGGAGCAATTAGCAATCTGCTTCAGGAGGAATGTATTAAAAAAGCAGACTCCAGCTCTGTCCCACCCAAAGGACTGGGCTTTTCACTAACCTCCAGCCAGCATATCCTCGCGGCAGCCTCTGCGGCTGTGTGGACCTACCTCAGTATGACATTTACATGCATCTCTGCTGGCAGCCAACAGTTGAAATAAAACAATTGCAAGTAATTAATATGGGAGTTCCTGGGCTTGCTTTTTTTCCTGATGTATTTTAGATGTGAGGTGCAGCCTCACAGCCTCAGATAAAAGAGGGGGAGTGCGACAGCAGTGCTGTAGAGGAGAGGCAGAGGTTGCACTAAAGTACCGAACCCCCGAGGGGCATGGCTGCCCAAGGAGGTCCCGCAGTGCCCTGCGGCCGGGGGACAGCGAGGTGGGAATGCTGGCACAGGGTGGGGCAGGCGGTGGCACATTCCGATTGACACAGCGTAGGAGCTCTGAACAAAGGTTAGAGCTGCTTCTGGGTAGGTAGCAATTCAAATAAATAAACAAAATCTTGATTGGCTTCACCCTGCTAACATGACATGTTACTTTATTTTGTAAGCGAATGTCATTATGTGATATTGGTACCTCAGTCAACCTGAAAGCCCCATGTTCTTGCCTTGTATGAAGGGATATGAAGTCAAAGAATCTGAGAATTCTGCACATCTGAATGTGAGCAGAAAAGAGGGAAGTTACTTTCTTTTTTTAAACAGTGCCTTAACAGAAGGAATGCTTACGTCCAGATCTTGTCTTCCTTGCATGTGTGATAAAAGGCAAGCATGGCAGGAGAGTCCTCCAGAGAGAGCACTGCAGAAATCCTGGCTACGTGCATACCAAGGGAATAAAGTAAAATATTTGAGGGATTATTTTCTAGAAGTGACGGACACCTGCAGAGACAGCTGACTTTAGCCAGAGCTGTAGCTGCCGGGAAGCGCTTTCTGTTCAGATGGTGCTTCAGGAAAAAGCCACATACATTGGTGCGCATCAATCGCGCTTCCCTGCTGACTCGCTTCCCCTTGTGGGCTGCACCTGTGCAGCACTAATGCCCTTTCTGATTTTCTGGCTGGGAATTTAACACTCTTATACTACAACAAGCTATTTTTGTGTTTACATTTGTATTGTTTATCTATAACCATCTGGTTCTGTGCCCACTAATAAATGAAGCCTGGGATGCTAGGGAAGATGGTGAGAGGAAACAATATGTTTTATGCTGATTTTCCTCCCTTTAGAAGGGAGTGATGTGATCAGCTCATACCAGAGGATGTGATGACTCTCACAGAAATGAAGCAACTGAGGGCGATTATCTCTACTTTGTGGGTGGCAGCTGCACAATCCAGTGATCCCGACATGATGCATATTATTAGTCTCAAGTTGAGCTGTCTGCAGCCTGAAACATGCTCCAGGTCTGTAGTAGATGATGAATTCATGATGAGGTTGTGCAGTATTTGGCTGGATCCTGTCTGGTTATGGAAAGCGCTTTGGAGATAGCCTCCCTACAGCTGTTGGTTTCTCCATTGCACGTCCTTCATCTTCCGAATCGCCACGCGATCCTTCTGCAGTGCAGTAGTAAGATACAGCAGGTCTTTCTTCATCCTAAAATTGAATTCACTTAAAAATAGACCAGTGTTTGAGAATGGGCACCTAAACCTGGCCCAATTTTGAAAGCAAAACCATCTCATCAAATATTAAACTACTCCAGAGTGCAGTACTGCAGTCTGTGCTGACTGCCCGTTCTGGAGGAATTTCTTCCCTTCGTTTAGAGGGTCTGATGACTTGGATGAAGAAGAGCCATCAGTCATCCATTAACTGCATCTCTGTGACCAAGACTGTGATTGGCAGGCCTGTGGGCTCTATTTGGTGTACGAGATGTCCTTTGGCTGCCCCTGACATGAATGGCTGCCCAGAGCTGCAGTGGGGGACAGGAGGGGTCTCTGTTTCCTCCTGGCAGCCGAGGGGCTCGCCCCAGCGGGGAGCACACGCTGCTGTCCTCCCTGCAGGTGAACGTGCGATGTCCGTACACCTGGGATGAGGATTTGAGGAGACTGGGGCCCTAATCAAAGCCACATTTTGTTGGGTTTTACAGACCCAAAGCGGGTTTCTCCCGTGCCGGAGTGGCCTGTGTTTGCCCCGTCTGAGGTGGGTTTGCAGCCGGTGGGGAGGGTTGTACTGGTTCTCGCCTGTCAGAGGCACGGAGAGGTGAAATTCCTCCTTATCTTTATACTTCCTTTCTGCAGTTTCCACGCTGTCTGGATCCAGGGACAGACAATGTACTTTCATTGGTCACGGCATAGTTTTCCCTTGCTATTCCAATATTATACTTTTTCCAGGAAAGGAGGAGGAGTGAAGAGGAGTGTTGGCCTTGGGCTGACGTTTGGCTGACTTCTTCCGAGGCGGAGGCCTTGGAGGCAGCAGCACCGCTGGTTCCCGGGCGGCAGCTGAGGCTTCCCCGCATGTGCTGCTGACGCCAGAGAGGCTGCGCTTGCTGTCAACTCCTCTCTTCCCTGCTGGAATTGCAAATGCACAGTGGGGATAATTAACCAAGAGGACGTGGAAGAGCAGTGTTTCCAGGTGATTAGGACATGCTTCAAGCGAAGCACAATCAGCCCCTGGAAATGCACAGGATGTTTTTGTCTGGAGGCATAATTTTCTTAAATGTGTCACTTGGTACCATCCCATCTCTGGCGTTCCCCCTGTCTGGATCTGTGCTCAGCAGTTATGCTTCCAGGTGACTTGGTTTAACCCTTTTGCTGAAAGATGCACCCATTACCTTCATTTCTACTGAGTCTGTGTTACAAAGCCACTGATTTAGGCATTTCAGTGGGAGGTTTCACATCTTAATTGCAGTTCCTGTGTAGCAGAGGCTGAGTGAGATAACCACCACCTTTGGCTGAAGGAGGAAAGCATTGCTTTGTATTCAAAGTTATTGCTCTTACCACTGCTTTTCCTCCAGCCTTATGGCACAGGGAGGTAGCTGGGGAGCCTGGTGGTGATCTGGGGAGCTGCCGGGGCTGGGCTGGCCCCCTCCTTGTCATTGCTCCTGCTGGTCTCTCCTCCCAGATGCGCGCTGCTGGGGTCCCTGCGCCCCGGCGGGCTCAGGACACAGACTCGGCTGATCCCATGTGGGCCATGGGGTTTTGAAACTTTAAATGGGGAAACACTGGTGCCCTAAGGAAAAGTTGTAACAGTCCTTGGGATCTGGATGAGCTGTGAGCTAATGCACAAGGCATCCACGCTTGCCACAGACTTGAAAACAATTGGTCTGTTGTGCAATTTGGTTAGTATTTATAGAGAGTGCGTATGTGGGGCGTTTGTGTACTCTCACTCATTCATCTTTCACTTGCAATGGGAAGTGTTGAGCGGCTCTAAGTATATGTGGTGCTCCACCCTCTGAGACTGCGGGATTGTATGGAGAGGCAAGTACATAGGATATATCCTTCATCTTTCCAAGAATGTCTTGTAGCAGGAGTCTGGAGTGCTCTGGTGGTTGGTTATACAGTCTGACAGTTATGCTTCCCCTGGGCAGCCCTTCTCAGCCTTCTCTATGCTTCAGGGTTGCTTGAACCTTCCCTCTGATGCGGTTTGTACATTGACTTTCCCTGTGTTTTATCTCCCCTTTTGTAGAGCGCTTTTCGTGGCTCAGCCTCTGCCACGGGACGGTCACATCCCCGCGGAGCGGCAGGACCGGAGCATGGCTTTCTGTGTGCTGTGCTGCAGCGCTCCTCCTCACACACAGCTTTGAGGCTGGTCTCTGTCCCTGCTTTTCTTTAATAAGCCTGTGCCCTAGAGAGTAAAAGCAGCTGATGCCCTGCCAAACTGACCAGCCCCTGACCAAACGGTGCGTGGGCTGCTCGGTAGCCCGGGCCTGCCTGCAGAGGGGCCGACGTGTGCCCTGGGTGGCCTTGCCTGGCGCTGCTCCTGGGCCCGCAGCAGCTGACTCTGCTGACCCTCCTGGGCGTAGACTTACTCTGCAGTTGGAGGAGCTGTGCTGATGTATGAGCTCCGAGTGTCCCACAGCAGGGACCAGCCTGCTGGCTGCAGTGACCATGTCCACCCTGGGGCTCTTACTCATGAAACCTCACAAGCCTTCCTTAGCTGGGATTGTCCTCTTCTTGACTAACCCGGGACCAGCTGCTCTTGTGTTGGTGGGGGCAGCAGAAGAGGCCAAGGTGGGCAGTCATCCGAGGGTGATTGGGATGGAGGTCTCCCTCCACGGCTGTAGGAAGGGATGTGACACCCACCTCCCTGGCATCGTGCTGGCAGCGCTGGTGCTGCTGTGGAGTGCTGGGCACGTCTGTGCCTGCTGCAGTCTTTAGGGAGCCTGTTGCCCATGATATTTTTAGGAATGTTAAGTCAAGCAAATACCAGAAATTGGGCAACTGTTGTTGTCAGACATGCCGATTTCTACACGCTCCTAAATTTGTGTCTACTGTTTTGCAATTTGTTTTTACTTGCCATTTTTTGTGCCTTTCACAGATTGTAAGCAGTTTGGCCTTAGAGCTAAGTTCAAGCTCATTTCCATTACAAAATGGCACGGTGGAGGACAGAAGACTGGCACAGAAGTCTGAGGAAAGGCTTTTTTTTTTTTT
>VWZL01000445.1:489110-578479 GCA_013396915.1 Stercorarius parasiticus | reverse complement strand
GTGAAAAGTTCTTTGAGGAACTATTTTATATTTTTAATGCTTGTAGAGGTGTGAAGCATTAGGCTGGAAGAGAATTGTTTCAGTGGATTCATGGATGCACAGATTTTTCCGGCCAGAAGGCAGTGCTGGGTAATCTGATCTGACTTCTGTGTGTAATATTTTATGCAATTACTGCTGTGTAAGAAGTTGGGTAGCTCGTATCTCTGCGGATAGCCGAGGCTAGCTCCAGTAACTGATTGTAAAGCTCAGCTCTCTTAATGATCTGTGAAATCTAGCCATGTCTGGATTAAGGACTGTGAGGTGCTGGAGTGAACCATTTAATGATCTCCTCCTTTATTCCATTTCAGTGACTCGGGTCTGATTCACATTCTTGCACAGCTCCCTTTCCTTCTCCGCGTTTGAATACATTCTCTTTTGCATCTTAATAGCCCCAAAACATAGAGCTCGGGTTGCGTCATTTCGGGGCATTCAGTGTGTAGAAGACTTTCTCCATCCGATCCCGCGGAGACAATGCCCGGGACTGAATGCGCCTGGTGCCCCTGGGGAGAGTGGGGACCTGGCCCCGGGGCTGCTGCAGCCTGGGGGGGTCTGTGTCCCCGGGGAGACCACCATCTGGTTTGGGGAGGCTTCCTTTCGTTCTTCTTAAATCTTCAGCAAACACAACAACGGATCTGTTTGGATCTTGCTTTTTAATGCTTTAACTGGTTGTTACAGATTTCTTCCATCTTCCTTGTATTCCTCTCAGTTAAAAGTCGAGGAGGAACAAGCCCAGCTAAGCCCGCTGTTCCACTTTCCCTCTTTCTCATACTGCTGCTGCTTAGGAGCAGCTGGGGACAGCTCGCAGGGACAGAGCTCCTGGCCGTGGTGCATGGTGGAGGTGGGGATCCCACAAAAGACACGGGCAGCAGGGGATTTGGGGACAGACTTTTTAGCAGGGCCTGTTGTGATAGGGCAAGGGGTGATGGTTTTAACCATCTCCCCCTGCAAGAGGGGAGATTTAGACTAGATAGAAGGAAGAATTTTTTTACAATGAAAGTGATGAGACCCTGGCCCAGGTTGCCCAGGGAGGTGGTGGATGCCCCATTCCTGGAAACATTCCAGGCCAGGTTGGACGGGGCTCTGAGCAACCTGGTCTGGTTGAAGATGTCCCTGCCTGTGGCAGGGAGTTGGACTAGGTGGCCTTTAAAGGTCCCTTCCACCCCAAACCGTTCGATGATTCTGTGATTACCAGGAGTGTCTGGATGCTGGAGGCTTGGAACAGACCTTTTTCCCCAGAGCCGGCGTCATTGGCCTGGTAGAAGTTTAGCTTGCTTAAACAGCACAAACCTAAAAAACCTCAAAACACCTTGAAGTCTTGTGTTGCTAAGTATTTCCTTGGGCTCGTTCCACCTTCAGTCCTATAAACTATCTCTCCCAGTGTATCAGTGTAATCAATAGAGCGCTGTGTAATTCCTCGGTGTTGCTCACTGTCAGACAAAAGTGGAGACAGGTGTGCCCAATTCAGCCTGTGTGTAACTTGGCTGTAATTCACAGAGGATACTTGGGCTGTTGATACACAAATGCCCGCTGTGCATCTGCAGGTTCTAGTGCAGAATGTCCCTTGGTGTCAGTGAATGCTTGTTTTCCTTAACATAGAACAATTCCTTTTGTCATGATCTACATGGATTTCTCCTTAGGGCTGGGTGCCCAACCCTCACAAAATCTAGGAATAAAGGAGGGAGAATCTGGAGGAATCAAGTGATTACAGGGCTTGGTTAATTAAATAAAGGAAAGATGTATAAAAGTCAAGCAGAGATGTCAAGAAAGGGTGTGACTGGAATGGGTCATTAACGATCTCGTAGATGACAGCAGTAGGGGCTTTGCTTACTGTTCTGGCTGTGTTCAGTTTAATTAATTTGCTGGGGTAGCCCATGCTCTTGTCAGTTGGGCTTGGTCTTTATTTAATTGTCTGTGCTTACAAGTTACGTTATGGCGCAGCGCTGGAGACCTGGGGCAGCAATGGAGCCCGTACCTGTGTGAGGCCACGCGTCCACGGGTGGATCTGTGTCCCTGCACCACTTGCCAGAGTGAGCTCACAGGGCAGGGAGCGTGGCAGGTCTGCAAAGCCTTTGGAGGGATCTTGGGTCAGAACACCCTGCTGCCTTGGGGTTAGCGGTCGCCTGCGCCGTGAGGGAAGTCCTGCGGGGCACGGGCTTTGGCTTGGTGCTTCATTTCGAGGGCAGCTGGCTCTTCTTCCTCCTGGGCAACTCTCGCTGAACAATTTCCGTGCAATTACAGCACTTTAACCTTCCTTTTTGCAGTAATCGTCAGTTACAAAACGGGTGGTATCAGTTTTGTGAAGAGCATGACCCCTCTGGGCTGCCAGAGACTGCTGCTTCTCCAAAGAGTTCCCTTATTTTGTGTTCAGTTATGAATTTGGGGTTGAAAATGGAAAAAGTAGGACAAGGGAGTTTTCTGTTTATTTCCACGCTATACCATTTTGAGCATCTCTCTCTCTTTTTTATTTTTTTTTTTTGGGCGTTGTGGGCAGTGCTGCTGCTGGAGCAGTGAGTCCCTGCAGGGGTTGCGTGTCAAGGTGCGGTAGCAGAAGTGCAGAAGCAATTGATGAGAAGCTGGGGACAGTCTGGGAACCAAAATGTGTCATGGCTTAAACCACTGCTGATGTGCCATGATTGTTATGAATAGTGATGGCAGGCAGTACCTCCTGGTTTTATATGAATTGGATCTTCCTCTTCCCTCAGAAGGCTCTCCAAAAGAAAGAAATAAGCTGCCGTGAGGCTGTATGTTCATGGAGAAATTATGTTCATCCGAAGTATCCATGCTTGTCTAATTTTTTTTACCTTTGCAAGAGCAGACCTGTTTCTTAAATACTATTTATCTTTACATTCAGGGGAGATAGTGTGTATGTTCTTGCTCCTACTGTCTTTAAAAGAAAACAAAAAAAACCACCACCAACAACAAAAATCTGTAAGTCCTCTTCTGAGCTCCCACCTTCCTCTCAGATTTGGTGTCAGGAGTCAAGGTCCTCGTGTTCATTTTTACATTTTGCAATGAATTTTGTGCAAACTGTGGCTATGTTTTTTGATTAAAAGAGCCTGAGTTTTCATTTAATTGCTTTTTGAGTTCCCTGCAGACACCTCTGTTTGAGATGTGGCAAAATAAGCCTTTGTGGTTTACTGACAGTGATATTAGAGTGAGCTTTATGTGGCCCTTTTAAAGTTGTTAATGTGGAATGGAGGCTCTTTAGAAATCAAAGAAATAGAAGAACAGAAAGGTGTGCTGAAAACTCTGTTTTTTATCTTTATAAAAAGATATAGTACTGAGTGGAGTGACGAGTCAAACTTGGCAGTCTGACAAACATTTCATCTCCCATTTATTTTTCCAAAGGGCTGCAGCCTGTCCGGGGTGTGCATCTGATTCTGGTCTTCCCTGGGCGGTGCTGCCCTGCTGGCCTTGCCTTGCCTTAGGGAGAGTTTTCCCGTTGTTTTACCCTGAAGACCAGGGTAAAACAGAGCAGGATGCAGTGAAAGCTTCCACTTTACTCCTCCTCTGGCATGCCTGGTCCTGCTAGTTCTACCATTTGCCTACTGGTTTTTTATTTTATGCTTTCTTAAAAGATCCTATGAAAGACTCCATAACGAGAAAATATATTCTTTTAAATTGTAATGGGAAAACTTAAACCAGTTAACTGCAACTATAAATAGCCTCAAGAAAAAGAACGATGCTAGAATTACGGATTAATGATGCCAGCTTCTGTTGCAGTCTGTCAGAGGTGTTTACATACTGTTAGCATAGAAGAAACAGCAGTGAAGGTTTTGATGTTTGATGGCAGCTTTTCATACAGACAAGAGTGGCCGAAGGGAAAGTCAACAGCAAACACAATGTGGTTGCGTTTTCTGTGCCCATTCCCTCGTTACAGCGGTTCTGGCGATGCTGATGTTTTTTTCTTGGATCCATTGTCCGCAGGCCCGGCCCTGGAGGGTTGTGGTGTTGTCTTCAGCTCGCTCACTCATGGATTGCAGCTTTTCACGGTGGCTGTGTTTAGCTGCATCTATCTGTGCTGCCTGGCTGCAGGCAGTGCTCTCGCGGGGGGGACAGCATCCATGGCATTCCCATGAGGCACCTCAAGCGTGGCTGTGTCCGCAAGGGTTGTTCTCCACCTCCTCTTTTGTGCAGAGTTCCGAGGCAGAGGAGGCCTTCACGTTGGCAGGCGTGGGGGTTCATGTTGTGTGGCTCAAACTCGACTTGACAGCGTGCTCTCCTCCTCTGGGCACTTTGGGGTGGTATTGATAAAGCCTGGCTTTTGTCTGTCTGTCCTGAGTGCAGTGTTTGTCTAATGTATCTGCTGACACTGCAAAAACCACGTGTGACCAGATAGCTTTTGCAGTTTTCTTTTCCTGGGCTCTTGCAGTACTTGCATTCTCTACAGAGAAGTGCAGAAAAAGGCTGGAAGTGTATCGGCACAGCCCATATTTTTTGTGTGCCTTTCAGGGCAGTGGGGAGTGGATAGGTCGGTGTGTGGTGTGCGCTTTGTGGCTTTGGTGGATTTTTTTTTTCTTTTTTCCCCTCCTCCTCTTCCAGTGTGCTGATTTGTGTGCTGGAGCAGACATCGAGCTGCCAGTGCTCCCAGGAAGTGGACTACGGATGAGAAGACGCGATGTGTCCATGCTTGCTGTGCTTTCCATCGCCCTGCGCCTGGCAGGGAGGTGCCTTCGCTGCATCCATGGAGAGGTCGGGGCTGGGGCTCGTGGAGCTGTGTCTGGCCGTAACCTGCTGTGCTGCTGCTCTATGAGGAGTCCTAAGCCTGCTGTTGGCTGGTCTCCTTACAAAACAGGAGAAAACATGAAAATATGCATTTCTGCTGCCTAAATTTGGCCCCCAAAGCTTGTCTGGTCCCAGCAGCAGCTCATGTGGTAAACCACGGCTTGAAAGTGAGGGTCAGCCACATCTCCAACATCTCTCCGGCAAGGACATGAGTAAATACCTGCTGCAGGGACTCGTCTGCACACATACTTCTCCTGGAGAGAGGAAGGGAAAAGAACCAGTTTGGGTTAACTTGCTTAGTTTCTGTGGTACGGAGTGAAATAAAACAGAGCCTGTGCTGAGCGCCAGGCAGCGCTGGGAGCTGCCCCCGGCTGGGTCTGAGTGAGCGAGCTCAGGGGCCGCTGCTGAACAGCCTGAACAGTGCAGTGGCCTGCTGAAAAACCGCTTTCTGGAAACAGGTTCTCCTCT
The DNA here is from genome assembly GCA_013396915.1 of Stercorarius parasiticus. Lineage (NCBI taxonomy): Eukaryota > Metazoa > Chordata > Aves > Charadriiformes > Stercorariidae > Stercorarius > Stercorarius parasiticus. Next base: position 573,247 of record VWZL01000445.1, on the reverse strand, counting down.
CTTGCTGCGGATATTGTTTTTGGCCAGAGCAGGCTCCCCGGACCCGCTCCCCTCTGACCGCGTGCTGGGGCTGGCCGGGTGCCCTCTGGCCACATCGTCGCCCCAGCTGGCCAGGGCACTGTTTCCAGCAGCACCGCCATCTGCACAGAGCCCCTGGGTTTGCTCCAGCTTCTGCAGGCCGGGGCTGATCTTCTCGTTTGGTTCCTCCTTGCCTTTATTCATTTCCATTTAACCAGTCGCATCTCCGCTAACATGTGTTCCATACTGCTCAGAGGCGGCTATAAAAAGTAGGTGTATTTTAAGAGACTGGTAAAATGTGTTTTTACTGCAGTTCCTTTGGGCTGGATTCTACCTTCAACAGTGCTGCTGTAATCCTGGAATAACTCCTGGTGGTGGTTTTAGGTGGACTATACTGCATTTTTCATGACTCTAAATGTTAGAGCCTAGCTAGCTGAAGTGGTAAGGGACTCGGGGCACTGAGTTCCTTATATTGTGATTTTTACCTTAATTACTATTTTTGATGGTTTCTGCCCAAACTATTACTGCTGGTGGCTGTCGAGTTTGTCACCTGGGTCCCGTGTTTTCCTTGCTTCAGCTGTGTATCTCTGGCTTCTTCATCCACTGTCGTCGCTGCTGCCCCTTGCACTGGTGTGAATCTTGTCTATTTGAATCCAAAGGACAGCTGACGTCTGTCTGGTGCGCCCCGCAGCGTGCTCCGGGCGGGCAGTCGGGTACGGCTGTTCTGCAGCAGTGCAAGCGCTGTCCTCTCTGGTTACGGTGGACACCCTTCCCTGACAGGTCTGCCAGTCCACTGCCCGTGCTCAGGCCGTAAATCTGGTCTGTGTGCTCCCCAGGCGTCGGATGTTCTGCCTGCTTATCCCACTGCTGGAAGGACACACACACGTGTGTATATTCACATGTGCACACGCACTGACTCTCTCTGGCTCCTACCTGCTGCATTACAGTCTGGTTTTGAGACGTATTTTCTGTTCCAGAATTTTGTTGCAAAATCCTGAGTCGTTTCTGGCTAACTGACATGGCAACTTTTGTTAAGAAAGAAGGAAAATTATTCTCCAAAAAGAATTATTTACTCTGAAAAGGAGAAAAATTATTCTACTTGGATAATTCAGCGTCTTGACCTGTTTTGTAAGATATCACGTGGTTGGCTTTTTCACACTGTTCACAAAACCCTTGGCAGGAGCTCGTTAGAGACTGAAATTGAGGAGGAGACCTTATGGTGAAGGTAAACTCACTTTACCATACAGATTTCAGCTGCTCAGTTGCTGAAAATTGCTCTTTGAAGACCAGATCTGCAGCTGGGCCAGGAAGCAGAAGTTCTGTCCATCAGCCCCAGTCTGTAGGCGAGACTAAGCGTGGTGGGACCCATGTCTAGAGCTGGGCTCTGTGCTGAGGTCCACATCCGTCTCTGCTTTCCCTTCTGTGGCTGTGACAAAGATCTGGTTGGAGGAAAGGCGGCTGCAATGGACGTCTCGACGGTGGCATGCTGGGGAGGGGGCAGCAGGGCCGAGGATGAGAAGCAATGGTGCCCACAGTGGGGGTGCGTGCTGCGTCTTGCTGGGTAGTAATGCTGCAACAGCCCGCAGGTCAGAGCAGAGCTCTTCAGGAGGCTGGAGACCTGGTTTCCACAAATGGGAATTAAATGTCAAAGCCTGCTGGCAGTTTGGCCATCTCGGCATACAAAGCTGCAGGGAGCTCTCCCCTGGCTGCCCTGCCTCCTGCCTGCTTTGGGGTGTTCCCAGGGGCTTATTTACAACACCTTGTGGCCATGGGGAGTGGACATGACATAGGTCTTGAGCCAAATTTAGTGCTTTCATAACCGTGGTATCTGCTTAAACCAGGACTAACTTGATTTGGGAGGTTTCTTGGGGAAAAGGTTGATGCCTCGAAATTTTCAGTGTATAGAGCAAAGTCATCATCGCATCTATGTGGTGGGTTTTTTTGTTGTTTTCCTGTTGTTCACTGCACTGCTGACTGATCTAAAAGCCACAGATGATTTTGATGACAGGTCCTGCATAACACCCTTGTACATGTACAAGGTTGGGAGCCTGTGCTGTCTTAGCAGTTGCATTTTGTCTTTAATTATTTTGTGGGAGTAGGCTTGTTTGTCATCTAGGAAGACATTTTATGACCTAGAAAGATGCATGAATTCTGGTGTATCATTTTTAGTGAGATGGAGTTCCCCTCTTTGATGCGCCAGTGAACAGTAAAATGGAAATAGCTGTGTTAGCTCTAACCAGAGAGTATCAGAAGGTCATAACCTACTTCTGATCAGGTTTGTTCTACTCCTGCATCTGCTTTTCTCATGAAGGATGCTTTCCTAATTTGTGTTCTTAAAATGTAAAAGCGAGAAAATGATCCAGTTTGTTTTTGAAATTTTATGACTCTCTTCATTTGCATTTTGAATATAAATGTGAAAAATTAAAAAATAAAAACGATCAGTGTTTTCTTAAATCTGGCCTAACCTGTTGCACTTGCTGCAGTGATTTCCTGAGAGAAATGCTGGATGCTGTAGGGTGACTGGTCTACGCTCCATTTAAAAAGAAGAAAAGGTGGGGAGGAAGAGTTTCTTTTGTAGATGATGTGGAGCTGGGAGAGGCTGCAAAGCGTTGCCTTTGGAGCAGAGCAGCCACAGCAGTGCTACGGGCTGGGAGAGCCCCTCTGACATGAGGCACTGCCATAAATCTCCGAATCAGGTGGTCTGGCCCACTGGGGCTCAAACACACCTCAGTGGAAGGTCTTGTCTCTGTTAGGTCCCTTTTACCTGTTGTGTTGGGCCTTGAGTAGCTGCACGTTGTGTTGTGTGTCTTGAATCCTCCCTTTGGGGGGGCTGTATGCTGTGCAGGTGGAGGAGAGGAGGTGGGACAGCTCTTCTGCTCTGGCATCCACCTCCCTGTCTCTCCTCTTTCCACTTGGTTGCTTTCTGCCATAAGCCCCAGCACCGACCCTGTGGCCTGGAGAGGAGGAATGGGGAGCGAGGTGGATACGAGCAATGGCTCTGGTGCTTCCTCCAGCTCTTGATGTTTCTCCAGACCACTGTGCTGGTATCTGCTCTGGTCTCTCTGGGTTCTCGGTCTGGTTTCTGCAGACTGTTGGGGAGGGGTGTGGGAGGAAGAGGCTGACTTGGCTGGCAGGTCTTTCTCTGCTGGTGGCATTTCACATTGTGGTGCCATTGCTTGGGAGAGATGGAGCGTCACAACAGTGAGCCCTTTGGCTTGTGTTGCCTTGCAGAAAGCTGCTGTGTGTTGTCCCTGTGCAAAGACATTGGCTTCTCCGCCGGGGAAGGCACGAATGCCTTGCTGAACCCTTCTGACCAGTGGTTACTTATGGTGGTGTAAAGCTTGTTCATATTGTGAGAAAGGAGCAAACTGATTTCATGAAAAGGATGACACTTGCTGCCCTTGCCTTGGCTTCTGAGGGTTTGGCCAAGTTCCCATGGAGTCAGGAGGTCCCCAACCTGCTGGGGTTACACCAGGACGCTGTTTCGGGAATGCAGTGCGGTAGATGGTATTTATGCTCCATAGAGATGGCTGGAACACCATTATAAACCCATTTTTACTCACATTCCACTTGGGCCTCTCAAAGATGATGCATGCAGAGATAATTCTTACAGCCACTGATACGATGGGCCGACCATGGTATTAAAATGTTAATGCAAGAAGCCTAATGAAGGGCAGTAAAACACGAGAGAGCACAGCCTCCAGTCTGTGTGTACCTGTCATGGCCAGGCTGCTGCGCCCGGGAAATGTGGCCAGCGGAAAACAGCTGAACCGAGTTACTTACCTGTTCAATAACAGGTTACCTGTTGATAACCTAACCTGAGTTGAGTTTTCAGGGGAGGTTCATTAGAAACAAAATGTATAGGTAACAGGAGAGAGCAGGAGGGAGGAAACAGCCGTGAGCGGTAGCCAGCGTGTTCCCCTTGCTACCAGAGCCCGCAGGAGGCGGCTGTCACCTCCCGCCTGGCTGCTGCGTGGCTGGGAGGAGAGCAGCAAGGGTTCCCCCTTCCATTCCTCGTGCAAGGCTGGCAGGGCGATAGGCGTTTAGGTTTTATAACCTGGGCCCGATGGGGTGCATGACTTTCGGCACCTGCTCTGGTATAACCGTGCTCTCAAGGGTACCAGCACAACTGGGTCATTTCTGTCGCATTAGTCTGGTTGGAGTTCATTTGAAGGGAAGGATGGCTTGTTTAAAACTGTTTATGCAAATATCCCTATAGAAATGGAATTTTTCTTTGTGCCTTGGCTGCTTTTTTTTCCTGCAGGCGTGGTAGGGAGCCTGTCGCTCACCAGGATGCTTCATCTGGGCATGCAGGAAATCCCAGGACCTGGCTGTGCCCCCCCATGCAGGAGCGGGGCGTGAGTGAGTGGGGGCTTGGGCAGGGGCCAGAAACCAGCTTGGCTAGCAGCGAAGCGAAGGTGGCATTTTCCTAACCCTGTCTCCTCCCAGGCCCCCCCCACACCCTGCCCCTGGTCCCTCAGGGCAGGGGGTTCCCAGGAGGGAAGAAGTCACTCAAGTCAAGATCTAACTTCTTACACTTTCACTTCCTTTTTTACTAGTCACAAGTTAAGAGGTCACTGTACAGCCCAGAGTAACGATGTAAGGGCTCAGTGTGGGCACAAAGGCGAACCCTGGGCTGTTGGGTGGAACTGCCTCTGGTTTGCTGCTGGCTCCGGGAGCGGGCTGGCTCCGGGTGCGCTCCCTCAGGCTGGGGATTAACGGCACACGTGAAAAAAAACTACATGAAAAACGCCAATGCCAGATGAGTTGTTTTCAGACCTAAGGGAAGCTTTTTTTTTTTCTTTCTTGCTTTTTATTTTTTAAATCTTGAAACTTCTAGTTTTGGATAAAAGGCTTGTCTCGTTCTTTGACTTACTAAGAGCCAAATCTCTTGGTTTTTTGTGGACAGGGTTTTTAATAATGACATGTAAGGGAAGCAGGGAGGCTTGTCTGCTTGCTTTGGGCTGTTCGCTCTGTTTCTTCCCTGAAGCTTTCACATGCGTTTCATGTGGATGGGGCTCTGAGCAACCTGGTCTAGTTGAAAATGTCCCTGCTTATGGCAGGGGGTTGGACTAGATGGCCTTCAAAGGTCCCTTCCAACCCAAACTATCCTATGATTCTATGCTGCAGTCCACGGTCCTCACAGCTCCTTGGCTGTTTCAGCTGAATATTGTCACCGTTGGGACCCACCGAAGCCCTGGCCCGGATTCATCCACTGTGGCGAGGTGCATGCTCCTCTGGCAGCATGTCCCTCGATTCCCGCTGCTGCTGAACCATGCCGGCGGTGGGAGCTGGCTGTGGTGCGGGGCGAGATGGGTGGAGGAAAAGCACTGTGCTGGAGAGCGGGGACATCCCATGGGCATGCTGTGCTGGGGGGGCTGGCGGGGTCTGCCCTGCCCTTCAGACACAGCAGTGTCCATGGGGGCTGAGCCCAGCTCCCCACCGTCGCCCCTCGGGGTGGTCTGGCTGCTGCCGGGGCTGTGCTGGCCACTGCCTGGCATGGGGCAGGTGGGCTTGGTTGTTGTCATGGCCCGCTTGGCGTTTTAATAATGAATCCAGGCTAGCCGTGTGTTAGATATGTGTGTGACGGCTTGCCCAAGGGAAACGGTGCCTATCACTGAAAAACAGGATGATAAAACACTAGGAAATACATTAGAGGTAATTCTGTGGTGCAGAGGGCTGGGCTTTCAGTGAAGACAGCACATGAATAGTCTGAAGGGGGAAATAAAAGAAATTAGAGTCAAATAGCCTTAGTGTGTTCCATATTTGAAGAATTGGATTCTCCTCCAAGTCCACCTTGCCATGCTATATCTGCAATACACTATTGGTTCTAATCCCAGTTGTGAGGAAAATAATAGCTTTTGTTGCCAAGCATATTTTCTCACTTGTCACAAATCAGTGGGGTGAAACATATGTTAGAGGAATGGCTGCCCAAGGCTGCCCGTTTGGAAGATGAGCTGAGGACACTGTTTTCCTGGGCAGATAATTCAGCCTGCCCGAGCAGCCAACCTCGGCCCAGCCACAGGTGCTGCCTGCACCCTGAGCCCGGGCTGGCGGTGGTGGGGCTTGGTCCTGCTCTCCTGGCTGTGCCTGGCCGTGGGAGCGCGCGGTGCTGCGGGTGAGGAGGAGGAGGTCTCCGAAAGCTTTCATCCCAGCTCGTTGCTAGAGAAACCCCCGCTTTTGTCTGTCCCTGTCTGAGCAGCTGGAGCCTGGCCCTGGCCCAGTGGGACCCTGTGGTGGGGGGCTGGGGAGGGGGCAGCATGCCAGAAGCACTGTCTCCCTGAGGAGGAGGGAGCTTGCTTGTGGGGGTCTGGCTGCAGCTGGTGGGGCTGGGCAAGCCCCCCGCCGGATGGCTCTGCCATCCAGAGCATCGCTGCTCCCCACGGCTTCAGGCTGTCCCACTCGCCGGCGCATGCTTGGCTCCTGTGGTCTCTCACGTTTCAATTCAGGCTACACACCTTCACGAGCCTTAACTATCTGGGCTTTTCCACCCCCTGTTTTTCACCAGTTTTTGCCCATGTAGAATTGGGCTTATTTATTAAGTCCATCCTAAACTTGTCGTGTGTTGCTCGTGTGTGAACTTTGCAACCAGTCCAGGGGCTGGTGCTGGCTCCCGCACGCCGTCTCGCCTCTCCTGGCAACAGGCTCTGCTAGGACGCGGCTGAGCTTCTGTCAGCTCAGCCCGTGGTGTCGGGCTGCGGGCATCGCGTTGTGGGTACAGCGGTGAAAAGTGACACTGTTCGTCTCATGTGGCACTTTGACCTACGATGGGACAAGCAGAAGTAAACACAACTGTGAACCATCGTACCTTCTGCCGCTTAGCTGGTGGTTGCTTTGTTCAAACTCATTTTGATTTTTTTAAAAAATGTTTTAGTGTTTATGAAGACAGTAATTACTTGAGTAGCAGTACAGCACTAACAGCACTGTAAGTCTGCTGGTGTCGGTTTCCACTGTGGTTGATGCCAGTTAAGGAGCTTGGCCCCTATCAGCGTGTGAGGGAAGAAATATTGGAGCCAGGGGTTACTGGAAGAGGGGGGACTTGCAAAATAACTGCCGGAGAACAAGATTGTCTTGCTTGCTCCGTGTACTGCCAGAGGATGAAATCCTAGCTCCATTGAAGCTGGTGGGAGTTTTGCCACAGTCTCAGCTGGGGCTGGAATTTCAACATGGTATTTGTCAACGCCTGAAATTCAGAGATTCTCCTGCCTAGGAGGACATGTGAGCTCTATGAGGACACAAGGAATAAGTGAATAAGAATCATAATCATAAGGAATACCACTGGTAAAAGTTGCATTGATCTAGTGGCATCCATCTAGAGTTTAGTTGTTGTATTTAAAAAATGAGACCATATGGAAAATATCCTTCAGTAAGCTGAGGGTGGGACTGGTTGAAGTAGCGGTGTGTTAATAACGAACTGGAGCTGAGTGTGCTCTCTTTGTCTTGACCTCTCCACATAAGCATGTTACTTCTAATATGAGTGCTCAAATTGGCCACGGTCTCTCCCAAATAATTTTGTTCTTTGTAAAGCACTGCATCATCTGTGTTGTCAGAGGTATGCTATTTGGATGCATGTAATCGTTCTCGGGCTCGGTGCGTGGCTGCCAGCATTGTCCTCACTGGAGAATGGATGAGGTGAACAGCCTACGAGAGGAAAAAATGAGATTTACTCCGATCTGCTGCCCAAGATGTCAACATCAGCCCAAACAACAGTTTTCTGAAGTCTTGAAAAAATGTGGGGAAGTGCCTTCACTTTACTCTGCCACTGGCACACTGGTAAGTATCGGTTTCCCACCCAAATGCAGAGCTCCCTCAAGTTACGAGCGTTGGCCTTGCCGTGGTGGTGATCACATGAGCTCCAGCATCTCTGAAGGTCCATCTCTTCAGAAGTTCAGCAGAAGTGCCCCTGAGGCTCGTCTCGTCTTGGGACGCTGTGTGAGCTGGTGTTGGTGACATTGTGTGCTGCAAGCAGGGGTGCCCATCATTCTGCTGCAGCCCCCTTGCGCGGGGGTGGGGACGGGGCTCAGCCGCAACCGACAGGGCGGTGGGCACGCTTGCTTTATTTCTGTGTCCCTTCTGTCACACTCGGAAGCCTTTCTCTGGCCTGTGGAGGGATGTGAGCATTCTTGGGGGTTTTTGACTGAGGAGGGATTTCTGCTGTATTTGGGATCTCCGTAGCCTGGATTGATGGCGGGGCCCATCACTGGGGCTCTGCAGGGCCATGCTCCCCAGCATTGGGCCACGTTAAACCTGGTCCGGGCGGCTGTGGTGGTTGTGACCCCTCGCCGCCCCAGGGAGGCTGCTGGGGCTGGAGCACGTCTCCTCGGGAAGTCTGATTGCTGCTGATGTGTCACGTGGTTACATGCGTGGCCTGAGAATAATAAGCAGTCATCGGCTGCGATATGGGCTAATTGATTTGAAAATATTTACAAAAGCCAAATCCCTAGATCTTCTCATTACAGATGTTCCCTCCCCGGATGGATTAGCAGTCCTGCAGCCTGGCTTGAGCATTGTTGCCCTCCTTGGTTTGCCAAGGAATTTTGTTTTGTCCAACACCCCTGCCGCTGTGCTTCAGAAGAGATGAGGAAATCAAATTTCTTGCATTATCTACCTCTGATTCTGCATTTTAAATAACAGGACTGCTCTCACTGGAAACTCCTTTCTTATGAACGGAACCAAACAAACTGGGAGGAAACAAGCAACAAATCTTGAAAGCCAGTGGAGTCCATGGGGATTTGAGGAGCTTTTTAGCACCCTTGTCTGCAGAATGGCTCACTCTGTTGTTCTCCTTTGGCACTGTTTGTGATTTCATATATTGTGAATTAAATCATAGGAGCATTTTAGACAAACTACTGTGTAAACGTGACTAGCTACACAAGTTTATTTGATGTTTTGCTTTCTGCTTTTTGGCAAATGCTCTCAGCTCTTCTTAAAGCAGTTGAATAGGCTTTTGTTTATTGATTTCTACTAAAAGTTCGTATAAATTCCAAGTTTAGAAACACAAATTGTGAGGTGGCTGTTTTTCTCATGCAGACCTGGGGCGTTTGTCTTCACATCCTGATGGGGCTGGGCAGAAGCCAGAGTTGGAGAGTTTTCCTAGGGAGGTTTGCTCTTCATGGCAAGGAGCTTATTTTTAATTTAGCAAGGAGAGCTCTGACAATGTGATATTAAAAAAACATATGTACTAGTTGAACCAAGAAAGGGTCTGAGCCCAGTTTGGGTCATTTCTTTGAGAAACCTTTAGCTTTCACAGAATAACTTACTAGTGATGCTCTCAGAGGCATCACATTTCCTTTTAGTTTGCCAAATTATTTTTATTCAGTGTAAATAAGGACCTGCCAACGTTATGTGAATTCCAGGAGTTACCAACCTGCTGCCTTATAACAGTGTCTCCTCTACGTCTGTACATGTCTCCTCAACTGTGAGTAGAAGCTGTCCTCCTATTGCTGCAACTTCTTGGTAACCATTCTGAGGAAGCACGAAACCGGAGAGGTCGGGCTGACCACTGATAGTGTTTCATTAGATTATAACGGCTCATTCCAAAGCTTCGGGGAAGAGGAGTGCAAATGAGAGTGTTTGTAGTCCAAACCTGGGCCTGGGTTGTCCTTTCCCGCTCCCCCTACTTCTCTCCAATGCCAGAGCAACTCTGTCTTCTCCAGGTGCCCTGTGGAGATGCTCCACCGCTTCACCAGCCTCTAACCACCGACTCTCCGATCACCTGGGATAAAGCGCTCAGATGGGGGGTTCTCATTCCCAGGTCTTTGAGGAACAGAGGGGCTGTCTGGCCAGGTGACAGTGGTGCAGAGGCAGGGGCTGTGTCCGGCTGCCCCAGGACAATGGGCAGACACGGGATCGGCCCTGGCGGTGCTTGGGGTGCTGTTCCTGCTGTAAGATGTGTTGGCCTGCCTGGGTGGTGGGTGCTTTGCGTCCCCCCACCGTGGGCAGCGGCTGTGGCTGTCCTTCTGGGCGCACCAGTGGTGGGGGGAGCCCTGCCCCGCACCTGCTGCTGACTGCACACCCACCGCCAGAGAGCGGGAGTGGAGGGGTTGATCCTTGAGTGATGGCGCGTACCCATCAGGTTGTTAACAGTTTAGCTCTTTCTTTGTAGACTTTACTGTAGCCCAAGAAAACATGAACTTTTCTGTTCCCAATTGCCTGTGCTTTGGGCTTGTCCTGCTCCAGTCATTTCTAAAAGCCGGTTCTCCGCGAGGCATGTCAGTCGAGTGCCTGGAGATGACTCCCCTCCTTCCAATTACAGAAACACAATTAGTGATCTCTTCCTGTGAGTGTCTTCTGCTTTCTAGTTCTGTCTTCCAGAGTTTAAGGTTTTGGGGTCAGGCACTGAAAAGATATTTGTCTAATGTGAAAAACATAATTGGCACTTGGTCGAAGGTTATAATTAAAAGCCTGTTAATCCCCTATGACGGACAGGATGGATGTAGCTCATGCTAATGCTGCTGGCCAGAAAATTGCTTGCAAACAGTGCTGGTAAAGACGGTGCGAGTTCCGTCTGGACTGTCAGCTGTTGCCCATGAAGGTGTCACCCTGGATGTTACTAGAGGCTGGTTGGGTTTGGGTTTGGTGGGGATCCGCTCTGTCTGTCTCCAGTGCGTCAGCAGGCCAGGTTCGAGGGAGAGGGTGGAAGGTGTTGGGATCGAACAGAAAATGGTGGCTGCTCCGTCGGTGGGGCTTGTCTCCAGGAGAAAATGGAAGTCCTCCGAGTGCTCCTGCCCGTTCCCTAGGCAGCAGGCATGAAAGGCAGAAAAAGGCTTTTCTGCCAGCCTGTAGTCTTTCATGATCATCTGAAAAGGCTCCTTAAGACCAAGTTAATTTTAATTGAAAGGAGGGTGCCTCTTACATGCAGCAGCAAAGGAACGATGGAAGCAAGGGAGGGACAATGCCGGTGCTGTCGGGGGGCTGTGTTTGTGAGCGGCTGACTCATGGAGACCTCTGGAGCACTGAAGAATGTCCTTTTCTGTGTTATTGCTTCTGTCTTTGCATTAATTATGCCAGCAGCCCTTAATTTTGTTTTGTGCTGCAAACCTTTTCCATTTAACATGCAGCAACAGCTCCTGGGGTCAGTGGCGATCTCCATTTGTTTGTGTGTCGGCTCGTAGCTGAGTGGCTTTAGGGTCATGTCTAGTGGGCTCTCTGTGTCTGGAGAGGCTGCCCTTTCCTCTGCGCACTTAGGTGGTATTGGCCTGGAAGGTGTCAAAGCAACGTGTTATGGGAGTGGGGAAAACAAAGAAATTGTGTTGATGAAGGTCAAAATGTGCCTTGCTGGTGGCTGGATGCCCAAGAGCATCCTCACCGGCCAGTGGGACTGGCGTGCCACCGTTGAGTCCTCCTTGGCAGCAGGGCTCTGGGGAGAGCCAGCACTCGCGGGACGATGGGACAGAGGGAGCTGGGGCCGGCGCTGGGCTCGCATGCGCAGGACATGGTGACCCTCACCGGGCTGGCAGTGGGGGCTGCTGGTAGTGGCTCCGATGGGCACAACCTGCGCGTTCCCGTTGCTCTGAGCAGGGGGTGGTGAAAGCTACGGGAGCCTCGGGGAGTCTCTGTGTTCGTTGGTGTTGTCTGAACTGCCTCGAGTGACCCCTGTAAGAGTCAAGGAGAAATCTGTGCGCCAGGCACAAAGGTCAGATGAGCAGCAGTAGCTCACATCCGAGGAAAAAAAATTAGGAAGAGGTAGGAAATTGGAAAGATTGAAGAAGTGTTATTGGTATTTGTTGTATTTCTGTGCACTGTCAGGGTTGTTAAGAGCTGTTCTGGAGACCACCTCAGGTTGTAATCCACTATGAAAAGAGAACTAGAGATCAAATCTGTGGTGGCTTTTTTTTTTCTTATTTTATTTTAAAAAATCCAGATCAAACTCGCTCAGAAAAGTAGAGAGCTGTAAAGCAAATCCTGTGTTGGCACCAGCAGGAGTGGGAATGTAAAATCCATATGGGATGTAATGAAACTTCCACTGACCTTGTGTGGGAAGGAAACTCTTGTCGGCAGGGAAACAAGATTTTAAAAATGTTTTGTTATGAAACTGGTACCTCTGTATCCTGTAGGAACGTAGCAGTGGGGTTTTAAGAGGCTTAATTCAAAGGGGGTTGCTCTTTGCCACCCTCAGCTCCAGCGAGTGCCACCATTAACCCCAGAAATTGTGTGTGAGGGAAGGTGGCTGCTTGTGAAAGGGGGTGTGCATGCAGCAGCGCTGTGTGGTGGCAGGTGAGCCGTACCCTGGGAAGCCGTTGTGACGAGAGCGGTGGGTGACAGGAACAGCCTGGCATCTCGTGTCCCGTCTGCGCTCGGGTGGAGAGGAGGGAGCTGTCGGAAGCCAGGACTGCGTAGGTGGCCGTCTCCTGTTGATCCCAGAAGGCATCACAGCTCTCGCATGGCGCAGAGCCCCTGAGAGCACAGTCCTGCTGATGGAGTCAGAGAGCTGCAGCGCTGCGCACGCGTGATCCTTCCGTGGAGCCCAGGCTGTTTCCCAGCAAATACTGGAGCACAGCTACCATGGGCTGGACCAGCTTTCAGGTGTGGTGACCGAGTACTGCTTTCTGGAAGCCCACTCAGCTTCTCCAGGCATTCTCCTGCATCTCTGTAGCAAAATAGGGGTAAATATTGCTGTGCGCCATTAAAGGCATTCCTCCTACCCTTGCAGAAAGTGCCATTGCAAAGGGGAAAAAAAAAAAATAATCTATTTTCTGCGTATGAGTGCAAATGTGAAACAGAGGGGGTGGAGAAGCAGCATTGCTTATGAGGGGTGCAGTGTGTTTTGGCCTGGTGCTGGATATGGTAGGAATAGGATGCTGCTTGTGTTTTTGCACGAATAAAGGCCAAGACACTGACAACAGTCATTCTGAGACCTGATTTGCAACAAGAATTTAATTTCTCCTTCTCCATTCTTTTAGCAGCCACATAATGGTTTTGGGTTTTGGTGTGCTTTTTAAAAAAGGGTATTTCTAGCATTGTTTCTATAGTGGAATTGTCTGTCACTTCAGGGTGTTCTGCAGCTCAGCTGTGAGCGAGGGCTGATGTTTGTGCGCAGCCGAGGGCCTGAGACCCAGGGGAGCCCTGACCGAGGCAGCAGTTGCGCTGAGCATCCCTGCTGCATGTCACCCGTCCTCCTCTGCCCATGGCCTCCGCCCTTCTGACTCCTGTGTCCAGCGTCCTCCTGTCTGCAGACGGGATGGATGTCAGTCAGAAACGAGTTAGAGAGCTTTGGCTGCTGCAGGGGTGGTTACATGCTTACCCAGACAGACTTCAGGAACGGAAAATAGCTTTGCTAGTGGCCAAGTGCAGCGTGTTGAGTCCCACACCAAGACTCGGTATGAGCCTCAGATGCATTTTTATGAATGATGGTGTTATCCTTTCATACTGTATCAAGAACATAAAGGAAATAGTATAAAAGCAGTGCCCATGGAGGATCCCACATAAGGTGACTGATTAACTTTGGAGTTTTCAGCATTCGTTATTTCCATAGAGCTTTTGCTTTTTAGGTGACCTTCACGCAGCCTGCAGCCTTCAGTCCCATTACTGCCATGGTTAAATTACCCAGTAATGAGATTGCTGCAGGTGTCCTTGTTCCTGCAGCTCTCCAAGTTCACCTGTCAGGCTGCAAGTGGCTCAGTCTCGCATGACAGCTGTTCTACGAAGAAATGTTGAAAAATAACCACATTCTTATAATGGCGATTTTAACCCCCTCCACGTGGGATCCTCACAAATTTAAAGAGCTTGAAATTGTCCATAGATCTTTTGTGATTTCAATCAGTGCTTTGCATGATCATTTCTTAATTTATCAATTCAGCATCCAGTATGGAGTAATGATTGTCTGCATAGGACCTTGCTGTCTCTGTGAACTTGTGGGACGGCCTGATGCTGGCAGGGGACCAGTAAGGCTAGCCTGCCCTGCGTGTATATATATAGTTTCTTTCATATATATGTATATGTGTGTATATATATATGTCTGTGTGTGTATATATATGCATACTCAAGATTATTTCACGCATTGGAATGACACCGCTGTATCATCTTGGTTCAGGTCATTGAGCTTCCCAGTTACTTCCCGGATTTCCTGTGCGCGTGCTCAGGCAGTACAGGTATTTCGAGTTTGCTGTGGCTCTTGCGGGTTAGTTACCATTTGTCACCTTGCCGTGCTGGATTTGCAGCAGGAACCAAGGATGAGCTCTAGCCCTCTTGCGAAAGAGCTTTACCAGTTTCAGGACTTCCTTCTTAGTACAGGCTGAGTCCCCCTGTTGCGTAGACAGCGACAGTTCAGTGTGCTGCAGCCTTGCACCAGAATTCTGAGAAAGTTCAGCTCTTGCTGTTGCAGAAAATCCAGGCAGAAAGTCACCCAAAAGCTCATGTTTGCAGTCCCTGCCTGGTAACCCTTGTAGACGGCCGAGCACCCTCCGAAGCACAGGAGGGCAGGCAAGGGCTTGGCACCTCTCGCTGAAGGTGGCCATGGTCCAGCGGGGCTGGCAGCGTCGGCAGCTGGAGGAGTCCCCTGGGAGCTGCCTCTGCGTGCCAGGCCGCACGGGATTGCCCCCACCCAGGGGCAGGACCCTGCGCTTGGCCTTGTTGAACCTTATGAGGCTCACACAGTCCCACCTCTCCAGCTTGTCCAGGTCCCTCTGGATGGCATCCCATCCCTCCAGCATGTCACCATACGCTCAGCTTGGCATCATCAGCAAACTGGCCATGGGAGAGATGCGCTCTCAAAATGCGGCTGGCCAAGGCCGAGTATGCAATTTTGACTGTAAAAAGGAGAAACATTAAACCTTAAATATGAATGTGCTGAACAGAATGAGTGTGCCTGAGCTGTCCAGTTATGGGCGGTGCGAGGTCAGGGTCAGCGCTGGTCTGTCTGCTGCTCGCAGGCTGCCCCTTTCCTGCAGGACCAGCCCTGGCGATGCCGCGGCAGAGCTGCAGCCGCCCGGGCTGCAGCCCCGCTCCCTCCGGGCACGCAGAGCCCCTCCGCCGCAAAGGCTGGGTGGTTGTAGCACATCTGTCGTGGCGTCCGAAGTTTCTTATAAGAAAGCAAAAAAAGCCTGGCACAGATAAAGTCTGGGGTGTTTTGTGAGCTGGAGTTTGGAGGGTCTGAAAGACTTTTTAAGCCTTTGAGTCCAAGAGGGGTTTGCTCTGCCAGCTGACCCAGCAGCGGCGGGGGCCGTGGGTCAGAGGAGTACGCGATTACAGTGCCAGCTCCCTTCAGGCCGCTTCAGCTGTTCTGTCGGTATTCAAATGATGATTTCTCAAGAAACAGTATGTTAGTGTATATGTAAGGAATACAGGACTTCAGGTAGTATGAGATAAATTGAAGTATTGCTTTCTAGTTTCAGAAAGGCAATTGAGAAGCCCTGAGGGTTGGTCTCTGTGTACTTACGCAGTTGTTTATTTTGACAAAGAACAAGGTTTTAATGTGAGACCAGTGAATGAAATTCTTCAGCTTTCACTTGGAAAAAATATCTGTTGGCTGTAGCAGGCCTTGAGCTCGCGAGGGAGCCTGCTCTGCAGTGCCTGTGCCATTTGCTCTGCGACAAGAAAAGACGACGCTCCTGGGCAGTGTTTGTTGATGACGTTGTATTTTCTTCTTCCCCTCTCTTGTGTGCATGCAGAAATCCGAACTCAGCTGGTCGAGCAGTTCAAATGTCTGGAGCAGCAGTCGGAGTCGCGCCTGCAGCTGCTGCAGGACCTGCAGGAGTTCTTCCGCAGGAAGGCTGAGATCGAGCTGGAGTACTCCAGGAGCCTGGAGAAACTGGCTGAGCGCTTCTCCTCCAAGATACGCAGCTCCAGAGAGCACCAGTTCAAGTAAGCAGGTGGTTCCAGGGGGAAAACGGTCCAAAGTGGTGGGCCAGAGACTGCCTCGAACATTGATTGTAGCTGCACGGTCCAAAAGTGGAGTAAACTAAATAGCATCAGTGGTGACCTTGTGCAGCGTTCACAAAAAGAACCAGAAATTTCTTTTTCCAAGACTTCCACCACAAAATTACTGACCTGTGCTCCCAAATTAGACTTACTATGCACTTCTTTGAGCAGTACAATACAAGTATGAATCAGGGACTAGGAAAGAGTTAAGCCCCTTGTTGTGTTTCTTTTTTTTTTAAGAGGTTGAATTCAGCCACTGTTTTGATTGTGCAAATAATGGTAGGCCCATTTTATAAAGCCTGGTTTCTGTATGTAGCCTGATCCTTAGATGTCACAGTGTTTCACATTGCACACAGACCTGCTTACAGGCTCAGACTTGGAAGCAGTTTCTGGAAATCTAATTTATTGCAGTTTTTAAAAATGAAGTATGTGTGTTTTCTGTTTACACAACCATACAGTGTTGAAGCTAGGCAAATCCATAGTGGAAATATTTTGAAACAAAGCTTTTGAAATAGATGAACTGGATGCTGGAATTGTGTGAAACTCAAACTGTTGATGAAAATTGTAAAATCCATGAATGTGTGAATATGCGCAAGTTTTCAAAAGCAGCCTCTTTTCAGTTTAACCACACTCTCAAGCTTGGCTAAAACAAAAAAAAATCTGGGGGAGAAAAAAAAAAGAAACAAACTCGAGGCAGAATTTAAGTCTGGAGGTGACTGTGTTTTGTGATGAGGGTACATGGCTCATGCTGCTACACTGGCTGGCTGGTGGACATGCCTTCAACGCTCCTGTGAAGGCCCCTGTCCCATTGCTGCCAGAGGAGCTGGTCCTGGCTGCTTCCCGTGCAGCTGAGTTCCCTTTCTTTGCCTCCCTGGCCATAGCATTTGTCTCTGTCTCTTCTTCTGACAGTGGTGTCTGTGAAATAGTCTCTCAACTGCCCTTCGCTCAAGATGAAATGAGTGTCATTCAATTCAGTGGCCAAAGACTACAGCCACTGTTTAACTCCTTCCCCAGAAAACTGAGGGATTTGCCTGTCTGATGCACTTAGCCCTTCCTGCCTCTTTACAGTCTTTTTCTTTCCCTAACTCCTTGTGATTTTTTTTTTTCAACTGCAAAAGCAGTGATTTCTGCTGTTAAGTTACTAAATCCCATTTATTCCGTATTACTAAATCCCATTTAATCTGTTTACTTGGTCCCTTGTGAGCAAGGCTTTACTGTTGTCTTATGCGGAAGTCTGCTGAAAATGAATTGCCATTCAAATGTTCTTTTTGCATCTGACTGTTTCTTGTCAGCTGTGTGGTGCTGGGCTGGTGCTGCTGTATCATGCATTTGGGGATAACTGTCCTGGGGAAGGAAATGGCCAGCATGGGATCAGGAAGTTCAGAGATGGAGCTCGCTGTGTGCATCTGCCTCTCCCATTGCTTATCGTGCTTACAGTATGGGAAGGACGCTCTGTGTTGAGCACTATCTACAGGTGACCATGATTCCCTGCCTCTATAAAATGCCCAGGCACAAGTGCCTGTTGGTTGGTGGTAGCATTGATAGTGCTAAGAGGGTCAGCTTGACTTCAGTGCACACTTCTGCCTAGTCCTCACTGTCTTGTCTGCATTGAGAGAGACTTAATATATTTTCCTTCCAGACTGCCCTTTAGTAGGTTTATCTGCACTGTTTCCCCAGCTTGCTCATGAATGTCATTATTCTGATGAGGCTTTTGACACTCTTAAGAAATACGGTCTCCTCGGCTCTTCCTTTGTCCCTGCGTAGCCATGTGCAGCAGCCTGTGCCCACCCTTAATAGCGGTGGCTGCCGTGGTGCTGCTGCTGGGCAGCTCCGGGTGATTCGGGGCTGACAGGCTCGTGTATGCTTTTATATGGGGTTGTTCTGTCTGGGCGTGCATGCAGCTTTTCTGGAGTCACCATGCCCTCCTCTCCACAGGCTCAGTGCTGAGGTGGTCTGCGCCAGCCCCGGTGCTGGGGCTGAGAACATTAAGGAGGAGGAGGAGTACGTGTGTGAAGGCTTTGGCTGCGCAGTGTGGCTGCAGCGAGCCTGGGCTAGCTTTCTGCTTTCAGGACTTTGGGAAGGTCAGTCTTGTTTGAGCGCAGGGGTCTGAGGCCCATCTCCATCAAGGCCGCGTTGCCAGCACTGTCGGCGTGTGCAGGCTACCGAGCCTGGGTGCACAGCAGACCCGGCACCCATCTGGGCAAAGCTGTGGGTGCTCCCCAGGACAGCTTGCGGGTGTCTTCAGGTGCTGGGGCGGGAGAAGCCTCTGGGGCTTGAATACAGCTGTCGGCACATGGGGAGACCTGCCAGGCAGGTTGGTGGTGAGGGAGGGCTCCACCAAAAGGGGCCGATTCCCTGGAGCCAGCACTTCTTGTAGGAAGGTGTTGGTTTGACCAGAGAAAATGGTTTAGATTACACATTTGGAACAAGTCACTTGGCTGCCTCATTTAGAGCATCCATCTCAAAGTGTCTCAGTTGGAGACGGTGAAATGTTTTGTTTCACTTGTATCATTTCTGGAAACTTTTATTCAGTTTTGATGAATTTGCTTTAGTGCTAGAAGCAGTACCCGGGGAGCAGTGCAGGTTTCTCTCAGTGTTGAGGTGGAACACATCAAAATCAGTTAAACTCTAATGAAGTATGAAATGTTTCCTGAAATTTCCCTCAAAAGAGAGTTTCTCTGACCACCCCTGGCTTCCAGGCGAGTCAGGGTCTTGGGCTGCCCCTCGGGAGGATCTCACCAGCAGAGCCGGGTGGGGACGAGCTGGCTCTGAGGATGCTGCCTGGCACCCAGGGACTCTTCACGCCAGCTGCCCCGGCGCCTGCTCCTGCTCACGGCAATCTCTTTGTTGTCTGCAGTGCAAGTTGGGTTAAGACCATCGTAAATATTCAGCATACATGAATGTATTCCTGTTGTGCACAGACACGTCATGTTACCATTGGATGTAAAACGTTTTCTCCAGGACTGTTTAGTGGCCTGAATGTGGTACAACAGATTGCATGGCAAATGGACTCTTTTCCGAAATGAAAGTGACAGGCATATTCAGAGCACAAAGTGGAAAAAAGAAGCAGAACTCTCCCTTACAAAGCATTGAAGGGAGGGATTGCCAGGGATGTCTCTTCTCCTGTACCATCCTCCAAAGCACCTGGTTTGGGAAGGTTCTGATTTGGTATGCGGGCTCGTGTCCCCACGGATGTCCCTGCAGGGAAGCACTTGAACGGCTGAAAGAAACTCCAAAAGAGGTTCCTGGAAATGAGAGCAGGGCCGTAGATGGGTTCCCAGCCCAGCTGGAGCAGGGGAACAGCTCTTGTGTTATATCAGACTTGCACGTTTTCAGGTCCTTCAGAGCTGTTGCCCAGAGTATCTGCACTGTATTACTGTCATATTGCTAACTGACCTTTTGCAGACCACACCTTTATAAAGTGTAAGTACAGAGCAGCAGGCCAGAAAGCACAGTGGGTGCCCTGGGAAGTCGAGATAGGGCAGAAAAATTAGTCTGTGTAGGGCAGATTGCATGCAAAGATCCATATATTTGTGTGTGGGTGTGTGGGTGCGTGCCCAGGGTCACCATGAGAGCATCCATCTCCCCTGCACATAAACCCTCTGTCCTGCCACTGGCAGCTGTGGGAGGCTGGTAAATAAGGATGAAGCGGCATGAGAGAGCAGCTTGGGGCAAAGAATGTGGATTCCTTGTCTTGATTGAAACCCTTGTGTGTAATATTTAGACTGGGAGCTTCTGTGTTGGCAGAGATATTTAAGCACATTTCCTGCACCAAAGAGGAGGTGCTGCTGTGGGTGGCCGGCTGTGTGTCTGAGTGTGGGGTGTCTGCCGGGTCGCACTGCCATCCTGGTCGGGCCAGCAGCTCTGGCCAGCACTGGACCGGTACTGATGATCCCGTGGTGTCTGACGAAAGGACCTGGGTCTGAGCTGGTGGAGAGTCCATGGTGCACCGGTCATCTCCATCGCAGAGCTGCACCACTGCAGCCCCGGGGAGGGGGCGGCGAGGGGTGGCAGCAGCAGGAGATGCTGAGGCCGGGTGTCCTGCCCGCAGGTCGGTGGGACGGGGCTGTCGGGAGCGGTGTGGCCGGAGGAGGCCGTGGGGCTGGAGAGGGGTGCCGAGCTGTGCCGAGTGGTCCCTGGGCGCTCACCTGGATGCTGCAGCGGTTTCTGGGGAGGGAAGGCAGCCAAGAGGAGCTCACACTCAGATTCTGGTGGATGTCTGCAGTGGAGGAAGGCAGCGTTAATATGCTGTCAGCATTCGTTTGGAAATTGCATGTGTTTTTGACTTGTTCGCTTGACCTTTTTGATTTATTCTCTTCCAATTCCCTAGGAAAGATCAGCACCTCCTTTCTCCTGTCAACTGCTGGTACCTGGTTCTGACGCAGACCCGGCGAGAGAGCAGAGATCACGCCACCCTGAATGACATCTTCATGAACAATGTCATCGTCCGGCTGTCGCAGATCAGTGAGGATGTCATCAGGCTCTTTAAAAAGGTAACCAAAGCAGTGATGGAGAGCTCTGCTCAGTGAGGATCCATCCTTGCATTTTAGTCTGAAAAAGCAACTTGTTGTGGACTTCTACATAAGTCTAGAGAGGCACAAAAAAGCTGACATTGTTGAAAGGCAGAGATAGGTAACAAGAGTTGCTAAGAAGTACATGTTGCATCTCAATGAGAAAGCTGGAGAGGAGTTTGACCTTTGGACAGTGAAAATGTAAAACCACGGTAAGGCAAGCAAAATAAAATTCTTAGAGACAACTTGCTAAAGACATAAAACTAACAAAAAACTTCTCCAAAATCACAAGGAACAAACCTGTGGCAGGGTGTGGAGAGGGAGAGATGGGTGAGGTGCAAAAAGGCTACGAGGTGACAGCCAAAGGCCCACTGGCTTCTCTAGCTTGGTACTCGTCATGGAGACTAGAGATTTTCTTGGGGGATGTGGTGGTGTTACCAGCCTGAGGAACCTTACCCAGCTGAATCGTCATTAGATGTTGCATAGCAAATCTATACAAGACACTATCACTTATAAGTCTTTCCAGATAATATTTATCCAAGAATTTTAAAGAAACTGAGATATAAAACTGTCAAGTGACTAGCAGTGCCAGAGAAATGAAATGTGGAAAACATGATGACTTTTTTTAATGACTCCTGGAGGGCTTCAGGGAACAGATCAGCACTCTGACTTCGAAAACAGACTTGTTTTAGCTTTAGTAAAGAGCTGAGCGATAGGCATGTAGGCAGATACAGGAGAGGAGTCAGCATGGCTTTCTTAAGAGAAGAGGCATGCCTCGGAAATCTAGTGGAGGTATTTCCAGGAGCCAGTGATCATGTAAATAACTTGTCAAAGTACCTTTAGTGTCGTACAGGCTTTGGAAAAAGTCCCTTGCTGAAGTTCTTAAAGAAAAGAAGCTGTTGAAGAATGAGGAGTGGTTGTTTTCTGGTGTTAATGACTGGTTGAAAGACAGGGAACAAAGGGAAGGAGAATTTCAGTGGAGTTCCTAATAAATTATTTGGAGAAAAGGATGAATAGTAAAATGACAAAGTCTGCTGATGATACAGAATTATTAATGATAACCAAATGAAAAATGAGCATCAAAGGCTTGCAGGAGTCTCGAAGTCAGGTGGACCAGGACTCTTCAGTTGCAAATGAGGAGGGAGTGTGTAATGTGGTAAGAGCGTGACGAGTCACAGCGGTTTGTAGGAAGGGAGTAGGACTGAGGACCTCGTCGTGCCTGCTAACGTAAGTCACGGGCGGGCAGCAGGCACTGGGCAGAAAGAGCCCAGAAGAGCTTCAGGCTGGGGAATAGCAGCCCTGCAGCTCGTCACATTGTGACTGCGCTCGGTGGCACCACTGGCCCTCTTCCCCTGCTTCTCTCATGGATGTTTGTGAATGGCTGCCCTCAGGGATGCTGAGCTGGGCTAGGGGGACCTGTCGCCTGGCTCTATGGATCTTATCTTTTTCTTCCTTTTTGTCACTTCTTTTCAACAGGGGTAGCTGGAGAAGTGCAGTTAGCAAGCAGCGTCAGCCCATTGGGATGCCTGCCTCTCCGAACAGGAGAAGGGCTCTCAAATCAGTGGGTGTCTTAGCCCAGCTGGAGAGTAAATTTAATGTGATATTTTTATGGCCAGTTTCCTCTAGTTTATAGATCTGACCTAGAAATTAAGCCGCAAGGTCAGGTTTGGATTTGCTGATCCAATACAGGACATCATTCTTTTTCCTGTTCTTCTAGCTTCCAGAAATCGGACAGATTTGGGATACTTCAGTTATTTCAGTTCTAAGTTGGTCTCAGAATCTCCCTCCCATTTGCATTTCACTCTGAACGTGTTTTTGAGATGTATATTAAGACTATCCTAGGTCTGTGAACGGTATATCTCATTTTGAACCATAGGGCAAATCCAGTCAACATTCAAACAAGGCCATAAATACAGTGTTTGAAGCTTTTTCTTGTAACAGGTCAATCGTCAGCCAGGACAAGATGATAAAGTATTTAATCTATTCAGCAGAATTATTTCTTTGTGTTTGCTTTTCCTCTGTTACTCCCTCTCTCCTCTTCTATGAATTTAAATTTCAACTTTGAAGGCACAGCACTTAGATTCTGTAGAAATTGTTGGTCATTGTTTCTCCCTCCACCGTCGGCTGCCAGGAGACATGAGGCAGCGCTGAGTCCATCTGCAGCCTGCCAAAGCCAGCACCTGCTTTTAATCCAGGGGAGGCTTTACAATAGGGTTGTGGGGATCTATGATTTCACTTGCACTTTATCTTTTTCTTCATTTTTGTCACTTCTTTTCAACAGGGGTAGCTGGACATTTAAATTGTAGCAGGACTAATGTGTCTCTGGAAATAATGCTCAGCTAAATCATGGAAAAGGCTTATTTTGTGTTGTTATTTGCCCTTAATGTGGACAGGGAGGCTGACACTTTTTGGGATATTCAGGTGATTTATTTTTCTTAACCTATGGCACACTGTGCCCAAAAGGAGATCTGGGGCTGCGAGTCCCACTTCGTAGCAGTGTTTGTTGAGATGCCTGAGGCACTTGTGGGAATAAGAGCATCCTGGTAAAAGGCTTTTTGAGACATCCAGTCCGACCTTGCAGCTGGTACGAGATTGCTCAGAGGAGGTATCTTCCACTGTTTTATCCGGTCTAGTTCAAAGTATGATGAGTTCAGTGCCTGAAGGAGTGCCTCCCTCCTGGGGAGACTGTACTCTACAGGACTGCTGGGCGAGTAAACCGGCTCCAGAAGGGTTAAAGGCTTCCGCAGTTGTGGTTCAGCTGTTTGGTTTTGTTGTAGATTGCTCTTTGATGGTAAATTAGGGTAACATTTTTTTCCAGAGATGTCACTTTTAATTCCTCCCATCTAGAATTTATTAATGGGTTGTGACATGCTTGCAAGTACACGGAGGAACTGGAAGGTTTTGTGTTTTGTGCTTTCATTATGTAAATGTAAACAATCTCAGCAAAGAAGCAGAGATGTAATATCTGGGGTACAAGGATGCGCATAATTGAGAAGGAATTGATCAGTGCGGTGGTGATCTGCCAGGAAGGTGCCGGGTGCTGAGCTGCTTCTCCCCTCGGCTTCCCTGGATGCGCTTGGCAGCAGTGGGAGCCCTTCGTCAGTAAACTGGGGCCCTGCGTTTTGTCCCTCTCCAGCAAAGTGTCCTGCCCTCCCGCTGACCGGCAGCACGCGTCCCTGGACGGGGGCCATGCGTCGCTCTGGAGCGCCTCTCCCGTGGCCAACCAGAGAGCCCTTTGGCTTCCCCACAGCCAGGAGAGAGGGGAAGCTGGTGGGGACTGAGGTTTCAGTGTTTGGGTTGGAGACATTTAACTGAGCCAGCTCCGGATCTGAGGTCAGTGACACCTTGCACCGGCCTCGGCAGCAGGGCTACGGGAGGTGTAAGTGGAATTCATCCAAAGGTGGTCTCGAGGCAGAGTGGAGTGATGCTTGTAACTGATATTTGTAAGGCAGGAACCATTTACAAAATGGGAGTCGAATCTGGACTTAGGCTTTGATATAGTTCTTCTGTTAAAAAATGGGCGGTTGTTCCCATCCAGTCATTTGTTTTCTTTCTTCCCGTTCCTTTTCTGCCCTTCCCAAATGTGGAATATAGGAATTCCTGACTTTGGTGATCTTGTTCAGTGAGGGTATGGCTTGTCTCACCCTCTGAACTCATGCTCTTCAGCTGAACCCCTGCACGCTGAAGCCCAACCCCACCACCTACCCCCCTTGTATTTTTTTCCCAGCGGTAAAACTAACTGTGTATCTTTCTTCTGACAATGCTTCAGAATTCAGCATTTAACATATTGCTACAATCGAGGGCTCCAACTGTGTCCCGTCGGCGTGGATGATGTGAGGGCAGGAAGAGCGGTGTCGACTGGGGGTTTTCCTGACACCTGGCCCTGCTTCTGTGACCCTCTGATCTGAAGCCACAGTATATATATATGGCAATTTTCATCGCGGGAGTTTGCTGGAGCCTTGAGACCCAAGACTAATGTCTTTCATTAGTGATGCCGAGGCTGGGGGCTGTGCCGCTGATGGCTGTGCCAGTGAAGGAGGAGCCCACGGGGATATTAAATGTATCTCAGCATCTTTATAAAAAGAGCCAGTAATGATATCATTTACTTGTTGCACTGTCTGGTTATAGTTGCTGTGACAAAGGGCAATTGTCCTCTAGTGGGTATGGCTTCTTGCTGCACAGAAACTATCGTTCTCCAAAGCAGGGTAATAAATTTCTGCAGAGAGATTTTTTGAGTTGGACACCATGTCACCTGGAGACCAGGAGCTGTGTATCCAGGCTGAAAGAGAAATGCTGATGTTTGCCACAGAAGTGCCACAGTGTCGCTGGTTAGATAGTTGCAGATGCCTTTGGGGTGCATGGTCAACATGGTTAAAAATGGGCCAAAAAAATCCTTGTGTCTCCTACTTTGAATCTCTTAGTACAAGACATGAAAGATGGGGTGCATCTTCTTCACCTTCAGGCTTCTGCCGTGTATTTGGGTTGGTTTTCTGTCCCTCTGGTCTTTGCTGATGCCTGCCCTGTCATGGAGTGAGTTTCAGCTGTCCCCGGTCTTTGTAGCACGCATGGGGAGCTCGGCTGCAGGTGGGACGTGGCAGATGCCAGACTGGGGCCAGCGAAGGCCATGGAAATGTTCACTCTTACTCTCGTTTTGTTTACCTTGGCATGCTGGGTCTTGCAGTTGTTTTCCATCAGAAGAGCATCCACAAGTGCTGGGAGCGGCAGCCCAGAGGAGTCTTTCTGTGCTGAAACTGCTTTGAAGAGCCCTGGGGCTGAATGCGGTTCGGAGCGGCTCTGGGTGGCTTCATTTTGGTGGCGGCTCAGCTCCTCCTTGCAATCTCCCTGGGTGACACACATGGCTTGAAAGGCAGGTGGTTTGGGTGGGGTGTACAGAGCTGCAGGAAATCAAGAGTGGGAATTGGGTTTGCTTCTCCAGCGCTTCCTCATTCTTCAGCTCAGCTGCCACCAGGATTGGTCTGAAGGTGGCCTGTGGTTTGAGGGATTTCCCATGCTCACTGCAGCCCTCTGCACTGACATGGAGGTAGATGCAGTAAGGTGAGCTTGGGCTGCAGATGCAAAACACAGGAAGCATGTGGCCTCAGTGGTATTGTCTCCTCTCTCCCAGCAGAAGCTTTCCTGGGAAATGTAGGGCCCGGAGACGGAGCACTTATCGCTGACGTTGAGGAATGGTGTTCTATCAGCGGGTACTGCAACGCTGCGCAGGAGCTCCTGCGAAGGGGTGCTGTGGCAGGGACCTGCAGGTAGGTCGGGGAGCTCCGCAGGGAGCACTGGGAACCAGTGTCCTCTGTCTGAGCATCCCCGGCCCGCAGCTGAGCCTGTGCCACTGAAATGAAGAACCAGCCTCCCCGCCTGCCCCAGCAGACAGGCCAGCCCTGCCTGTGAGGGAAGTGGAGGAAGAAAACTCAATTGGGCAAATTTCCTTGGAGCTTCCAGTGCGAGTCATGTTCCTGGTGCAGGAGATTATCGGGGCAAGTGTGTTAATGTTGCTAATAGGCAGACAATAAATGGAGATGCTGAGATACAGCACTGCGGAGATCCGACCTGATCTGTTGTTGGAGTGAGTCTCCATCACTGTGAAATCACACTGCATATCCCCTGGCAGAGGCAAACCCTGGTCGAGGGACGCCCCGCCGGCCCCCTCGGCCAGGCAGGTGTTTCTCCCCTTTATACCTCCTGCTGTGGCAGAAGGAAAGACATTTGCTGCTGCTTCCAAGTATGGAATACAGGAAATTATATGTTTGAGACAGAGCATTGCTATGTCCGAAATAACTGCGCTGTGTTATTCCCCAGTGTGATATTTAATTACGTTCCGTGACAGTGAATTTAATTATGCCCCATACTGCAGTGCCCTGGATGGAGATTTAATGAAGAAGTGGTGTCTGTCTGGAAGGGAGTTCTTTTCTTTGTCTTTAAAATAAGCATTCTTTGTTACCAATAGTCCATGTTGCTTCTTCCCCTTACTTTGTCTGCAGCAGCAGGAATTTTAATAAACCTGCTAAATTGAAGCCATTGCTATCCCAGCAAGCAACTGTGTTTTTTAGTAGGAATGGAAGGCATAAAGCAAGCAGCTAAATTGGAGTTTGGTTTTTGTGGATGGTACCAGGGAATTGGAATGACATTTTGGCATTGCCTCTCATAAACACACAAATGTAACTTCTCTGTTATGAAAAGGGGAGGGAGGCAGCAAACTCAGAAGAGAGGCGAGTCCTCAGCCTCACGCCGGCCTGTGTTTGGAGGAGGCTCCAGCATCACGAGGTTGGCCACTGTCCTCTTGGATGCCAGGAGACTTCTGACGATGCCAGAGACCACTTTGGTCTCCAGCAACAAGATCCGGAGCGTTTGGTGTATCATGTCTATAAGCAAATGGGTCTTTAAATGTAGTACCCACCTGTGGTCCCCCTATGTCAGTGGGACTCGTGGGAACCACATACTGCGGACAACTGAGCTGTTTTTTGTTGCTCTATTTAGGAGTCTAAAATTAGGTTGGAAAATTACAGCTTTGTGGAGTTCCCCTGCACCACACAGGAAATCTGGTGCAGAGGCAAGAGCTGCCGCTGACTTTGGGCCATCGCTCCCACCAGGAGGCCGTCCTCCCCCCTGTTGCTTGGGGACAGGCTGGGGTTAGCGCCCGGGCTGTGACTTGCGATGCGGGGTCAGCTGGAGGGGGACGTGCGGCTCTCAGCTCGTGCGGGCTCCTCCGGGCCCAAGACCCCCATTTGCAGACCCTGACTTAACTCCTGTTTTGGATGTGTCTGGGCGGGATGGACGTTTTTAATAGCTCTGTTGCTTATTAGCAAGCCACAGTGAGATTTCTGAGAGCAGGTAGGGGCTGCGGAGAGGGGAGAGGGACTTGAGGTTTCCAGATGGCTGGGGGTACTTAGCACCTTCTGGTAATTGGCATCTTCCTGGCACCATGCGCGCGTAAGAATGGGAGCAGCGTGTATCAGTTGCACTTGTGAAGATGGGATGACGCTAATTCACAGATAAACTGTAATTACTGGATATTCACTGAACACCAAGTGCTTTTACTCTTTAGATTCCTTGCTTCACTCTTCACATTCAATTCTAACTTTTATTAATCTAAGGTTAAACGTTTCAATATGTAGGTTGTCCAGTTAGCTTTAATTAGAAGACCTCTCTGTGTCGTGGGCTTCGTTAGCCACCCAGCCAAGAAGCTGACGGGTTGTTGTTTTCCATGACTGTGTGCACAAAATGTGTGGAGTTATTTGTAGAAATCCGAAAGAAAGTGCTTGGGTTTTGGTTTGGGGTTTTTTTGGAAGGAGAAGGGGGTGTCTATACTTAGTTTAAACACATCTTCAAGCTATAATAAACGTTTCCTAGCCAAGAAGATTGTAGAGAGATGTGGGTGTAATTAGAAGGGAGGTGGGAAGGCAGTGCGTGCACATCTGCAGTAGCATCCGCTGGGTTTCTGAGTAGGAGTTGACTCGATCTACAGCCAGGCGTAGATGTTCAGCAGCTCCCCGAGTTGTGGCCTTTCCTGTGAAATGCCATGTTCATGCTGGAAGAGGTAGGCGACTGGAGCTGCTTCATCCTGCTTGGCAAGAAAAGGGAAAATACAAACTAATAATAGGATTTCAGCAGACAGGGGGGTGGAGGGAGGAAGATGCCACGAGTTTTTACACTCGCAATGAGCTTTCTTCTAAGCTTGCTGAACTTTGGCTGTTGTGGTTGTGAAACTGGAAACTTTATTATATAACTGTGGTGTAGCTATTTCGCAATATAATGTCCTTTTTGAGAGAGGCTTTGGTTCACTCAGGTCAGAATAATGAAAATGAACTACTGAAGACAAAACAGGGAGGGTGGGTCATGGTCAAGGGGAACCTAAAACCTGAAGTACTCGGGGTAAGAAGCCCTGGTAATCTGTGTTCTGAGGTATCAAAGTTGATTGGAAATGGCAAGTCCAGCGGCAGGGGTCTTTAATAAATCTGTCAAATCCAGATGGATTGACGGGTGATACCGTATGACTGGAGCATGCAAATCTAAGCAATTCGTGTACCCGCAAAATGTTTATTGTGTAATTTTACAGGGGAGTTGGTTTAGCACCAACATGCAGCCAGTTGAGTGTGGAGAATGCAACAGCCGCTTACCCGCACCCAGTAACGCAGGTCTTGTTGAAGAATGGGCAAAGTCAAGCTGTGGAACACCTCTGGCAGGAGCAGGCCCAGCTCTCGTGCGCTCTGACAGTCTTCACGCAATAGAAGTCCCCAGAATGGGGAGGGTGTTATGTGTTAGATCCACACAGCGAGTTGAATGTGGGCTGGAGATGAATACAGGCAGTGGAAGTGCAAAGCAATATTGTCTGCGATTCTAGATTCATCCCTGTGTGTTTGCAGGATAAATAATCTGTGCGATGTTCCTCATCATAGTCTCTGAAACCCGGGTTGGGTGATCCATGGACAAACATCAAACCTAAACGAAAATGCAGCAATTCTGAAACAGGATGAGGATTTGCTGTACTGTATGTGTTCATGTTTATAATCACGCATTTTATTTTGTTAAGGATTTGTAGAAAATTTAAGGAAATCAAAATGCTAGTTTACTTTTTAAATTTCACTGTCGCAGGCAGATTGGAAGAGGAGGCCATCTGTATTTTGGGTTTAATGTAGAAATGGAAAAAACAGAGCCCAGATGTGGATTGGCAGCCCTGCTGCTGATGTCTTTTCAGCTCCTGGAACAGGAAGGATATTAGACAGGATTTCTGAAGTGGTGTCAATAGGGGCCCTGGGGCATTTCTTACGCTGCAGGGCTGTTTCATTTTTAAAAATAATATGTAGAATTAAAATGCATATGGCTTTAACTCCACTGCAGAGCAGAGCAGCAAGTCTTGTTTTTGGCAGGGGAGCCAGGAGAGGGCAGATCTCCGAGGGGGCAGAAGATATTTAAGACGGGCGTTACGAGAAGCCAGTTGTGCTGCCAAGGTCCACCCACGCCATTGTCAGCTGAGAGGAGAAGGACAAACCCTGGAGGCATGAGAGCGATGTGAAAAATGCAGCTAGATAGCGGCAGCATAAATAGGTTGCTGTGGCTTTGTTCTCTGTGGGATGGCTGTGAAAGCCTTTGCTGGGGATTACTGGGATCCACTGGGGCACAGGGGTGGAAGGTTTGGGGACAGGTACTTCTGGATACCCATCGGGATCGGGTTGGTCACTTGGTTTAAGGAGAGAGGAGAACAACAACTCACTGCTTCCCTGTCCTACCATGCTTGCCAGCGTCCGCAGACTATTCCTTCTGCTGGTTCCACAGTGTCCATACCAGTACTTGGCAGCATCGGAGACCTTCTGCGTACCTTTGTTCAGCTAGTCGGGGAAAAACCCATCACCTCATTTCTTCCTGAGTTTGAACTGGGTATTTGTAGAGATACCTCCCCCCTTTCCACACCTCCTGTCTATGTCTAGAGTTTGATGCCCTTTGGCTGGCATGAGGTCCTCCGGAGCCATGGTGTGCCGGGAGTGTTCGGAGTGAGGGCTGAGCCTCTGTGTGCTGCTGCCGGTGCTCGACCTGCGCAGGGCCCTGAGGGCAGCGTGCTTCTGCTGCTGGGCACGGCTGGGGACGTGCTTCTGGGAGGGCAGTGCTGTCACAGAGCTGTCCTCAGCCGGTGCAGACCGCTCCTGGGAACGCGGCTTGGAGAAAGGATGAAGGTGCATATGCATGGAGTATTTGGAAGTCATACAGTTTCTTCACTCTTCCCTCCAAAATGTATTTTTCTTTCAGAAATGCGTGTTGTGAGCGTAATGGAGTCTCAACTCTTCTTTTTGTCTTCCAGAGTAAGGAGATTGGTTTACAGATGCATGAAGAACTCCTGAAAGTCACCAATGAGCTTTACACGGTGAGTAATGAGCTGATCCTACCCATGTCTAGCCCGTGCAGCGAGGGGAACGTCGCCAATGTCATTTGTTAGAACAAAATGTCTGTTTAATGTTTCAGTGGCTTGAGGAGGTTCTCTTCCCCTCCTGCCATCCTGCGGTACAGCCCGTTTGTTCCTCTTGCGTTCGTTAAGAACGTTTCACTCTTCACTGGTTTTGACAGCAGCAGAGGAGGATTTCCCAGCGCTCCTACCATGAATGGCTTCTGCAGCCGCATCAGGCAGCGGATCATGCTATGTAACAGTTTCACTTAAGCATAAATGGAGATGTTTTGGGCATGATCCAGTGCGATCCCTGGTGTCTGTAATGCTCTCACCTGATGGGCCTTCTACACTGGGTTGCCTTTAGGCCCCTTTCCATTTTCCCTTGGTTGGTGATTCCTGCCAGGCGCTCACGGCTGAGGAGTTGTGCTCTAAGTTGGCAGTGCCAGTTTGTGAGCCTGGTGGCCTCTGGATGGTGGCTGAACATGACCTTCTGCTGAGGAATGCATAAAACTTTTAGTCATGTGTGCTCGGCTCCATCTCCCTGCTCCAAGGAGCACTTTGGTTGCGGAGCTGGCTCCGTGCCCCCGGGTGAAATCGTACACTGTAATTCAGGACATTGTTCTTCAAGCAGGTTTTCATAGTAGGGCAGTAAAAGTCTTTGTGTTGCTTCTGTCTCTTGCCCTGTAGCAATTGGGGTTTTTTATTTTATTTGTGGTTTAGGATCAACAAAGCAATATAAAGTCTGTCTTGTGTTGGAGAATTGAGACGATATATTTGCTTTCTTTAGTTGTGTCTGGTACTGGTACGGAAATAACACTGCACTAGGTTTATTCCTAAACAATCATTTTATTCCATCATTTTGAAAAATAGGCCTAAACAACACAGCATGAATGATATTATTTGAAATTTCTCCCATAAATCTTCTCTTAACAGGTTTATTTCTGCATTAGTGTTGAAGGATTCAGTTTTTGAGACTTGCAGTGTGGGTGGATAGCCAGGTTGGATTAAAAAGCCCGCGTGAGATTTGGGAGTGTGTTGTTGATGGTTGAATGTCACAAGCTGTATTAGTGGTGGTGACTAATTAAGATTAATTACAACAGCAGCATGACAGATGCAAAACAAGGAAAGACATACAAGGTCTGGGCTGACCTTAATACCTGTGGGTATAACACCAGTGTACTCGGAACCCAAACATGGGACAGGAGCATCACCTGAGAGACACGGTTCGGTCAGCTTGAGGACCAGAAGTGGGCCGAGGTCCAGAGGGTGTGCAGTTGGCCAAGGGAGAGCATGGAGAGTAATTTTGCTCCTGCTAAGTCTGTGGCAAAACTCGTCTTCCCTGGAGCTGAGACTTCCCCTATTCACTGCTTTGCTCCCACATGCTGAGCAGAATGTGTGTGAGCGGTGAAACAGACTGGAACGGCTGGAAGAGCTTTGTGTTTTCTTTGAACTGACCTTGCTGCTGAGATAATGAACCGATTGTGTCATCCGGCTGGGAAGGAGCAGGAAGAGACGCTCATTTCAGAAACAACGATGAAACATGAAGAAAAAGCAGGCCCTGTCAGGCAGACAACATCGTCTTAAAACTGTTCAGTGCAAACCAGCTCCTCTCCAGTCAGTCGTTTTCTGTCCTTGAGACATCAGGTGAAACAGGCTTAGCTGCATACTTGGCCTGCAGGCTGATGCCGCGTGCTGGAGGTGTTTCGGGACATCTTCAGGAGTGACCTGGAGTTTGCCATGTTCATTGCAACGGGTTGGGTACCCAAGAGCAGCACAATCAATAACCGTGGCTGGTGGCAAAATCACATACAGAATAAGGACCCCTGGCTCAAAGGACACCAAGCTGCTTCTTGTAAAATGTCATTTGTCTGCTGGCAAGGCAAGGAAGTCGTTTATCTTGCCTGTGGCCAAGCCTTGTATCTATAGTACATCTATGCCCTGGCCAGGCTGCTCTTTAAGCCTTTCAGAGAGGAATTCTGTGCAGTGTGTGGAAACTATATAATTTTTTACAGGCTTCTCGGGCATTCACTGTCTCAAACTTAAGCCAAAATAACTAAATTGATTTTAATTCAGCCTTGTTGCTGTTCTAATGCAAGCAAGTCACCCTGTGGACTCTATATGCAAAGAACTAGGCCCCAAAACCACGCTCATTTTAATTAAAAGGAGGTAGATGACTTTTGTTCTGAAGTAAGAGTTGCTTGTGAACAGTTTTGCGCAGAAATAATTTAGCTGTGAATTAAAGCCAGCTTCATTCTTTTGACTCCTGCCTATGGACTCCAGCAGACATATAGCAAGTTGGAGTCCATAAAGGCTTGGAGGTTCTTTGTTCCTCTGCTCACAGGTCCCTTTTGGTATTGGGCACATTGCTATCTGAAGAAGTCAGGCCAAAATTAGGGTAAGAACAACAGGAACCCCAGAGCACCGTTCTGGTGGTGTTGTGGCTCTGGCAGTGATGTGCTGTTTGGCGTGTGGCACTGATGATGGGCGATCTGAGGTAGGGCTTTGTGTGCCACCGTGCAGGGACACGGCTACAGCTGCAGGCAGTGCCTTGGAGTCCATGCAAGTACTGCCATGTGAACCCATGAGATTTTTTGTCACGCGGTGGTATGGAAGAGGATTAATAACTGTGAAACTAATAGTATTAATTAGCATAATATCTACAGATACATTATCCAGGTAAAAAATAGCAATAATAGTCGTCATACCCTGTGTGGCAGGACATGAATTGGCTGGAGGAAGTTTTCCCTTTCCATGGGATGCACTGCGATGGGGAGGCCATACCCCTGTGGTTCGTGGGTGTTCTCTGCAAGTGTCAACGCTGTAGCAAGTGTTGACGGTGTCACACGGTAGAAATGCACTGATGTGATGCTCTGTATCACACCGCAGAAATCCCCTGAAAAGGATGTGTTTGCTTTCATGCTCCCTTAAAGACCGGGGAGATGGAGGTCGGCGTCTGTCGGTCTGATGGATTTGTCCCTTTCTCAGCCCTTATGCCATGGGTGTACCGGTGGTTGTGCCACAGGCTCCCTCCGAAGAGGAGGGGGCTGCTGTCTTTGGCCGGCTTTCCCCTGTGGCCGTGCTTATCTCCGCTGTGCCCCATGTGCTGGGCTTGTGTTTTGGTCTCCTCCACTGCAGGGGCCAGAGCCTGCGCTTAACACGAGTCGCCCGGTTTCTGATCTGGCTTCTCTGGTGGGTCAGAACCTTAATGATGAGCTGTTTAGGAATATAAAGCACTTCTAGCTGAGGACAGCAAACAGTGCCATTTATGGCTGGTATTTTGGCAATGGCCTTTATCCAGAAAGTGTTATTAATATTGGAAAACACAACTTGTGTTATTATATAACTAATGAACATTGGAACATATTTTTCTCCCGCCACTGCAGCTAATTAACTTATTTGCAGAAAAGATTCCAGGGACGCAGCTGTGGCAGTTTTTCTTTATGACACAATAGTGCAAGACAGGGACAGTGTGACTCGATTGCAAGCGCCAAGAAGGCACAAGGGAATTGCGGATCAAAGGGCTGATTGCTGCAGTGCAGGTAGTCCCCATTCAAAATTAAGGCAGATATTAAAACAAACAGAAATATTCCCCGAATTTCCAGGCACGAGCCGTGCAGCGTGGCAGCTGGGGAGGGACACGGTCGGCACAGTGAGCTGCTTCAGCAACGTGGACACTGAAGTCTGGGGAAGATATGTTAACATGATCATGTTAGGTCCTTTGCACGTCGTTACAGAGGATTTCAGAGGAGTTTTAAACCTGGTTCTTGTGTTACCTTTCCAGGGTAACAAGGGCCTTTGCTAGGGAAAGTTCCTCTGGTCATCAGGAAATAAGTCAGTCGGAGTCTGTGCAAAGGTGCTGGAGTGCAGTGGGGCTGGGACCCCGTTGTGTGTCCTCTGCAGGGGGTCCTGCCTTCCCCTCTAGCTGCCGATGTTTCCCCGCGGTCGTGAGGCTGTTGGAGTCGATGGGCTTACAGCAGCATCTCCCCAGGCCTGCGGCAGAGCGGTGAAGCCGTGGGCGAATGGAGGCAGCCGTGAATTGTGCTGAAGCCTTTCTGGTTAGGTGACCTTCTCATAACCTTTAGATTTCACAAAAATCGTGCAAGTGGGACCACTGTTTAATTGTTGGGCTTTTCTGTTGCATGGCGTTGGGGCCTCTCTGGGTGCTGGAGAAACCTCTCTTGTTACTGCCCAACGGCGCCAAAGCACAGGCCTTTTCTTTTCCACTTCTCTCCGAGTTTTCCACAAAATGGTGGAGACAGTGAAGATGAGGAGGGCTCAGCGAAGCCTTCTAGTCTTTCTCCTTAGGAAAAACCCAGAAATTGTCTGGCTTGTGTGTGTCCTATGATGTTCACTGCAGAAACTGCAGTTTGAAATATGTGGCTCAAATCTGTGTTAGAATTTGCAGGATGCTGAAGTAAAGCAGCTCAGAAACAAGGCACAAGCCTTTACTTATGATTCCTTGCAATTCCCTAAAATTGTAACTCCCAGCGATGGCACCTTTGTGCAGGCTTCGCTGCGGCATTTGGAGCTTGTTTGCAGCTGACGTTTGTGCTTGGCAAGAGGAGAGATCATATGTTTCAGCC
Source organism: Stercorarius parasiticus (assembly GCA_013396915.1). Classification (NCBI taxonomy): domain Eukaryota; kingdom Metazoa; phylum Chordata; class Aves; order Charadriiformes; family Stercorariidae; genus Stercorarius; species Stercorarius parasiticus. The sequence goes on along the minus strand of VWZL01000445.1, from coordinate 538,388 downwards.
TAACCGCGTCCAAGTTAAACACTCCTGGTTCCTGCTCACAACCGCAGCCGAGGAAAACTCTGTATTTTCTTCATTAAGGCTTGTGCAAAGTTACTCTGCTTTTGTGGGTTCCTGCTCCTTTTCAACACGCGGGCCTTGAGGCGAGCCCGTCCCAGTGCTGCTGCCGGTGGAGCCCAGGGACTTCGTGTGAGACTGATCTTCAGCGAGAAGTCAGGCGTCTCCAGCCTTGTCAAGGCAATGTGAAATAAAACATCCAAATCCTGAAGGGGAATGATAAAAGGGGACAATGTGACTAAAGGCATAAAGAGAGAAGAGCAGATGTGTTCCTCTTGCCAGCTCCATTAAAATGCTCGTAATGTGCCCTTTGGGCTTTTGTATCTGAAAGGAAAGGCTGTGGTAGAAGTTTTGCCTGCAGGAGTTTTCCTGGCAGTAGATCAGCGTCAGCATCCTCTATCCAGAGTCACTGATGGTGATGTTGAATTTAAAGGACTAGGTGTGGCTGCAGTCCACCCTGGCACTGACTCTGCTTGCCGGCAGCAGCAAGCGGAGAACTAAGTGGTGATAGGAGACAAACTCCATTTCTGCTTGGAAATTGCAGGTCCTCCACCTTCAAGACAGGATCGAGTGTCAGGATGGTAGAGCAGGGGTTATGTTGATGGGTTGGCTTAGCAAGTTCAAGTGTAGGAACAGAGAGTTGGGTCAAAAGTGACTTCAGGTTGACTTGTCCTGGTCTCTTGTCATGGAGACCCTTATCCCAGCAGCAAAGCACCAGAAGTTGTTTCTCATTTCCCTGTAGGAAGACACGCAGTGCTCTTTGAACGCAGGTGTGTGCTGGAGGCACATCTCAGCCTGTCTCTGCAGTGGGGACCAAGCGGGGGTGACGGTTCTTACACCACCTCTGTGCCATTTCCAAATAGGGCTAGTGCTGGGGTTAATGTTATGGGATTTTCCTTCTCACCTTGTTGTTCCTTAATGCCATAGTGGCCTCAAACAGCGCTGGCACAGCTGAGACTGTCCCAGGCTGCCATGGCTGTCATCTTCTCATGCACTGATGCTTCGTGTGGCCATGGGGCTGGTGACTTACAACACTTCTGTTTCCTCAGGTGATGAAGACCTACCACATGTACCATGCAGAAAGCATCAGTGCTGAGAGCAAGCTGAAGGAGGCGGAAAAGCAGGAGGAAAAGCAGTTCAACAAGTCAGGGGACATCAGCGTGAACCTGCTGCGGCACGAGGACAGGCCCCAGCGGCGGAGCTCTGTCAAGAAGATTGAGAAGATGAAGGAGAAGGTAGGTGCTGGCTGCTTGGCCTGGGGCCCCGCACTCGGTGGGGCTCAGCCGTGCCCCAGCTCGCACCCAAGAGGCCGCGCTGGCCCCAGGGGGAGGGCAGAGCACCGGTGTGTCTGGCTCAGCACAGTGCCGCTTTCTGATCCACACATGGGACCCTGTTACGGGGCTGTGGTTTGTTCATGACTTACTTTTTTAAAAAAGTGGTTTTAACAATGAACAATAGCTGTCCCTGGGTTCCTTCACTCGGAGACTCGTGGCAGGCAAAAAAGGGTTGTATATATAAAACAACAGTGTTTCTTCCTCCGCAGACTGACTGGGAGTTAAAGTGCAGCATTTAGTTGGCTTTGCTAGTCAAAACACTTAACTCCATTCCAGCTTCAGCAAATCCCTCTAGATCTCAGGGTCTCCAAAACTGTATTTTTTTCTGTCTGGAGAAAAAGCAATAGCTTCCCAAGCCAGGACGCATTTGCTCGCGTGTTGATCCAGCACTGGGACGTTGTCTAGCAGCATGCTCCGCTGAAGGGTTAATCCTTTGTGCTAAACCTTTAGACTGGTGATCTGCCTGAGCAAGTGCCCCAGATCTGAGCACATCTGCTTTCCTACAGAGTTTTGAATTCTGGGTCCTGTTCTAAATTTTGTAGCATGGGCCTCTGGGCCAGATTCCACTTTGATACAGCTGCATAAATCTGGAGCGAGTCCAAATGTATGTCAGCGTATCTGGGAGGAAAATTTGGCCCTCTAATTTTGATTGATGCCAAAACCTCCCCGAATGCACAGATAAAGGAAGAGCAGCTGTGCTGGGGATGCGCCGGCTACGTCTGAGCAGAATGCGCTCGTTGTGCCTTGGCTGACGGTACCAGGGGTGTTCAGCTGTGATCTCCTCCAGCCTGGCAAGGGGGCCTGTTTCCGCAGCCGATACCAAATTTTATTAATTAACATGTCACACCCAGGCTGCAGGGTGCTGTGGGGCCCTGCAGCAAGAGAAGCTGTGAAAGTTGTATCCTATTTGTGCTCTGACATTTCGTTTTGCTTTTTCAGAGACAAGCCAAATATTCTGAAAACAAGCTGAAGTGTACTAAAGCCAGGAACGACTACCTGCTGAACCTGGCAGCCACCAATGCGGCTGTCAGTAAATACTACATCCACGATGTCTCAGACCTCATTGATGTAAGCGCATCCTGCCCGCTTTCTACTGATAAACGTATAGCTAGATCTTAAGTGTGGTTTGGTCCTTAAATGCAACTTCATATGGTGGTAATGAAGGGATATTTGTTGGGGTTTTAAAATATGCTTAACTGGGGCTGGAAAATGTGCTGTAAATTTGGATATTTTTTTTTTCTCCCTCTGTAGTGTTTTTTTTCCACCTCCCAGCTGTGCACATACGTCTGACTTTCCTCTGAGTTGATGTAGGCATATATGAGCAGAGCTAGAGCTGTGCCATTATATGGGAATCATGGAGTCACAGAATGGTTTGAGTTGGAAGGGACCTTAAAGCCCATCCAGTGCCACGCCCTGCCCTGGGCAGGGACACCTCCCACCAGACCAGGTTGCTCCAAGTCCCCTCCAGCCTGGCCTTGAACCCCTCCAGGGATGGGGCAGCCACAGCTTCTCTGGGCAACACTCAGAGTCAGCCTTCTCTGAACTTTTTGGTGGCCACGTTATCACACAACAAAGTAATTGATTCGTATTTATGCTACATATAAACTTCTTTCATCAGTGGCTGGGAACAAAAGATGTAGTTTTTCATTATAACTGCAGGGTATGAACCAGCCTGAACCAAACACTTACCTGAGCACTAAGCAGGGGAGTCCGGATTAAGCTGCGTGGTTCAGGCACATCTAACGAGTAGTTACAACTAGAAATTGCTTGAACGTTTTCTGCACCTTTCACGCTGTATCACGAGTGTGCTAAGGTCTGGTTGTCCCTGGTGTATGCTGGCTCTGCCCTCAGAACCACAGACATGGTGCTTTCCTTCGTGTTAAAGCAATGGCTTCATCTGCTGTGGCTGCCACACGGCAGGGTGTCGGGCAGCTGGAGCTTCTCTAAGTCCAGAGCCTTTGGAGGAGGATTTGCCATGGGACAGGCCAGGTGAGCCCGAGGATTCCTTCTGGCCCATCGATTAGTCTGCATTTGAAACAGATAAACTCTTACAAAAATCAGATACATCCTTGTTTTTGTTGTTGAAACACAAGCTTTTTCTTCCTAATACATCTGCAGTTCCTATCGGTCTGCGCAGGCCCTTGGCTCTCCTCGGCTTTGGTGGCAGTTCAGGACATGTGGCCATGTGTCCGAGACAGGGCAAGTGCCTGCGGAGCTGTATGGGAAGCCTCGTGGCACCAAATGGCCTCAGGCAGGACCTGCTGGAAGCAGGTTTCGTAGTGATGGTAGGAACTGGAACTTGTGTGTGTATCAGTGACTCCTACGAACTGCTTTTAAATGATTCAAGAGAAGGGATTTCCATTTCTTCCTTTAATGGGCATCTTCACAGTGGTATAGATTGCGCTGTGCAGTTTCTTCCTGCTAGAGTTCCTTCAATGAGCACATAAATAACTGGTCTGTAAGTACTGAGTTAGTCTTCTCGCTTCATCAGTACCTAAGTGTGTAATCTAAAAATGCGCTGGAGTGTTTATCTCCTTTACTAACCCACTAACATATATTTATTCTTCTAAGCAGTAATTAAAGTAAATCTGATGCAACTCCACCGATGATTTCAAGATTTTGAGTTATGATAAAATATTCTTAGTAGGTCCATTTTGTTCTCTTTATTATTTAAGATGTATTTAGCCATATTAAAAAAACTAATAACTTGATCATGGAGACATTTGCACGGCAAGGTAAGGTAACACCTTGATTTATCTGTGTGACTTCTCCTTTTTGTGTGTATATTTTCTCTCTCTCTCTCTCTCATTTATTTATTTTTTTTAAGCAAGAGTGACTTCTTTTCATGGAGTTTTGAGGACTTTGATTTCCTGGAGAGTTGCCAGGTACCATTTTAGTTCTGGCTGTTTATATTATTCCTCCCAACTTTATTTCCTTGCTGACGCTTCCACCGGAGTCAGCAGATGGCTTTTCTTCCGCGCTCCAGGAATCTCTTCAGGGGACTTAAACCAAAGCATCTTCAGCTCTGTGCAGCTAAATTCCCCTAATTATATATTCTGTTCACTAAAGAAAACAAAATATAGGATGTGTGAGCTGTACACGGGTGTCCTAATTTTAAATCCCCAAAGGAAGAGCAGTTTATTTGAACAGACTTTTGTACAAATGCAATGTATTTTGCAAGAGTACAGCAAGAAGGGTTTCAGCACGCTCCAGAAGACAGGGGTCCCATTCACTGTGTCCCGCTTGTACTGAAAGTGGCTGAAAGAAAAGACAGCCATCGACTCCCGCAGTGTTGGGCTTTCTGTAGGTGTGTAATCCACGCAAAGGAAATTGAAGAAAACAGGTATTTTTAGATGGAGTTACAGAGTTAGTGTTCTAGTACATTTAACAACGGTAAGACGACGGTGCCTATCGCTCCACGATCAGCGGTGCTGTTGCAAACCCCAGGTCTGTGCCATGGCAGAATGCAGGACGTGGTCCTTTTCCCCGTGGGGCAGCTCTGCCGATGCGTGGGGGGCAGCAGTGGGACTCTGAGCAGAGAAAGGGGATTTTGCCCGTGACCAAGGGCCAGCAGAGCCCTGGGCTGCAGCGGCAGGAGCGGAGCGGGCGATGCAGGGCCCTGGGTGACACAGTGCTGGGCAGCCATGCCCGATGGGAGGAGCAGGTCTGTCCCTGCAGAGGGGCTTCGTGGCAGGAACAGAGTTTTGGTTTAGCTCAAAACCTGGCTGGCCATGTCCTACTGGGATCCTAGGAGGGTCCAGGTATTGCAGTTATGCAAATTCTCCCGGCTCTTCCACGCTGTGTCACCAAGGGGGATGATTAACGATGTGCCGGGCTGTCTTGGTGGGACACAGGAGAGGTGAGGGGGGGTCTCGCACACCCTTCCTATCAAGCACAAATTGCCATGTGTGGTTTTTTGATTTGTACGCAAATCTGAACTGTCAGGACACTGGAGCAGCTAATTTAGCAGCGTTTCCCCCAAATCCCAGATGGCCCGGTGTCATCTCTTAGGCACAGCCTTGACATTTCTTGTGCCCTCGGCGTCACCGCCGAGTAGTGACTTTTATAACAAAGCCCTTCTGCTAATCTCCCGCTCTGGCGAGAAAGGAGGTCCCAGCTGCGCTGGGAGAGGGCAGAGGGTCCTCCCAGGGCTGCTGTTTTAATGAGAAATGTAAAACTCGATCAGAAGAGCCGTGAAGTGGCACAGAGCGTGTCTATCCCTCCCTCTGTCTCCAGTGGCGTTTTTGTTTTGTCCTTTAGCAAGGAAGAGAAGAATATAGAGACAGATCAAATTAGACTTAAAGTACACCGTTGTGCCTCTTCCCTCTAAAGAAGCTGGCGTTTATATTAAAACACCTGGGTTTTCTCTCATTTCTGTCATTAACTATGTGACCAAGTTAATCTCTTTGGCCACGTATGTGAAGTGGAGATAAAGCTGCTTATCCATCCCTCTGGAGTTCTGTGTGAAATGGCTGAAATTATTTTGAAGTGGTCACATGAAAGATATCGCTAGATTTAGCAGAGTAAAACGTAACAGTCGGTGTCAATACGTACTGATCCACCAAAACTTGTTCAGCCTCCTGTAAATCCTTCTGAAAACAGCAGCTTGCTTCTCTCTGGATTAGTGTGTTTGCCATATCTGAGACAAACAAGCAAGTAAAGGAGGGGAGTTCTGAGGATTTTATATTACGTGTTACTGCCAAATTGCTCAGTCCCTGGAAAACTTAGCTGATGGCATTGTCATTTTTCACGCAGTCAAGTGATGCTTAGGTCAGGAGACGGAAACTGCAGTCAAAATTGTTATGCCAAAAATCTGCAGTTGGCTTTACTTACCTCACAGTAAAGCTCTAGCTTTTGTAGCAATGTCAAGAGAGTAGAGGCCAGAAAATGTATGTATAAATGCATAATATGTCTTTAAAGAAAGAGTAAAGAAAAAAAGAAGAAAAAAGGGAACAGAGCAGAGCAAATAAGGAGAAGTGTTTGTTTCCAGCTAGCGCTGGGTGCGGTGGAGGACTGGGAGTACGGCTGCTGGGACCTGGGGAGTGACGTGGACGATGGCAGAGTCACTGGGACACTCGGGTTGTGCTCTGGGATTTCCCACTTGCCTCCTGAATAAGAGGGAGACTCAGAGGGGCTGAAGCCCCAGACCACTTTATTAGGATCTATCTTTAGGCATCTCCTGCAGCTCATGTCCTTGTTGTTTCCATCAGTAGCTAATTGCCTGGGCATGTCTGTGCCTGCAGAGCCAGCACAGGCAGCAGCTTCGCTTTGTGCAGTGATTTCCCTGTGTGATTGCACGGGGACGTTCCCCGGCCTGGGTAGCTCTGCGTGACGCCACTGGCTTTAATGAAGAAACACTGATTTACACAAGCAGAGGGTCTCTTTTGGGGGTTTGCTCTGTTGTTTGAAGCAGTCTTTCCAGCATAAAGAGCCTTTCAGTTCCACAAAGGCACAGAGGTTCCTCCCACACTGTCCTTCGAGCGGGCTTTCTGCCAGATACCGGGCTCCTACCCAGCCCTAAGAACCAGGTATGTTTTATCATGGAAACTCCATGCAAAGCATCGCCGTCACGGCACTGTCATGTGGAGCAGCACCCGTAACTCACGACTCATGCTCTCCCAGGGAGGCGTGCCTGGATGGCAGCTTCCCGGGCTGTGTGCCTGCAGCTAGGGCATCTGGCTTCAGGGTATTTCCAATAAAGTCAACAGTGCAGCAATAAAAAGAATAAACAGCTTCCATCAGGAGGAATTAGGCTGTCTCAGGAGACTCAGTGCTCTTTACTGCACGGCTGCTCTGTCCCTGTTACCCCTTTTCCCACAGAGGTGTCAGGTTGGGAATGCCACCGGCAGCCCGCAGCACCTGAGCCAGTCACCCCTCCCTGCTGCCAGGGAGGGAGCTCTGGAAATAGAAAATAAGTGTTTTTAGGAGGTGCTGTCACTAATTTTGCTGAGAGCTGAGGAACTGGAGGTGCCACACAACCACCTGAGCGTGAATGCTGTGCGGTGGGAGGCTGCAGTGGGTGCCGGTGACATCTGGGACGTACGCTGGCACCCCTGTACTTGCATAGGGGATGTGGGGCCCAGGGGGTGCCCAGGTTCCTCCGGTGCCCTGAGTTGGGGAAGAACAAAGACCTCAGGAGCTGTGGTTGCAGTTACCCCTCGAGCTTTAGCGGTGGGGGCAGCAGAATGTGCCTGAGCCTGTGGAGCACCCTGGGCAGCAGCCCTGCCGTGAGCTGCCCAGGCAGGCAGAGGGGGTCAGTGGGAATGGCTGATAAAACCAGAAATATCCATTTGCCGTTAAAAGCTTCATGCATTTTAAGAGAATAAATGGAAGAAAAAGGATTAGATTTGTAGGATCTTTTTCAACACAGAGCTTCTGTGGATGAAGAGGGGAGGGGAAAGAGGTGTGTTTGCTTGATTTCCTTTCAGAAATTTGACATTTTTTCATATACCAGTACCCTGGTTTAGTAAACTTACATTACTCTTCTTCTATATGCGGTTTATTAATATTAGTTACCTGTTTGTAAGCAGGAACTGTAAATCATCATACTCTAAGAACTAAGCTGTTCTTAGGGTACTATATTAAACTGAAAGAATCCAGCCAATACATATTTCTTCAATTCTCCCAGTCCTGGCTTTATTAATATGGCAAAGCTGCACTTTTTGCCAAAGGTTGCACATAGTAAACAATTTATTCCTCACGTGGATACCACAGACATTGCAATTGGCTTGAGAAATTCGTTAAGCACATATGCTGATTGTTTTATAAGTGTCATGCAGTCTGTAAATTTTACTGCCTGAAGACTATGATTAGTCTTTGTCTCATAGACCTTGTCAACTTGGTACAGAAAAGCAGCAGGACTTTCCTTTAGATAAAAGAATTTCTTCTTGACACTTAGGGCTGCTTTTCCCAGTAGCTGGAAAGAATAGCCTCAAGGTCTTAATGTCCTTTAAAAGATTAACTTACCAATGCATTCATGTTAAACAAAACAAAACCGAAACACCACTGCCTCCCCCAAACAAACCAAAACCCTGACACCCCCCTCAAAACCCCAAACCGCCAAACAACCAAAAAACCTGTTAAAAAGTCCTAAGAAAATACACATGGGGTGAGGGAGTTGCTCTAGAGAGACTAAGGAGCAAAATAAAACGTAGGTTAAAAATCCTCCAGAGAGAAACCTACTCTGGGGACCATAGAGTTAATTAACTATAGCTGAATTAAAAAAGGACTACGTAATATTTGGTCTGTAATACTTATAGTTAAGGAACCTTTGATTAGAAATAATTAAATCTCATGCTTCAGGGCATGAGTTGATTACTGTGAGGGTCAGGGAGGATCCTGTCCTTCCCCTGCCATATCCACACATGGTTCCCTCTTTGGCTAAAAATAAATCAGTTGTTTAGGAGTTTTTATGTCTCGTTTGTTGCCTCAGGCAGAACGCTGAACTTGATGGGCCGAGACCGTTCCTTTGGAAGGGATCGATGGAAATGGTCGAGTGCTGCCAGCCAGGCCATGGCGTGCATGGGGGACCCTTCGCTCAGATCAGGAAACTTTGGGTGGGAAGGGACCTTTAAAGGCCGTCTAGTCCAACCCCCTGCCATGAGCCGGGTCATCCTCAACTAGACCAGGTTGCTCAAAGCCCCCTCCAACCTGGTCTTGAACACCTCCAGGGATGGGGCAGCCACAGCTTCTGTGGGCAACCTGGGCCAGGGGCTCACCACCCTCACAGCAAAGAATTTCTTCCTGATATCTCATCTAAATCTCCCTCTTTCAGTGTAAAACTGTTCCCCCTCATCCTATGTCTCCCCTCCCTGATGCAGAGTCCCTCCCCAGCTTTCCTGGAGCCCCTTTAGGGACTGGAAGGGGCTCTCAGGACTTCCCGGAGCCTTTTCTTCTTCAGGCTGTGCTTGCCAATGGCTGCAGGAGAAAGCCAGCCTGGTAGCATCTATCGCATCCCCCTAGGATTGTGGCATGGGCTTCCCAATGCCTGGCCTCAGACCACAAAAACCTGATAGTTCCCCATTAAATGTGCTGTGACAACTTAGACTCTTGCAACAAAATCTCAGCGCTTTCTGCCTGCTCCTGGTGTGGTTTAATTTCCTTTGCTGCCTGGGTCCATCTTACAGTGCCCAGAGCCCAGTCGTTGTGGTGGAGCATTGCTTTCTCACAAGCATTTGTTGTACCTTGGCTGCAGCACCTCTTGTAACAGAGTTTGTTTCCATGCTATTTTGCTTTGAGGGAAGTGCAGTGACTGCAGGCTGCAAAGGCGTGAACGTTTTGTTTTCTGCATAGTTAATACTTAGCAAAGAAATGTTTTCCATAAAAAGGAATGAGAACAGAAGCAGCTTGTATTCTCTTTGAACATTCCTCCTAAGATCTGAAGATACTTTGAGGTATGAGTTAGGCTCTCACATAGTATCCAGCCTGGTAAAACATTATTTCACGCTCTGTGACAGACACATCAAGTATCTTTTCGCTATTTAACCAGTGAGGAAATGAGACAGATGCATCAGTAGTTCGGAAAGCATTTTGTTCTCTTTGGAGCCCAGTACTGTTGCAGCCTTGGCTATGGAAAATGCCTCAGCAAGTCTGCAGAGCTTTGTCATCCCTATTGAATCCCGCCAGGTCCCCCCGGAGCTGCCAGTCGCTGTCCCCACTGCCGGCACCTCTCTTTGGAGATGGTGTCTAACCATGGGGCTTGGAGCAGTCGGCCTGGTGCGTCGGGGGACGTCTCTCAACCTGCCCAGGGCAATTGGAGCAGCAGGGCTCTATGAGGACGTCTGCCTGTCCCGCGGGGACGGTGCAGCACTCTGCCTGCCGCTGAGGAACGACTGAAGGTCACCACTGGAGTGCGGAGTGGTTTGGGCTCCCGTATTTTCCACGTGCTGGGCGTTGTGTGGTTCTTAAAATGTGCTTGTTTTCCTGCACTGGTGCAGTTTGGTGCCTCGGCTGTGGTCGGGGGCACGGCTTGCTTGCCACCCTGTCGATTTAGACCATGCCAGGCCTGATCTTCACAAGAGGTCACCTTCGGCACGGCAGTGTGACCCGGTCCTGGGGAAGAGCTGGCTTGCCCTTAGCTGCCTGATGGAGGTTGCCCAAGGGAAGACATTGAGATGCTCGTGCTGGGTTGGAGACCCTCTGGCTTTCCTTCTGGATTTGGGCAAACCTTTTAATATCTCTCTGTTTCTACTCCCATGTCTAAAACGGGGTTACTGGCAGTGGGGTGAGTGGCCAGCGGTGGTCCTCTGCAGCCCCGGCCCCTCTTCCCGTGCAGTCTGTGCTGGGTGGTGGGAGACACACACACAGGTTTGGCTGCTTCCACCACGTTTTGGCCAAACCCAGCTTGTTTTACCTCCGGGGGTGTCAGTTTATTTCTCAAGTTGAACACTGCAATATTTCCACCCCTTGCAGGGGTGTTACCAGACTTAATGAATTAATATATGACGAGCTTTGAGCTCTCCAGATGAAAGGCGCTGCAGAAGGGCTAAGGATTACTATTTGTGGTTCTAATTTATTTTCCATCAAAGGGATGAGAGGGGTGAGAAAATGCCATTTGTTCTGGAGCTGGGAGCAGGAGTCTGAAGTCTTTTTTTTCTTTCTTTTTCTTTTCCCCTCCCCTTTGTGTGTTTCTCTGAGAATATTGTGGAAGCCCTCCTCTGTCTTTTCTTCTCTGGGCAGCGGCGTGTGAAGCAGCCGGCCCAGCGCTAATCACCAGAGACTTCAAGGGCTGTAGCGTGTTAGGAAAGTGCCTGCCCTGGTTTTCAGTAGCAACCGGTTTCTAGGTATTGCAAAAAACCGCTAGCTTCGATGCAAGTTCAACATTCAAAGGAAATGGAAGATTTCACATGGAATTTTTTCTCAAAAGCTTCTGGCGTTACCCTGAGCCTTGTCTCCTTGGATATTGTGGCATTCAGCAGTTTTCCTTTGCAATAGCTCAGTCTTGTAATTCTTTGGGAATTCCCACCCTTGAACAGTGGCAGATATTTTCTCCTGGCATTGTTTTTTTCTAGCCAAGTAGCAATAAATTCCGAGGGGGTGGGATAATGACAGCAAGGGGTTGGGAGCTGGGCTGGGAAATAAGAAAGATATGGGCCTGTTGGAGAGGGGCCAGAGGAGGCCACGGAGATGCTGGGAGGGCTGGAGCCCCTCTGCTGGGAGGACAGGCTGAGAGAGTTGGGGGGGTTCAGCCTGGAGAAGAGAAGGCTCCGGGGAGACCTTCGAGCCCCTTCCAGTCCCTAAAGGGGCTCCAGGAAAGCTGGGGAGGGACTCTGCATCAGGGAGGGGAGATGTGGGACGAGGGGTAATGGTTTTACACTGAAAGAGGGGAGATTTAGATGAGATCTGAGGCAGAAATTCTTTGCTGTGAGGGCGGTGAGCCCCTGGCCCAGGTTGCCCAGAGGAGCTGTGGCTGCCCCATCCCTGGAGGTGTTCAAGGCCAGGTTGGAGGGGGCTTGGAGCAGCCTGGTCTGGTGGGAGGTGTCCCTGCCCAGGGCAGGGGGTGGCACTGGAGGGGCTTTGAGGTTCCTTCCAACCCGAACCATTCTGTGATTCTATGCTAAAATTGCCTGTGGGTGGGACTCACAGTGCTGTAACAAGGTTTCGCCCCAAGTGGTGAATAGAAATTCACCCTGATTCCTTGTTTTTTGTGTTGCTTGCTGATATATGAAGGCAGAGCTATACCAGTCCTTAATTGCCCATATTTTTAACTAATAAGATTAGAAGCTCAATAGAAGTCGATAGTTCCTGCAAAAATCCTCATTATTGCATGTGTGGTTTCACTGCTTTAAAAGACCAGATGGGGATAGGCAGGCTGCGCTCGCCTATCTGCGAGCAGGAATTGGCCCGTTGTGGTTTTACCAATGCTTTTAGCCCAGACTAAACCAAATACAGCTCTGTGTGTGACTTGATCTGAGCTGAGTGTTGTCTCTTCAGATCGGCAGGAAGCAGGAGATGACTTCTTTGGTTGGAGCTGCTTGTGGCACCAGCTGAGTTTTCGTATTTCACTTTTAGTTTATCAGTGCTGATGTTCTGATGCAGAATCACTTTTTGTGCCTTTCTGCATTGGCTTAGTAATGCCTGTGGATGCTGCAGAGCTGGAGAAGGTGCCTCTGAAATGCCAGCTCCCAACAAGGAGTTCTGCTGCTGGGGAAAAGTTGGTCTCGTTTTGGGTCGCTGGGATTACACTAGCAATCTTTCTTCTCTTTTCTGTAGCTGTTTGTGCCAGGCTGGTCCTCCTGGCAGTTGTTTTGGTGGGGCTGCACTGGGTTGAAGCCGGCTCACCGCGTGCCTGCCCGTTTCGTTTGGTTACAGCTCAGGCAGCGAGGGCTTCCTACTCCTTCTTTAATCTGTGTGGCAGAAAAACATCTTATCTTCTGTAATATCAATTGTCCTGTGGTAGTTTTCATGTAGTAAGAGTAATTTGCTGGCAATGGTCAGATTGGTGCTCCGTGCCATGGGAGGTATTTCTCACGGGGTCTCTCTGCTTCTCCCACGGAGGTGTCTCTGTGACCCGCAGCCCTCCTGTGCCTGGGGGTATCTCTGCAGATCACGGGGCTTGTGTACCATGCTGTGCCGTGCCCCACAGCCTTCCCCGTCCCATGCCAGGGAACAGGAATGAGTGCGCTGGGGACATATGGTTATGAACTTCCTCACAGAGGAGAAAGCGATAATTATCTAACTTTACGTCCTCTGTCAGGAAATCCAACCCTCTCTTATGTCCCAGAAATAGATGTGCTTCAGTTTTGGATGGCAGCCCTTCACTGCACTCTCCTTACAGCCCCACACATGTGGCTCAGGCTGATGCGTTGCACTCCTGCTTCCAGCAGCCTCTCCTGGCCTTGCCTTTCTCTGCAGAACAGCAGCTGTCGACCTCCAAATTTTGGGTGCTTCTTCGGTGCCCGTCCTTGCCCCACTGCCATGGCCACCGTCATGCAGCAGAGCCTGCCAGGGGGAGCGGAGCCCCGCAGAGGTTTGTGTGTGTTGGGGCTCCCCTTGGGCACACAGAGGAGAGTTGCTGTGAGCTGCTTGTTGCTCTGCTGTGATTAAGTGTTCATTGCAGCAAATCCCTATGCTGTTGCTACACTTAACATGCCAAACTCAATTATATTGAGAAGAGAGTTTAAAAACAGGCTTTTGTCTAATGTACAGTATTTTGGCAGCGATTATCTCCGAGTTTTATCATTTTCCCCAAGGTGAACATGAGAACAATCAGTTATGCATGAGAAGCTGCTCCGTCGTGAGAGAGGAAGGCAGCTTCCAAGCGAGGAGGAAAGGGTTTGCACATACTGCAGGACACGCTGTTCAGTGCCACCTTGCTTGAACGTCCCTCTGTATCTGATAACTTTGGGAAATGGTTTCTTTGTGCAAGAAGAACTTGCAGGGCAGTTCACAGGGAGAGAAGGAAAGCGCTGGGGACAAGCGGTGGCATGGGCCCTCTGGCCATTTCTTTCCTGGGGGCATCTGCAGGGCACAGGTTTGGTGGTTATACTGGCCCTGGGGCTGAGCAGGTAGCCAGGGAGAACCCTGCTTTTGGATGATTTTTTTTCCTCTATCCTGTCTGAGAAGATCCCGTGCCCTTCCTAGGGAAATGAAGGGTATTAAACCCTGGTGCCGTGGTGAGGGTCCAGCGCAGGGTCACTGTACTGTCTGGCTGTGTGTTCCCTGGTACCTCTTCTCCTTCAGTCCTCTTTTCTTCTTGCCTTTTCATAAGGTATTGCAGTATGCTGTTAAATATACCCTGGTACAACAGGGCTGGTGTTTCTCTGGGACATACAGTGCTTTTTGGGGCTTTTAATCTACACATGACCCTCCAGAACAAGGGTGGGGGTGTTTGTGTGACCAGACCCTTCCTTGGTGTTTCTCAGTGCTGTGATCTGGGATTCCATGCCAGCCTTGCTCGGACCTTCAGGACGTACCTGTCTGCCGAGTACAACCTGGAAACCTCCCGCCACGAGGGCCTGGACATCATCGAGAATGCTGTGGACAACCTGGATGCGCGGAGCGACAAGCACACCATCATGGACATGTGCAACCAGGTCTTCTGCCCTCCGCTGAAGTTCGAGTTCCAGCCTCACATGGGGGATGAGGTAGGTACTCACCCGAGGGGCTGCAGAGGGGCCTCACAGCCTGGCCTGCACTGGCTTTCTCCTCTTCTTAACCATCGCTGTTAAATTCTGACTTCTTATCCCTCTATTCTCTCTTCACACGCTGCTATTCGTGTTTCCTTTCTTAATGAGACGCTTGGCTCATTAGAGCTCCTCCTTTCAGTCTGCCTCTTGCTCCATATCTCTCCCAATTAGGAAGCCTGTGGTTTGATTCTCGGCTGAACTGCCCAACAGATTTGTAAAGTGGAGCTTTGATTTACCTGCCATAATTGGAAGACTTCAGAGTGCAGTTTTCAAATGCTGGGTAGAAAATGCTTTGTGCTGGCCTGTGTCCAGGGTACTGCTGATTAGAAACTGGGCGACACAGCCTCCCTGGAGGCTGTGAGGAGCTTGTGGGTGCCGGAGGGAATCATTTAGGTATTTAAATGTGTATGTCTGGTCAATGGCTGACCCACTGAATGCTCTCTGTCTCTTTCCGGCACCGCTCCTGTCTCAGGTGTGTCAGGTCAGTGCCCAGCAGCCTGTGCAGACCGAGTTGCTGATGCGGTACCACCAGCTGCAGTCGCGACTGGCCACCCTCAAGATAGAGAATGAAGAGGTAAGAAGTCGCTCCGGGTCTCGTGTTTGGCGTTGTAGGCAGCATTGCTCAGCCTTTTGCCCGTTATGCAGGGGGTTTCCTGCTGTGCTCAGGTGTGGAGTCCTTCCAGCGATGGTGCTGAGAGCTCTCGTTGACTGCAGCTGATGCAAGAGCAAGCCCAGTACTTAGGAGCTGCCTCTCAGCCAGTTATTTTGGCTCAAGCTGTGTCACTTTCCCAGTCTGCTCCAAAACCATGCTGTCTTCTATTTCTGATAGGTACGAAAAACTCTGGATGCCACAATGCAGACTTTGCAGGACATGCTGACAGTGGAAGATTTTGATGTTTCAGACGCCTTCCAGCATAGTCGCTCCACTGAGTCAGTCAAATCAGCTGCATCAGAGACCTACATGAGTAAGATAAACATCGCCAAGAGGAGGGCCAACCAGCAGGAAACCGAAATGTTCTATTTTACAGTGAGTCTCATCTCATGCGATACAGGACACAAAGCATTAATTGCTAGGGCTGAGTCCCATTTTATGGGCTCATTAGTGAAAAGCAAGAACCAATTCAGTCTCTTTAAGTATTTGTCTTCTGTCAGAGTTGGGGTTGGAGTGCATTTCTCAGTGGCAGGGCAGCGCATAGGGACTGACAATCCAGTGTCTGCCTTGTTCTTCATTATGAAGGAACAACTGGAGCAACCAGTTGTGACCAAAAATGGACAGAAATCGGTAGGAGTGGCTCAGAGCAGGGCGGCAGACTCCAGCCAGCCTCACAGTGTGTCACCGTTCAGTGGCTGTTCCTGGAGGCCTTGCGGATTTTGAACCGTCAGCCAAGCCTTCCTCTTCTGGCCCACACAACTAAAATCTGCCCCTGGCCCACGGGTGAATTAAAGGGTTGTTTGCATCTTGTCGGAGGATGCGAGAGCCTGGCTTCGCAGTGCCCGGCTGGCGTGTGTGCGCTGGGTGGAGGCAGCTGCGCTGCGTCTCCCCCGCAGCCCGGGGCCGGTACTTGGCTTCCAGGCAGACCTGAGGTGCTCTGTTACAGTACTTGAAATGTAAGCAGTAAGCCACCAGTTCAGCAGAGGTAGTCCTCGTTTAAGCATGGTCGGTAGGCTAAAGTTAATAGCATCTTGTGATATATTACAGATGCATAGAAAAGCTTCTACTTTCTCTTAACAGTATTATTATTCCAATTCGGGGGGAAAAGTTGCAGTTTTCATTATGAGTTGTGCTTGGGGTTTTTTTAATGCTTTTTGCAACAATTTGATCTCTCCCATTGTCTGTCTTTGATTTTCCATCTCTGTCTCCCTCACTCCTCCTCTCTGTAAAATCACTTGCTCGTGTTACTGGGTGTCGAACAGTCCTGCAAAGAAACGAGAAGTTGTGCTGCGCAGTTAGTGTCACCCGGTGCATAAAGCATCTGATGGTCCCTGACCTGGGAAGGTCTCGTGCACTGGGAGTTCTCGCTCTGCAGCACTTGCTTGCACGAAGGCAAAGCGCCTGTCAGGGGAGGAAGAGCCTCTTTCATTTTCCAGGCCATTCCCAGAAGCCTGACAAAAGAAAGCTTGCTTTGAACTCTTTTCTTTGGAGCTCCTTGCGTTCCCAGGCAGGAGGTGCAGCACCAAGGAGACCGGGCTAGTAAGATCATCAGGACTGTGGCGGGAGCGGTGAGAAGCAATTAGACCGCGCTCAGTCCTGCGGCGCATCTGACATCTGGTTTGTCAGAGCCCCTCAGCCTCGCCGAGCCCCCTCCAGCAGCCCCCAGGCAAAAGCATACATCAATTACAGGCTATTTTTGCCAAGAGTCTTAACCTACCTTCTTTGTTTTATTTTTCATTCCAGAAATTTAAAGAGTATTTGAATGGCAGTAACCTTATCACAAAGCTCCAGGCTAAACATGACCTGCTGAAGCAGACTCTTGGAGAAGGTGAGCCACGGGGTTAGGTCCAGGGGGGAACATCCTGACATGTGAGATGATTTTAAACCAGGTAGCATCTTTCAGTCTTACCTGCTGTCTGTGTTTTCCTGAGTGACTGATGACTTCTGTGGTTGGCTGCCACTATGAAGTTTAACCAGTGATATGCAACGTCATTATTTCCCAAAATCTTACACTGTGTGCCAAAGTGCCGTGTTACTTCTCCAGCCACAAAGAGATTCCCACCTACTCCAGCCCTCTGCCTTTTTCCTTTCTCTCCCCCTTCTTCCCCTCTTAGTGCAGCCCTGAACACACATATTTGCCTGTCCTTGGTGCTGTGCTGCTTGTTATACATTTGCCAGCAGCTGTGTTGATTTAATAGGCCCCTTGCCCCACTGACCATGGGTTTTTGACTTGCTCTAAACCAGAACTGCAAAATCATCCTCCGTTTTAAAACTAACTTCTCCATAGCAGGCTTTTATTACTCCAGATAATTTCACAAGTTTGGTTTAGAGCACCTAGACACACAGAGGCTTCATACAACAAAGCGGGCAGTAACTTTGAGGGAAGCAGGAGCGCGTGGCTCCAGGTGGGATGCACCACTGCTGGGCAGGGATGTGCAACCACGTCCCTGGGAGAAGATTTTAGCTCTTTTAAAGGGCTTAAAAAATTGCATTATTTCCAGTGTAAAGAAGATGGAGATGAGTTAATGTCCTGGTTTTCCAACAGGAGAGAATATATTTCAATTAAAATACACAAATGGTCCATTGTTGTGTTTTAACAATACAAAAATTAGACTCTTCATCTTAGTAAAAAAAAAATAATTAAAAAAATAGCTTTTTGTTGTCTGTTTTGCCAAACATATTTTCTCTGACAAATTTATTTAGCCTTAAAATCCACCTTCTAGTTAGATCCTGTGGTAGGTTCCACTCAGTGAACGCTGGGCCAAGTCAAGGCACAGAATGTAAGCACAAGGAAGGCTGCAGGGGTCGATACGTAGGGCTCCAGTAACACATTTCTTTTCCCAGGAGTTTCAGTGCTCCCTGTGGCTGCCTTAACCCCTCATCACCCCGCACGGTGGGTCAGCGGCAGGCCTTCTGCGCCCTGCCCAATGCAGCCCTGCTCCATGGTGGTGGGGACGGGCTCATGCGGGGTTCGGTGGGGCTGGATTCAGGCTGCAACAGATCAGGGGGATGGAGCCTGCGGGTCACAGAAACTGGACCCAGCTAAGCTCTTCCCAGAGATCACAGATCTTTGTACCGAGAAGAGCTCTGTGTATTGGATACGGTGCTAAGGCTCTTATGGATTGGTGCAAGAAGTGATGAATCTGTTGAAGATTAATTTGATCACCATTAGGAGGAAGGATGCAGGTCAAGCATTTTAATTCTCTGGAGTTGTGCAAAAGCAGCCATGGAATATTTTCACAGGAAAACTTTCTGAATTTCTCCCAGGCCATGGGATCATCCTGCTCTGTAGGCGTTCAACAAATATTTAGCCCAGAAATGCCAAATGCTGCGTTTCAGCATGAGCTGATTCTCATTAGGAAGAAGTCTGGGTTTGCAAAACGCTCATGTGGAATTCTTTTCTTTTTCAGTGAGGAATTGGCTGCAAGCTTGCTTTCCGCAGGTGCCAAGGGAGAGCAGGAAGGAGGCATGTGCAGCCAAATGCTTCCTTTTATGTGTCTTAGAAAAAGGAAGAATAAATCAGCTTTCCTGGCCTTGGGAGAGAGGCACAAACAGCATGTGAAATTAGTTTAGTTTTTTTCAGTGGATTGACAAATACTCTAAAAAATGAACAGATCTTATCAGTGGTGATACGCTGCCGTTTATATGAAATCCAAGCACTAAAAATACACGAAGGGAATGAGAATACTGACAGCCAGAATAGAGTCTGCCTGATCGTGATTAGATGGGCTGTTATCTCACAGGAAAAGCTGGGGAACTGAATACTCCGCTGCATTCAGGTGCTATTAGTGGTCCTCCATGAGGCAGTTGGATAATCTCGGTGGCCTCTCCGGGGGCTTCAGCCCTTATCAGACACCCCCTTTCCTGCTCGGGTTGGCCAAGCCCCAGCTACTGTAAATGAGCACTTAACTGCAGAGGACTTGCAGTGCATCTGGTTATTTACAAGATGGGCTTCATATTGCAAATAAACCTTTAATATCAGTGGGAATTGAAGATGCTTTCTCTCTCTTGTGGCTGCGTCTTGGATTTCCAATATCTCTTGTAGTGGTGGGGGCTCGTATAGCAACAAGCTCGGCATCTCCCCAACCTGTGGGGCCCTTGGCCATGTTCAGCTTCTTTTTGCCCGAAGCCATTACCTTGGGCCTTCCAGGACCAGAAGTGAGTGTGTGAGTGCCTGTGCGAATGTGTTTGGACAGTCACTTGGTGGTGACTAACGAGGAGAGATGATGGAAATTTGTTTTTCTTCATAGGTGAAAGAGCCGAATGCGGAACAACCAGGTGAGCAGTTCCTTCCACTTCATCCGCTTTTGGGAAGGGCTCGCTGTGGCTGGCGGAGGGTGGCCGTGGGAAGGGTGGTTTGCTTTGCTGCTGATAGAGCTTGGCAGGGTTCAGATTGAACCGTCCTCCAGCTGCCCTGTGCTGGCAGGCTCCCCCAGGCTCCCCACGGCTCCCCACATCACTGCCCTGCTTCTCAGCTGCATTGCCTGGAGTGGGTTAATTAGGGTGATGACAAACAGGCCCTTGTTTTCACTGCAGTGTAATTTCTAGCTGACTGGCTCTGGAGTGCCTGGAAGTGCTGTGTCAGCACGGTGTAGTGCCTTGTAGCGTAGCTGAGGTGGGGTTGTGTTCAGACAGTGCAACACAAGGGTGTCCGCCCGCTCCCTACCATCCCTCTTCGTTTGAGGACTTTGATACGTCCCCAGAAGCCTCTTCCAGCACTGGTGGCTCTGCCTAGGAGCGCAGAGCAGGTCTGTATTGACAGACTTTCAACCCTCTGCAGGAGGAGATAGTGCTAGGGGTGAATGTGACAGGGAAGAGGCTTTGATCTGTGTCCAGTCCATAAAGCATCTCCACAGAGCTCTGTTGGCTTGCTAGTAGTGTGCTGGTTTTCTGACAGTAAGACACGGGCCAGCAAAGCCTCCAAACGTCTCCCCAGAACATGCACAGCCACTCTCTATATTATCTTTTTACAGCCCTGCTTCAGTGTTTAATAAAATTTGCAATACCAGCAAAAACCCCATTCCATGTTAGAAATGCTGGAGCAGATGGTGGGGCCCGGGCTGCCGTAGCAGAGGGTGGCGTGGTGGCAGGGAGCCCCGCTCCCTTGCCTTCTGGCCGGAGGGGGACACTGCTGCCAGCGCCAGGCCCAGTGGCCGCAGGGCTGGGCACCCACTGGGCTGCAGTGCAGGGCAGCCAGGTGCCGTGAGAGGACAGAGGGACCTTCCCTGCCCTGCGCAGGCTGGGGAGTGGGGCTGCACAGTGTGTCATGGCACTGACGTGCTTCAAGGTCGTTGCCTCTCCCCGCGGGTCCCGGCAGCGCTGCCCCGCAGACCCCTGATGCGCCAGCTGCCCCACACGGCCATGGGGGCTGCAGACACAGCCCTGAGGTGAGGTCCCAGCTCTCGGGGTGCCGGGCAGGGCTCTCTGCTGAGCACAACCTAATGACCAGGTGAAAATCACAGGGAGAGTGCGCTGGAGCACTTTGCGTGTCGGGAGCGGGTGCCCATGGAGCGGTGGTGTCGCAGGCCGAAACAATCACAGGAATGAATAACAGCCTCCTACACGAGGGATGATGGCACAGCTCCCCGCTGCTTCTGTTGCTTTTGTTTCAGCAGTTGCTTTTACTTCACAAAGGAAAACAAACAAGAGACAATCTCCTCCTTGTGTGAGGCAGCGCGGGAAGCGTAGGCAGAACAACCTTCCCAGCAGCTGCCCGCACCAGGGCGTCCCTGGGGACAGGAGGTGGCACGGCAGCCAAGGGCAGTGGGGCTCCAGCCTGCAGACTGGGCTGCTCGGCCCAGAGACAGGCGGGCACTTGGGTGGGCAGCAGTCACTTCTGCTCCTCAGGTACCAGTGGAAGCTGTGGGAGCGTAGAGTCAAACTGCTTAATTAAAAGCATCTGGTTAAGGAACCAGCGCATCACAACTGTCACCATCATAGCTCTGTGCAAATTGTACATGCCCATTTGACTCTGCTCTGTGAGAACTTTTGCGTGAAGGCTCCTAGCACTTGTTTTTGTTTGCAGTCATGATCTCTCCTCTGCCGACATCAATGTAGCCTGTGGGTAGAGGACAGATCAGAAATCCCTTAGAGATTTTTAAGCTATTTTTCTCCCTTTTCCAGATCTAGGCACTTGGGTTTTAATGTTCTTCATTAGCAGAAGAAGAAATAAAAATGTGAATAGCGTTAATGAAAGCAGCCCTCCAAAGTCCTGATCACTGCACTAAAATAAGTCAGACGTTTCCATGGCCCCACTTCCAGATGCAGTAGGTGTCTCTGAGCCTTGCTGAAGTCAACAGGGGCTTCAAGGTCTGTTCCCGTGAGGGATGAGGACCCTCAGTCACTAGCTAGTGGGGGTAGGGTCACAGCCCCTCCTGATGCACGTGCCTGCCTTTTCTGTTCTTGGAGAGGTGCTGGGGGGTTTGCTCATGTGTGTTGACAGGGGTCATCTTTTTGTTTGGTGGTTTGAATCTGGGGAATGCCTGCCAGAAAGATGAAAGACCATTGACCTCCCTGTGAATGTCTCCCAAACAGAAGTTGGCTACAGAGAGGTGGAGGTGTTCCCACTTTCCTCTTTCTGTCCATCTATGAGCAGAATGAAGTCCATTTAGGAATAAACAGGAATACCTCTGTGTTTTCCAGGGGTAGCTGTGGTTTCTTTTGGATATATCAAGGAATCAGTTGAGCTCTTCAGCTGCTCTTGGTGCTTTTTCAGGCTGACATAGTGCTGAACCGGTGGAGGTAGGAGGCAGACGTTAAAAATCCTGCTGAGGACCAACACCTTTGTTTTACTTCTGGAATGTGATCCCTGGTACTAGTGCAAACATTGAGCAGCAGTTTTGATATTTGGCATCTCAGAGAGGGAGAATTGTGTCTCCAGATCGTGGGTACCAGGCAGTTGTGACCAGCTGTGTTTAGCAGCTTTATTACTTTCTGGCTTGAATGGAGCGAGTTCTGCATGAAGAGCATTCCTGATCGCCCATTGTTCATTCAAGCTGTGGTTGTTGGTATAGTTACTGCTCTGGCACTGTCTGAGTTCTGGAGACGACTGGTTTTTACAGTAGGAACTCAGTCTCTTCAGAAGGCCCATAGCAACAGCTCATTAGTTGCTGTACATGACTGCAGCTGAGGTTAGAGTCTGTCTGATAGGGAAATACTGGAAGATTATGGGGATGGAAAGTAATGGGTAGGTTGGCTTATTGCGGTTAAATGTTTCTATTATCAAGATTAGTTTGAATTTATTACTTAAATAGAGGCTGCAGCCTTGACCTTGACTTGAAATTGTGTGCAGCGTATCGTGAACAGCTCTGGTTTTGCTCTGGGCTGCCTACAGGTAGCTCTGCTGCCCACTGGGATGGACGCCAGCTGCGCCTGGGCTCAGCTTGGCATCTGGGACCTGCAGAAGTGAGGCCATCGTGGCACCGGCTCCAAAATGAGTTAGCCAACTTCGTGCGAAGGTAGCCCGCCCCAGGCTGCTGGGAAGGGCTTTGCAGTAAGCAGAGGGCACATCCTCCGGCGCTGCGGGCGCTGTGCAGGATGCAGGGTGTGGAGTCGCAGGTCCCCCGGCTCCCGCTGGAGCTGCGTCTGTGGGGGGACACAGCCGGGGGGACGCTGAAGTGTGAGCGGCTGCAGAGTGCCTGGAGCTGCCTGTCGAGTCCTCACAGAGGGATTTTTCTGTTCTATTTATTTTTTATTCTCAGTCATAACCTTTGAGATCTCACCCTGTCATTGCATTTATGTTGGTGTTTTGTTGATTTCTTTTGTTCCATTTTCTCCCAGGCCCCCATGTCTTCCCCCTAAGCCACAGAAAATGAGGAGACCTAGGCCTCTCTCAGTCTATAATCATAAACTCTTTAACGGCAATATGGAAACGTTCATTAAGGTACTCGCTGGCTGACAGTAAGAGTTTATGAACGCTGTGAATGTAATGGTGGCTTTCCTGTCCTAACTGCTGGCTGCTTTCCTTCCTTGGTGGGGTCTCTCTGGTCCGCCCTGCACCCAGTTGACGTGGCCAGTGCACGCTTTGCCTCAGTGACGATTTCTCTCCATCGCTGTCCTCGCCCCTCATGTATTCCTTACATTACCCATCCCATCACCACCCGTGTGCCCCGGGGCAAGGGTAGCAGTGAGGACCCTCGTGGCTGGTGGCCGTCGGCCATGCTGGCTGGCTGTGCAGTGCTGGGCGCTCCTGGCTGAGCATCCCCATCGTCCAGCGCTGCCTCTACCCGTCCTGGGAGGGAAGATCAGACAGCAGGGACAACCCAACCCGGCACCCTCAAAGGATCAACAGATCCCCCTGCCTTACCTTTTCCCACACATTTTTGGTGGTTACCTTCCTCATGGCTGAGGGGGGAGGTAAAATAACTCAAAAGCTCCCAGAAAGTGTCTCCCAGTTGTAAGGACTGGCAGCCTTCAATTGAAATACTGTGCATATGGGTGGCTGCATGGGATCGTAGATGTGCTCTCCTCATCCTTAAACAAAATATATTAATAATAACCAGCTGGGCTGGCTCATCTCAGTGCTGCTGCTGCTGGTGGCTGCTGCCCTCTCGTATGGTTCGGTACTTGCTGGGAGTCTGCAGGCCCTTCTGCAGCCGAAGAGGAGGGTTAACCGGCAGGGAGGATGGGTGAGAGCCGTGTCCCTGCGGAGTCCCGAGCCTCTCCCGAGGGGGACCGTCACCTCTGGGTGCACCAGGAGAGGTGCCACCACAGCTTGCACACTGACTGCCACCCAGGCCGGCACCTGGCCAGTGTCATGGGCTCAGCTTCCAGCAGTGGAGCAAATTGATTCCTAAACGGCTGCTGAGTGGTCTCCTCTAAACCATCGCTGGTGACACACAGCGTGTGGCCTTCGTAAATGTGGGACAGAGTATTTTCTTCATGTAAGCTGGGGTGAGCTCAGATGAACTCAGTTAATACCAGTGCAGTCCCCATGGAAGGGACTGCTGCTCGTCCCAGGAAGTTACCCAGAAGGAGAGATTTGAGAAGAAAAATGAAGAGATGGGGATGTGGGATTTGTCCCCAAGGATACCTCCAGCTATCTGGCTGCTGATCCTCCGAAATCCAGCACTTTGCTCTTGCCTGGCTGTGGAAGGATTTCCAGAGGAAGTCATGCTGTTTCAATTGCTCAGAGTGTTTAATCCTGCACTGAAGAAAGCTTTAGTGAAAATACTGTAGGAAGCAGTAATGACAAACTGTTGGATTTGGTAAACTAATAGGCATTGTCCGGCTCCGATTTATTCTCTTAGGCTCTTTTAGTGCAACCATAAGCCTAAGGGCAGTGTTTATAAACAGTCCACTGTCACAAGTAATATACAGGCCCAGCTGACAAAGCTGGTAATCTCTTTAATACTTGCAGTTATTCCTTACTCAAACTGATTTTTAAAAAAGCCGTGCTCATTAAAGTCCAGCCTGTTCAGCACTGTGGAGGAGGCATTAGCTGCAGTGCTCTGAGCGGAGGGGTGTCCTGCACCTGCAGACCCCTCGGTACGGTGCTGTGCTGCCAGGTCCTCCCCGAGGCCATCGGAAACGTGCAGGGCTGCAGGCGGCTGCCGGTGCCCCTGTGCCGGGATGGCTCTCACCGAGCATCGCCTGCACCCGGGTGGGGGTGGGCATGGCCCTGGGCAACTGCGGGTGCTGCCGGTCCAGGGAGGGGAGAAATCTGAGAGGCTCTTTCTGCCGGCCGCCGAGGCTCAGGTGCAGTGTGCCGGACGGGGTTTGGGAGGGAGGGTGGACAGCCTGAAGGCCTGCGTTGGACCTTGCTAAGCTGCCATTGCATTTGAGCGTTCATGGCCTCCAAAAGAGATGCTTACCTCTAACTGAACTTATCCTTGCTTAATCTTTTCTTTTTTTCCCACTCTGCTGCTTTTTTGTGTTCTCAGAGGAAGGAGGAATGCACGAACGAGAAACCAGGTATTTACTGGAGGCCCGTCTACGAGACAGAGTAGATTAACCAGAGAGCTGCAACTGTGCTCTACTGGAAAAACAACCAAACAAAGCCCCTAAGGAAAATAAATGTCCGATTAGGCAGTCAGGCACGGCTCACGTTCCCCCTTGAGCTCCTTCCACAAGGAGCCCGGAGAGAAGCAGCTTTGGAACAAAACCAAAAACTCATTGCAGGTTCAGATACAGGCAGTTGCTTTCATACACTGTGGTGTTCTGGGGTTTTTGTTTTAGCATCTGCTGACAATGGCTCTTTCTTCAGGTGGAAATATTGTTGTAAGCTCTGTTACTGGAAGCTTATTCCATCAGACAGGTACAGCACAAGTTTTATTTTGGCTCAGCATTACACCTTGGAAATGGAATAGCTGAGATCCTGTTGCATCAGTCCCCTGCCTCAGCCAGATAGTGGGCAGCAGTCTTTCACATGCTTTAGTGAGAGCTTGTTTTGTGCATAATGGACTGCACATAGTATACTCAGCACTTTTTGATGGCTTGATGTGTGTAACGCCTCCTTTTCTTGCCTGTCTTCTTACTAAACTCAAAGGCACTGATTTTCAAATCTCTGTTTTTGCAGTCCTTAATGCATTTCCTGTGCTTTGTTATCAATAAACCAGTAATTTTTTACTTTTTCCTTTCCTTTCATGAAGGATTCAGGACAGGCTATTCCGCTTGTAGTAGAAAGCTGCATTCGCTACATCAATTTGTACGGTAAGTTGATTCCGTAATATCAACAGAAGCTTTCTGCAAAGGAAATTAGGTACTGGTAGTGAGCAGCGAAATACAGTAGAGATGCCTGCAGCCCTTGCTACCTGGGCTCAGGTTGTAATTGCAGTGGGATTGACTGTGGTGTAGCATTGGATGACTGGCAAATATTTAGGTCTTGTTAGCACTTACTCAGGTTAAACTGTTTGTTCAGGCCCCTGGCCGACGGGAGCCCTTTCAGTGCTTTGATGTGGGGGGTCTTGGTTGGAGAATATGGGCAGAAATGAGTCATAGCAGGCTGTCCCCTTCTTGCTCTGAGCCTTTCTGGGTGCATCGACTCCTCATTTCTGCTGTTCTTCACCAGAAGGTACTGCGTAACAGTTATAGAAATCTTTTCTGTGATCTTCTTTTCCAGGCCTTCAGCAGCAGGGCATTTTCAGAGTCCCTGGCTCCCAGGTGGAAGTCAATGACATCAAGAATTCGTTTGAGAGAGGTGGGTGGCCAGGGTGTGCAGGTCCAGCGGGACGTCGTGTCCCAGCAGAGCTGGCTGGGGGGCAGTTGGTGTGTGCTGGGTGCCTTGGCTGTTGTGCAGAGCCCGTGCTAAAGGCCTTTCCGCTGCCAGCGTGTAGCAGTACTAGGTGTCTCAGTACTGTGTCTCCAGCAAGAGCAGAGAGTCACTTAGCGACAGAGTATGAAAAGTAGGGGCAGGTGCAGAGATCTCTTCCACAGTTATTAATTAAGAGCATGAAAGGCTCAGATGAGAGCCATAAAATAGTTTGTTGGGGATCCATTTTACTCCTCCTGCAGCAGTTTGTGAAGGGAGGAGCAGCTTTGCCGCGTGTAGCTGGTGGCAGTGTTGGCTGTGGAGTTGCCAGTGATTCTGTGGAGAAAATGACATCGAAGGTGTAAGCCTGGCGAGGCAGGGCAGAGCAGTCCTGCTGTCCCCCGGTGACAGGGAATCTGTGAAAGGGACAGGCTGGATGCGGGTAATGGCCTCCATGGCATTAATCTTTGAGCAGCATTGGGAGGATCAGGGTGAAGGTGGCCAGGCCAAGGGATAAGGCAGTGGTGGGATTGTCAAAGGCGGGAGGATTTGCACATCCAATTTAAGAGGAATTGGTATCCAAATCCCTTAGGGTTTGAAAGCCTTTTATAGATTTAAGTCAGTACAATGTTACCCAGAACTGTTCAGTCTATTCCAGAGGCATAATTGCATCCTCCAGCCGAGCCTGTCTTCTCAGGCCTTCACCCACCATCGTTTAGATCTGCTCAGCTCACTGAGCTGTTGCCGTAAAGGCAAAAATGCACTGGGCTGGGGACTGTGAAGGAGGACCGATTAATAACATCTTCAGGAAAGGTTTGAAATCTCCACAATGAACTGGGTTTTTGTAGGTAGGGCTATAGCACGTCTCAGCGTGATGCTGTGTAACAGAGTGCCGCCTTGAACTCTCTTCTTGCTGGCAAAATGCATCGCATTACCATTGGACACACAGGAGGGGTTTCTGAGCTGTGGGAAATTCTGGGTTTCCACGGAGTTCGGGGAAAAACACTTGCTGTGTTAGTCTGACTTGACAGTAATGCTGGAAATAAAACCTCTTCTCTGGGCAGGTGAAGATCCCCTTGCTGATGATCAAAATGAACGTGACATTAATTCAGTGGCTGGAGTCTTGAAGCTGTATTTCCGAGGACTGGAAAACCCCCTCTTTCCTAAGGAAAGGTTTCAAGATTTGATATCTACTATAAGTAAGTACATGTGACAGCTCATCTCAGAGAACAGGGTGGGTCAAGAGAAGCAATAAACGGGGGGCAAGTACAGCTGAGTTTTGCAAATAGCAGCCTAGGCTGTAAGAAGGGCTATAGGTTGTTAGGAGATGTTAAGAGTGTGCATCGGCAGCGCTGGAGGCGAGGGAAAGGTAAAACATCTTGCTATGGCTCTTTTAAATTCTTCCTAGCATCACAAGGATCGCCAGAGAGCCATCTTCAAGTTTAGGCTGGTGGGCTGCACACACAGCAAGCCCACGTACATGTTTGCGGGTTGCATGAGGGCCATTAGCCGCTTGAAGAGGGCCGGCTGCTGTCCTGCCCGCATGGAGCTCTGTGGGAATGGCAGTTCCTGAGCCTGCCCGTCACCTGCCATGCAGCCATGGCACTGGGGACACAAAGGGGTTTTGCTGCATTAGCTTAATGTCTTCCACTAAACATGAAGTGGAGGTCAGTAGCTCCTGGCTACTCAGAAGGCTTCTCCCACCCTTGACTCTGCAGGCTTGGTTTCAACCTCACTTGCTCAGCTGTTCTCCAGGTGTTTGCTGTGAGCATTTCCTATCACGAAGGAAACCAGAAAGTGCTCTGGGACATGAGCAGAGGTAGAAACTGACGGGGTTTAGTCACAAAGGGTCTGGGATTGAGGTGAGGGAGAGCCTAGTTGCTTCTTGTTCTGTCCTGAACTCTCCTCCTGGCTCCACTTGTTCCTCTGCAACTGAAGAACCAGCTATCCCAGCTAGCGTTTATTTATCTCAGTACCTTGTAGTGATGACATTTATTTATTGGCAAGTCATGGAAGTTATTCCCCTGGGGGAAAGGAAGAAGACAGAATGAATTCGATGTTTCAGAGATGATGGAGGGGCGCATTGTGCACTTTGGCTACAGGATGACTTCATTGTACAGGAGCAGTGTCGGGGTGGTTTGGGGGTTGGAGTGTCTGGGTCGGTGGGTAGCTTGAGGGAACTGGCTGGTGAACACGAGCTGAGCTCCTTCGTTTGGCTTTCACCACTCATGGCTCCTTCCCCCCTCCTCAATGTTAGCGTGCATAACTGCTGGAGATTTAGTGATGTCAAGAAAGACAGATGATATCTAGAGGGGAATGACGCAGGGATAGGCTTGTTCCAGGAGGAGAAGAATGTGCTCCTGTGTTTCAAAAACAGTGTTTTATACAGTAGCTTCAGGAGATTCACCATTGCCTTTCAGTCTTGATGTGTAGAAGAGTGCAGCACACCTGTTAATGCAGCACACAAAGAAGCTGGTTTTGCACCAGTTTCATGCCTGGACAGGAGCTTTAGCCAACCTTGCAGCGCTTGCACCGCTGCCCTCCCCGAGGGGCAGGGCGGGGACCCTGGGAGGGGACAGTCCCCAGAGAAGGGGACGGGCCCCCTTCAGGGCCAGGAAATGTGACTGTGTGCTTGCAGATAGGCTTGGCAACCATCCCTAATTAATGCCAATTTGCACAATTTATTAAGCTTTTGGGAGCTTTTTGTTGCAAACATCATCTGTTAATTTTCTGGATAGTAGTCTCTTCTCTCTTTATTTTTTCTCTTTTTATCAAGAATCTTTCTTTTCCTCATCTTTCCTTTCTTTTCCTGCTGCTGTTGCTACCTTTTGATTAGGGAAAGATAGATTGATTCTATGATAGATTTTAAATGAATTAAAGTGCCTTGTTCCCATCAAAATTCTGACCTTAAATGCACATAAGTGTAGGCTGTGTAATAGATGTCCCAAGCTGAGCAGATTGGAGAAACCCCTCTCCTTTGAGAACCGGGGCTCAGTAAAATGCCACCCTTGCTGCAGGATGTTCCATCTCATTTTGTGATTACAGCGGAAAGGTTAAACGCAGCCGAGTGGTTTGGGCTCTCCTCGGCAGTGCCTCACAAAGCCACCGTGATTGCCCGTGCCCCGGGTAAGGTTTTCCAAGTGAGGGTTTTGGGGCAGGTGCTGCTGCGCGTGTCGCAGGGCCCCGGAGCCCTGGGAAGCTGCGGAGCTGCATCGTTCCCCGGTGTGCTGGGAAGCCAGGCTGGGGAAAGGATGGTTTTTCCTTTTGCCTTAAGGGCACTGAGAATTTACATGGAAGTGTTTCCCAAATCCACGTGAGAAATGGATGGATAGAAAAGGCACTTTGTTTGCAAAGCTTCATTCAGGGGGGTGCCTGTATTGTCAAGTGATTGATGATTACGCCATTAATTCCTCTGAATTACAGCCGCTTGAAACATTTCTGTGAAGTGAAAAAAGGCAAGTGCTTCAAGACAATTTGTTCCTCTGGGTTTCAGAACAGACATCTACTGTTGCAGGTTTTGATCCAGTTCTTATTTATTTGATTTTTTTAAAAAAACATCCTCTTAAATAAAACCAAAGTGAAGAAGTAGAGAACCTAGTAAGCAATAACAGGAGGTAAACACATTCCTCAAAAATTTCCAAAATTAAATATTATAAAGATTTCCATCTTTGGACTGAAGCCAAATTTTACTTAGAATTTTTGAACAAATTGCAGACCGGATACATGTGGTCAGTGAATTTTATTACAATGAGCAAATGTCGAAGTTTGATCCAGCATAATAAAGTAAGCATCTCTGCACTCATGTGGCTTATTCTGTGCTTCTGAGGCTGAGTGCTCGCAGGAAAGCTTTGGTAATCTTTGCGTTCTGTAAAATAAAAGCCGCAGGATTAACTACCTCCATAATACACTGAGCAGATACTAGCTTTGAAAAAAGAGTAGCTGTGGGGGCTGGACTGTGCTGCGGTGCTGCAGGATGGCGCTGAGCTCCCCGGCGAGTCAGTGTGGGGGGCTCCGGCAGCTCTGCAGGCGAAGGTGGGGGTTGCATCAGCGTCGCCCCGGGGCAGGGCTGTGGGGGGCTGTGCGGGGGTCCCCAGGTGGGCTGGCACTGAAAGCAGACAGCTCTAAGCCACCCTCCTTCCTGCAGAAGGAATGCACTTTCTGATAGCGGCTATGGGGTTTGTGTGCTGCAATGGAGAGAAGAGAATCTTAAAGTGCTGACGCAGAACTGGTTCAGATTAAAGTCCCATTCAGACCAGTGGGAGACTGGAGCAGAAGGGCTAAGAAGGCCCCGATGGTTAACCCATAAGAGTAATGTGAATAAAAACCTCACTTTAAAATCTGGACTAGAAAACCAAGCGGTACTCCATTTCCTAGTACTGTATTGACTAAAGCTTTTGAGAAGTAGAGTAGTTGTTGAGGAACGAACTCAATAATGCATAAACAATTATCTTAAAACTAAAATGTCTTTATTTGGTGTTTATACTGAATCTGAACGTACATATGAATTCACCAGTGGAAGAGCACTGTGCCCGATTTTCTGCTTGCACCTTAGTGCCAAACCAGAGGATCAAATCTGGAAACAAGCTGTTGTTTTCCGTGCGTGGTGGGCTACTAGATCTGGAACAAGTCCCTCTGGTGCTGTGTTGTCTGGTCCTGAGAAGGTTTAAAGACGTGCTTTCTATCCCTGTGTTCCAGAAATCGAGAACCCCACTGAGAGAGTGCATCAGATCCAGCAAATCATCGTCACTCTGCCTCGGGCTGTCATTGTGGTCATGAGATATCTTTTTGCTTTCCTTAATCAGTAAGTCTTTTTTTTCCTCTTTCACTGAGTTTCTCTTTGCCCTCCTTTTTTTTAGGGCTTCCCTGACTTTGTTGCATGAGTCCTCTTTGGTACTGCCATGGAGAGTTTTATTTTGCGCCCTCCTCAGCCTTGCCTCGCCGTGGCTGCGTGTTCAGGGAAGACGTACAGCTCAGTGACGGTTGCTTTTTTTGGGCGGTGGGGGTTTGCTGGTGGGAGGCTTTTCTGAGCGAATGGGGAAAGTTGGCACCACACCTCCCTAACGCGTGTGCTTGCAGCTTGTCGCAGTACAGCGATGAGAACATGATGGATCCCTACAACCTGGCCATCTGCTTCGGGCCCACTCTGATGCACATTCCAGATGGGCAGGACCCCGTGTCCTGCCAAGCCCATGTCAATGAGGTCATCAAAACCATCATCATTAACCACGAGGGCATCTTCCCCAGCCACAGAGAGCTGGAAGGACCTGTCTACGAGAAGTGCATGACGGGAGGGGAGGAGTACTGGTAAGGAGCGGGGCAGGACTCTGTTGGTTGCAGAACTTAAAGCCAGGTCCCCTTGGTAGGGTTGTCTTCTGGCACTCTACATTGAGAGTGAACCTGGGAGAAAAGGCAGAGCTTTGGCTTGATTCCTGTAGACAGAGAGTTGACCTCAGTCCATGGGAGTGTAGGAGGAGGGATCTCGGGAGCAGATCCCCAAGCGGATGGGGAGTGAGGAGAGCTCTGGGGAAGGTCAGACTTCATGTCCAGGGCAGCCAAGCACAGCGCTGGGGTGAATTTGCCCCTCTGCAGAAGGGGCATACCTTTTTGCCTTTATTCCTGTCAAACGTTAAGAATTAGGTGTGCAAGTGATATATATTTGATATGCTTGCGCTGTTTTACACTGGTTAAGAATCTTACTTCCTATCAGGCTGCCTGCATGGTTCTTAGTTTTAAATACCTCCATGAAACTGAGAGAATTTTGCACATCTAACCAATTAGTCTCCACGTTAGTTTTGCTTTTCATTTCAGCCTTGCTGGTGAAAACAGAGCCAGTTTCACTGAGGTTTTCTTTCCATGTTTCTCATGCTGACTCAGCACTATAAACCTCAGTAAAATCTTCAGGAGAAAATTGTTTCCAATATAAATATTGATGTTTATAAACAAATCTTTTAGCTGCAGATTCACATAACTATGTTCAGAGCAAACCAGAAATTTGGGTCAATTCTAACCAAATTCCTCCTAGGCTGGAATTTTTGAATAAAGTCCCGTCATTCCATCATAATTTGCTATTTTGATGAAATTCCATAGCCCAAAGTTAACCTGAACCTTCCAGTTCCTTTTGTTTTGTCAGCATTAGAAGACAGATGAGTTTGCATTAGCAGGGACGGGCTCAGCCATGCGTGACTGCATCGCATCGCGTCTTCTGCTGCACAATTCACCCTATTGGTATACCCAGGGTAGGAAAACTCCATAAAGAAATTGCCACATTAGAAGTGTCAGTGATGTTACACATTAGTCTGGAGGATGCTGGAATTCTAAACCAACATTCAGATCTGAGTTTTAAGAAACCAGTGTTTATAACGGCCTTGAATTGATTTTCGTGCAAGTTTAATACATTTCTGAGACCTAATCTTCCCTGATGCTGATCACCTGCCACCATCCTTACTGATGCAAGCAGAGGATAAAATGCTAAAACTCATTGTGAATGAGCATGTGGAACATTTTAACTTGATATCACTTTATTATATTTGTTTTGCCAAATATGAATAAGATGCACGAGCAACAGAACATAATATTCTGGGCCTGAAGATCGTGGCGCGAGTGACTGCTGTTCTCAAAGCAAGTTCAGAGATCTGACGTGATTTAAAATGACCATCTCGGTCCTACAAAAACTAAAACCATAATTCTTTCAAGTGTCACTGGGGCCAGAATTTCCTTCAACAACTTATTTTGCTAAGTGCCTTGGGAACAGAAATCTCATTCTTTCTTTGAAGGCATGGTGTATTTTATTTCAGTGACAGCCCGCACAGCGAGCCAGGCACCATCGATGAAGTTGACCATGACAACGGCACGGAGCCACACACCAGTGACGAAGGTGAGCAGCAGAAAATGGGGTCTGTGTTAGAAGAGCTGTGGATGCCAGAAAGCAGTGTGCACTTCACCCCTCATCAGATCAGAGGCTGGATTAGTCTCTGGCACTTTAGTCGGGGTCGGGGTTGACGTTTTTGTGTGCTTAGTAATGAGCATGCATATTAACAAATGTTACGTATAGATTTTCCCCATAGAGTGTGCATGGACCTTCGCAGTGGTCTGACTCCCTGGCGGGATACAGGGATTGGTTTTTCGGAGCTGTTCTATGAGATTCCATTAATCCCACATATGACTTTTTTTTTTCCTTGTCATCTGTGCTTACATGCAGCCATGCGATGGTGAGGACATGCTGTGTGAAATGGCTCACAAAACCAGTAGGGGAGACAGGGGGTGACATGGGGGAGACCAGCTCTGTTCACTCAAGGCCCTCGGGTGCATCGCGGGGAGAACAGTAAAGGTTGGGGGCCCTCTGAAGTGCAGGCATTGTTCATCTGGTTTCATTATGCTGTGGATCGTCCCCTGTTGAGCAGAAATTAAATGCCCTGTATTCGAGTGAGCTGCAGCCTGGTTTCCCGCAGCTGGTTCTGTTTGCTTTGGTGAGGAAGTACCTGCCTGCGCATTCCTGCTCCCACCGCCTGCCAGTGGAGCCGCCCGGCTGCAGCGGGCGAAGCAGGATGTGTTGTGAGCCTGGAGTGTGCGGAGGGGTGCAGCCGGGTGTGAGTCCCTTGCAACTGGGTGCGTCATCAGTGTTTTCTAATGCTCTGGAGGAGGCTTGGGTCCAGCGCTCTGCAAGCTCCCATCTGCCTGCACTTCTGTGTAAACCAGCTCGGAGTTTCACATACAGGCTCTTAGTAAAAGCTTCAAAGCTCAGGGTGATCACAAAGAGCATGGAAATGAGGGTGCTGACAGAGCTGGGCAAGGAGCGTGTTCGCTCCAGGACGCCGTACCAATGCAGGAGGAAGCGCTGGGCTTCCCGCACCCCTGAAGCACCGGCAGCATGGCCATGGGATGAGCCCAGGAGATCCCGCTGGCACTGTGGAGGGGCCGCGAACCTGCAGCCCCACACCACCATTTAGTGGCAGGACTTTGCTGCGTTGGAAGGGCACTGGGCAGCCGAATGCCTCTTCTGCTTTCCTGGTGGCCGCTATTCCCTTGGATGTGTCCTGCCCCGACAAACGCTGACGCCTTCCGTGGCAGGAGGGCTAGCCCGGGTGGCTGGCACCACGGGGAGGAGGGGAAGGGCGCAGCTGGGCCAGACAGCTCGGGACCTGCTTTCAGCTACAAACAGGAGCCGACAGGACGAGAAGATGAAGGAGAGTAAGCTGACATTTAGCCAATTTTATGCTTTGATGGTCACATTAATAGCTGTGATTGGAGTTTCCGGGTGATTAACTGTGGTGCAAGTGTGGAGAAGAGGAGCAGCTTTATTTTGTGAATTTACATATTCATTCTTCCCACCTCCCTCGCTCCGCACACCCTCCCTGCTGCGAAACTCAATGTTTCATAAGGGCTGTGAGACCCCTTCTGGTTGCCTGCCCTGCTACGTTTCCTCCAGAGCATTCCCCGTTGACCTGCTGCAGTGCTCCCCAACAACACCCTGCCGCTCCTATTGCTGTGGGTGTGTATTTTAAGCTGGGGAGAATTGTTGTGTTAAAGTGACCCGTCCTGTCCCACGTGAGGTGGGGAATGAATGGGGCAGGGATCTGAGGCAGCATCTCCCATGTCCTCCTCCAGTATCTCCTCCTCTGTGTGGGTTTTGTGGCTGAACAGAGCGACAGGTCGCATCCTGATTGCTGCTGATGCTAAGCCTGCGGTTAGTGAGGAGGCAGATGGAGCAGAGCAAGTTTCCATGTTTTAATGAGAATGTGACAGATCTGGAGGAACTGGGCAGATTTGCCCTGTTTAGCTTTGTTATCGCCCATCTGCCAGTCTCCAGGTGGGGTTTAAAAGATCGGGTGTCTCAATCAAGGTACATTAACTGCTTGCTTCCTGGCTGTGGTAGTGGCTAGAGGTAGCTGGGTGGTGCAGCCTGCTTTTTCAGCCCTGTCTGGGAACAAGTGAGGTGGAGTGCAGGTTGCTCCTGCCAGTGCAGAGAGAAACGCTGTCGCTGCTTTGCCATCTCTGCTGCGGGTTCTCTGGGACTCAGTGCTCCCAGCTGGAAACAGATTTGCAGAAGAGCTGGGCTCCTCCACAGGCTCCCCAGTGCCAACTGGGCTCCTCTCTGGGTGCACATCCTGCTCTGATGCCCTTGGCCAGGGGCTCAGAGGTTCCTGGTGTGCTCACGACTGCCCAAAGTGAAGTCCTGCCTCAGCCCTCTTGAATTTCAGGCCCTGAGCTCCCAATTTGTGAATCCCTGGTATTTGGTAGAGCTTAAACTAGAGAAAGTGGAGAAGTGGTGAGATAGAGTGCTGGAAAGTCTGCAGATGTGGGAGTGTGACGCAGAGCAGCTGCCTGGACAGAGCCGGTGTCATCGTTTCTATGGGGATCCCCAAAGGGGGAATTTGTTCCTCATCAATAATTCAGACCAAACTGTCTCCAGGATAAGGAAAGGAAGAGAAGGTAAACGGGGCTTTGATCACAGTGTCTGACACAGCTTGACAAGATCCCAGTTTGGAGGATAATGGGGTTCTCTAACTGAAGAAATTACTTTATAGGTAGAAAATGGGAGTGTGGGTGGCGATGAGATATGCACACAGGGAGATTTCAACTACTCCCCATCTGGTTTGTAGCTTTTTGTAATTGCTGGTAGTTGTGAGTCTGTGAGAAAGTCCAGGAAGGCTGGAAGAACAAAAAGAATTGATCAGTCTAAAAATAGGATGGTTTGTACTCAGTGTAAGATACTCTCGGGAAGCTAGGACAGCATTAGTGCTGTTCTGATGAGATGCCTCTTTCTAGGATTTATTGTGCCCTTGTGATTGTTGAACTGAGCTTTTCTCTGTGCTTCTCTCCTTTGCAGAAGTGGAGCAGATTGAAGCCATAGCAAAGTTTGACTACATTGGACGGTCTCCACGAGAGCTCTCCTTTAAGAAAGGGGCCTCGCTGCTCCTGTACCATCGAGCATCAGAAGACTGGTGGGAAGGGAGACATAACGGTGTGGATGGCCTCATACCCCACCAGTACATTGTGGTGCAAGACATGTGAGTAAAGTGGCGCGTGTTGATCTAGGTTTTTAAAATCACATACTGACATGAGGTCCATTATTTAGACACCTAAAATAGGTGGCTAGATTTTCCCTGATTTAGTGACTTTGGTGAGAAGTCTGGATCTGTTCACATATTCGTCTCCGTTTATTGCCTCAGAATGTTTCTTGTTCAAGCTGGTAAAGCCAAGTACTAAATAGTGTACCTCAGTGTGCCTGAGCCCTGTCTGTCATTGACCGCTTGAAGCGGCATGACCCAGGCTTAATGTTGGCCTTGCCCGCTGTGTATGTTGACCTGGCATTGTTCAGTGCCACCTGGCCTGCAGGCAGATCCCAAGGTCCTTCACAAATGCCACTTCTGTTACAAGCACTGTTACTGTACCTGGATTCATTGAAATGGCAGCTACAGCGCAGGGTGATATGGAAACCTGACATTCGCTTTTTCCAAGCTCTGGGTACTGTCTGAAGTGGTGGCCTTGGTCCAAGCCCCTGTTGACAAAGTCTGGAGCTGCTGGAGTGGTGATGTTCAGGTCCACGCTGTGGCTGGGCCCTAGCCACTCTCCTGGGGCAGAGCCCTGGTACTGATGGGGTCTCCTTTCCCTAGGGATGATGCGTTCTCCGACAGCCTGAGCCAGAAGGCAGACAGTGAGGCAAGCAGTGGACCGCTGCTGGACGATAAGGCCTCCTCCAAGAACGACATCCAGTCCCCGACGGATCATATTGTGGACTATGGCTTTGGGGGAGTAATGGGCCGGTAGGGAAACTCTCATTTTTCTATGAACATAGAGGTGGTCGCTGTCACGTGTGGGGAGAGTCAGTGTGTGGTGTAGGGCAAAACAGAAGGGAAGGCTCCAGCAGGCACTGCAGAACAATGCGAGCATGGAGGGGTATTTCATGTGCGTAGCTAATGCAGATATGAAGTAAAGAAGGTACAATGCTGTCCCTTTCTTGGCACTGGCTAAAATGTCTGTCTTCCTCTTGCCTTAGTCTTCTGGAGCTGAGAGGGCTGGAGTTTGGTTTGATCTGAACTCTCAGAGCTGAGCAATTGTCTTACAGCATGCAACCAGACGCTTTTGATCTGACGGACGGTGACGTAGTCTTGTGATGGATTCTTTGCAGAGTGAGATTGAGGTCTGACGGTGCAGCTATCCCTCGCCGTCGAAGCGGGGGGGACACCCACAGCCCGCCCCGAGGGATGGGTCCTGGCATAGACACTCCTCCTCGAGCAGCGGCCTGCCCTAGCAGCCCCCACAAAATACCTCTTAACAGGGGCAGGATTGAGAGTCCCGAAAAGCGCAGAATGGCGACATTCGGCAGTGCAGGCAGCATCAATTTCCCAGACAGGAAGGCCTTGTCTGATGGCCACCCGCTGAGATCGACCTGTGGATCGACTAGACACAGTAGTCTCGGAGATCAGAAATCTCTAGAAGCAGAAGCGCTTGCTGAGGTAAGAGGGTTGTGAAGTGGCTCTCGGTCCCCAGGGATCGAGAGGATAAGAGAAAAGTCACTGGGGTAGCGCCGCAGAGCCCCTTCCATCTCAACACACTTCAGAATTACAGCGCTGTTGTAGCTGCGATGGTTTAAAGGTAAAAATGAGCAGCCAACAGCTTGCCTGCTTTTCCAACTGTATCAGTTGGTCTAATAAAAGAGACTGCCTCCTTCCACAAACCTTGTTTCTTCAAAACAATAGACAGAAACGTTTGATCCACCACTGAAATGCGCTGGCAGCTCTTGACTCCCACAGGGAGGGAAGCGCATGATCTTCATCTGATGCTCCATAAGGAGCTTAAGAGGAGAAAACTGGATTTGCCAAATCAGAATTTGACTGATGCTCAGTGTTTGGAGAAAAGTGCTTCATGTTTCCTACTGGCTGTTTGGAGTTAGGACCTCAATATGTTAGCCTGATCCCACTATGATGCCTCCAGCCATGCAATATCATCAGCATCACACTAGGCCATCGGTTCCACGGTGCTCATTAAATTCACATTACCTCCAGCATAGCCTGCAGGTCTCCTCTCCCTGCCGCTGGCAGGAGGCCCCCAGCCAGGTACCAGTCAGGTTACACCAAACCTGTTAACACCTGGGAGAACGGTGCCTCCATGGAGTGGGCTGCACAGTTCTCCAGCCTCTCGGGGACCACCTGGTTCAGGCACGGTCCCTGCAGATCTGTGAATGGCCGCAGTTGGGCTGTTGCAGGGCCTGGGGGTGGAAGCACTGTGGACAGGCTGTTCCGCATCCCCTATGTCAGCAGTTCCCTGGCGGTTTGTGGTTTCTCCCCCCTGCAGCGGGAGCAGAGCTGCGAGGCAGTGGGTGATGCCCAGGTGGAGGGTGCAGCTGCTGGGGATGCCGCTGCCCACGGCCTGGCAGCTGCCAGCCACCCGTGTGCCACAGGGTTTGGCAGGCTGTTACGTGTCCAGTCAGCTGCTTTCAGTGGGGTAATTAATGATTGCAGAAAGCAAGAACTCTTACTGTCCTGTTTGCTTTTCCACCAGCCATGCTCCTTGTTCTCTTGCTCTGCAGCACGCTACCTAGCTTCTCTGTCCACCCAGCTTGCATTTGGTGTCATCAATTTACAAAGTTATGGTCATAGCACAGCGTGTGCCCTGAGCGATGGCTCCAGCTGGGCACCACGTCGGCCTCGGGTCGGGGTGACAGCGTGCACGAAGCCCCCGGGCTGGGCTGGTGGCCATAGGTGGCACCCTGGGGTCATGTTCCCCAGGTGCAGTGCAGGGCTGGGGAGTCTGGGACCCTCTGGTGGGACAGGTGAATGGTGAGGATGGAGAATGATATGCACAATTTTCTTGGCTTTTGGGGTTTTGGGTTGTTTTTTTAAACCTTGGAAAAGATTCTCACTCAGCTGATGTAAATAAATACTCGCCTTGAAGTCTTGTAGGACTGCTCGATGTGGTAGTCCTAAGGCTTAGCTCTGGGAGAATATTTTCACTCATTATCTGAACCACTTAATAGAATTAATTGGAGCTAACTTGATAATTATTTCCCTTCTGCTGATCCTGTGAATGTTATCTGAGGCTCACCAAGTGTTTTGTATGTATTATAAAATTAAGGACTTGTCTACACAAGGACAGCAAGGAGAGTTAACTAGAGCTACTTTTTAAACGATTGACTAAGTTGCCTTAAATAGCTTTTTAGATGGTCTCTTCCTGAGCTAGCGGCCTTAATTCAGTTAAGGCGGATTTAAGTGAAGCCAAACTAGGGCCTCTCTGTTTCTGAATGAGATGATCAGCGCTGCAGTTGTAGGCAATTTAGCTAATTTCCTTTAAACTGTCACTTTCAGTCAACCGGGGTTCACCCTCTGGAGGACCTCCTTGGATGGACCCATGGAGGCCGTGCCCAGGAGACCTGACCTGAGGCGGGGGGTTGGTGAGGGCTGGGGCCGGTCTCACCTGGGCTGCCTCCCCGCGTTCAGGGAGAGGCCTTGTTGCTTCCTCTCTTCTATTTATGGTGAGCTGACATCGTGCTGCTCCCTCCGAACACATCCCTCTGCATTTTTGTCGCCACACTTGCCATTGCCCTGTAGGCACAGGGAAGCAGAGGTTCCGTTCATCTGATGGAGACTGCAGGGCAGCTGCTTTTGGAAAAACCAGCCGCAGTGCTGGTGGAGGGTGTGGAGATGCCTTGTCCCATTGGAGCCGTGGACAGGCTGGTGGTCACCCCATCACTCGTGGTGCTCAGGGTTTGCTCCCTTTGGAGCTGACGACCAAACTCCTGTTAACTTGGGAGATGTGGAGCGACTTTGCGCGGCCGGAGTTTGGGCTTTACATCTTCTCCTAAAGCTCCCTCTTTGCCTGGAGGCTCTGTCTTAGGTCAGAGACACCCCCTCCTCCCCCCAGACACACATGCCAGGGTGGGGGGGCCTCTCCACGGAGTGGGGTGCAGGAGAGTGGGGCGATGCCGTGGCATGGTGCTGACATCCCTTTTTGTTGGTGTTCGCAGGACATCGAGAAGACCATGAGCACAGCGCTGAATGAGCTGCGGGAGCTGGAGAGGCAGAACACGGCCAAGCAGGCCCCAGACGTGGTCCTGGACACGCTGGAGCCCATGAAGAACCCCCCAATGGGTGCTGCCAACTCAGAGCCTGCCAGCCCCCTCCACACCATCCTGATCCGGGACCCCGACGCTGCCATGCGGCGCAGCAGCAGCTCCACCACTGAGATGATGACCACCTTCAAGCCGGCCCTGTCGGCCCGGCTGGCCGGGGCTCAGCTGCGGCCCCCGCCCATGCGGCCGGTGCGGCCGGTGGTGCAGCACCGCTCCAGCAGCAGCAGCAGCTCGGGGGTGGGCAGCCCTGCCGTCACCCCCACCGAGAAGCTCTTCCCCAGCAGCTCGGCAGATAAATCGGGCACCATGTAGGCTGGGGCGCCTGGGCGGCGGGAGCGGGGCCAGCAGCTCGGCACAGCCTCGCTCGGCCAAGCAGGAAGCAAAAACCCTGCTCAAGAGGAAGCTCTCCAAATGGGGAACACGTGCGTAGCCGAGGTCTGATGGTTGCTTGTACATACATGTGTGTGTGTGTGTATGTACATATGTGTGCACACACACCCCCATCCATGCAGAAACACTCCCCAAGCTTGCAGTCCTGTGGCAGGAGGAGATGGCGGGTCTACGTGTTGGCACTGGAGAATACACACTATATGTAGAAGTATATATTAAAAAACAAAAAAGTGTACAGAATTCGGTGACTTTTTTAAAAAAGTAGATTTACCTCAGAAACTGGCTCTGAAATGTCCTCTCTAGAGACGTTGTGTCGATTTGGGTTTTTTTCCAGGCTATTTGTGTGCGTGTGTGTGCGTGGAGGTACATAGCAGCTGTGCGTTGAGCAATACAAGGCCAATCCTGGAGTTTATTTTCTGCACCTCTTGGCATTTGAAAAAGAAAAAAAAAAAAAGGGAGCGGGAGGAAGACACAGTGGGTTTGGTTCACTGCTGGCCAACAGAGAAGAGCTGGAAGTTTATAACTGCCAGCGTGTGCCAGGCCGGCTGGACTGTGTGCAAGCTGGACCCCAAGACGCCCCGGCCAGCGTCTCCCGGCGGGAGCGGGGACAGAGGAGGAGGCAGCTCCATTGGCTCCTGGGGAGGATGCAGCTGCTGCAGCGGAGCACAGCCCTGCCTGCACCACGGGGTCTGCAGAACTCGCATTTTCTTGAAGATTTCAGAGTGAACAAGGACTAGCAACAAACCTGTGGTAAAGCATAAATAGAGTATCTTACACAGTTTCGAGATGCTTCATTTCCCTTTCCCCACACACTTTTTTCTTTTTTTTCTATTTTAAAAAAACCCTAATGGTATCTCGACCGCTGGGACTAAAGAGGCGAGGAGGCTTTGGT
The DNA here is from genome assembly GCA_013396915.1 of Stercorarius parasiticus. NCBI lineage: Eukaryota > Metazoa > Chordata > Aves > Charadriiformes > Stercorariidae > Stercorarius > Stercorarius parasiticus. Next base: position 496,683 of record VWZL01000445.1, on the reverse strand, counting down.
ACAACAACGTTCCTTTATTTGAAGTTGCACAGCAGTACATGAGGGTCTTGATTCAGATTGTGTCTTCTTGCATGAAAAGCATGAGCCATATTTGACCATATCAGATGCGGAACCGATCTGATGGGGTGATATTTTGCACTTTCTGTACTGTACTATATAATACAACAGTTTGAGTTTATGCAAAAGAATCTACATTTTGTTTTTCCTCTGAACATGTAACCCAGAGAAAAAAATATGCAGAAAGAGCTGGGGATTGCACGGTACTTTGTCTGATAATCAAGTCTCTTCTGTAAGTGCTGAATTCAAGACACTCTGTGCTTCTCCTGCAGTTTTTTTTCCCCTTGTACAGATTTCCATGCAATGACCCTGGTCACTTCCACATGATCACGTCTAACCCCAGCGTGAAACGGGCCATCGTCAGTCTCTCTGCTGCACAGCAGAGCTGCACTAATGGCTCCTAAATGGTCGTCCTTTCTTCCCTCCATCTCCGATTTCTGCTGTTGTCTGTCCCTGGGCAAAGCGGTTCCCGAGCCCTCCTGCCCCATCCAGCGTCACCTGCCCCTGCCCAGGGCTTTTTTTTGTCCCCCGTTCATCTCCTCTCCCTTCCAGCTTGGCTGCAGACCCCAGTGCGTGTGGCCGGAGGAGCAGCCCCACGTCAGGAGGCGGCGGAGGCTCTGCCGGGTGGCTGAGCCCACCAGTGCTGCTGCTGCTGGCATCTGGGCTGGGGCCCTCACCCAGGACGTGCCCACGCGTTCGGCTGGCGCCGGGCAGCACGTACCTCCACGGGCCGGGCACGGACCCGGTGTCACGCACCGGCGGGACCGGCCACTGTTTGTCCCTGTGCCCAGAGCATGTGTCCCCTCCGCGCCCCGCTCCCGCCTCGGCCAGGCTGTGTATATATCGCTGTTCTTGCTTAAATGCTGGAAAGTAACTGTTAACATGTAAACTGTACAAAAAAATAGGCTAAGAGTAGACGAAAGCCAATGCCACTCACCAAATCTTTGCACTTAGTAGGTAGCTCAATGTAAAAATAAAACCCAGTAATAATAATAATAAAAAGAAATAAAAAACCCCGAGCCGCAAAGCTAACCTTTCCGTGTACAGTGGGGGAGAAGTACTGTATGTAGTGATTCTGTCATTGTTCCTCCGTATAATGCTGTAAGGGGAAATGGGATTTATGTACTTGTCTATTAACATTGTTGACATTTGTAATTACCACAATTAGTTCATATTGCTGTTTATTTTTCTTCATGATTTTCCCCCCCCTTTCCTGCCTTAGGCTACCCCTGAGGTCGATGCCTCTGTCGTTGCGGGCAGCAGATGTTCAAACAGTCTGTCAGTCTGGGCAGTAATGAACCAGCAAATGTGCTTTTAGGGGGAGGGAAGAAGCCCATTTGGCACGAGAGCTGTGTAGTCGTTGCCAGTAATTAGTATTTTTTTTTTTCCATTTAGTTCCTGGAGAACATTCACTTTGCCAGTCTTCTGGGTTTTTTATATACTTTCAAAGATGACTTGATAGCAAAACCATGTTTATTAGTGTTTTTTTCCTCCCCTCTTACTTTTGAAGATACGGTACAAGTTCCAGTGTCTTTCTGTTAAATTATTGCCTTTCGTTTTCCTTTGTTCTGTTTTGTTGTGGGTTTTTAATACAATTGTTTTCTTATCTTTAAGTGCCTTTTTGAGCACCAGAACAAATGCTTGGAGTTAATGTCCTAGGAGCTGTACGCATCATGATTTCCTTTGTACAGTTGCGTTGTGCTGGGGGTGATTGCTTTTAAAGTCCTTTTTAATTTTTTTTTTAAAGAAAAAAGAAAACCAACACGTTTTGTTGAAGAATAAACTACCCCTTTTTAATACGGTATTCAAGTTGTAGTTTTAACTACTGTAAATTTAAGGGAAGAAATGTATTTTTCTGTAAGCTGACTTGGCACAAAATGGAAGCACGTACGTTGTAGGAGTACCATAACTGGAACCTGCTCATGTTTTATGAGTAACTTTACCCCGATCCTTGATACCTCTCTAAAGGTGCAAAGACTGTAGCTGCAGAGCTCTCCGGTCACGGTGAGACCCGGCGCTGGGGCGTGGGGGGACGGCACAGCCCCGGGGGCCGTGGCAGCGGTGAGGCCGGCGTCTTCCCGGAGCAGTTGTTTCTCTGCTGTGCAGAGCGAGGGCTGACCTCGGGCTTGGCTCCTGCAGACCCCCCTGTCCCCTCGGTAGTGCCGCGGCCGCCTCAGCAGGGACAGCTTGGCACTCGCCCACCCTCCCCGGGGCTCGGCATTGCCACAGCGATGGCACCTGCGGCCATCCTCCTCTGTACAGGCCCTGCAGCGATGCGCCCCAGTGTGCCGGTCCCCGGGGTGGTGAGGACAGTGCACTTTCTTCCTTAGGCTGAAGTCCCCCTGGTAGGTGATTTTTGTAAACCCCGGACTGTGTTATTTAACTAGCAGTGTTGTGGTTTTCACGGTGCGGCAGTAGATGTCCTGAGTCTGATCTGCTTCTGAGTGGCTGGGCTGCGTAGTCTGGTGGGGATGGGTTTGGTTACGCCGGGAAGCCGAAGGAAACTGCTAGCTGGCTGCCCTTTGTAACGGTCCTCCTCCTCCTCTGGTGTTGTCTCTGTAACGTATGGTGAGATACCGTTCAGCTAGAGTGTCTGAGTGGGTCCTCTGTCATGTATGCTGACGATGCCATGTAGATGAAGCCACTGGTTGGGTGTGGACTCATCCCGTTGAATAAAACTGCTTAACTTTTCTCAAAAACACTGGCTGTGATTTCAGAGCATTTGGGGCCTCTGGGAGCTGTGTGGGCCGGCACCCTACCCGCACCCGTCCCTGCGGCTCCCCCTCCCTGGTGCCCCTGCAGCCCTGGCCACAGCTGCTGTGCGGTGGCCCCACAGCCCCCTCCCAAGCCGTTGGCCATGGTGGTGCCTTTGGCCGTGTCTGCTGGCTGCCGCCCCTGTGACCATGAGCCAGGCCCGTGGCCGCTCGCCATGGCGGACGTGGCGTGTGCCACCGCATTTGTTTAGATGAACCGCTGAGGGCACAGATGGGCTCCTTCCTCCCAGCCCTGGGCATATGGTGAAAATGCACAGGGAAGAGAGATGTAGGCCAATTAAAAAAACAACAAACCACCACTTCCAAGGGGGCGTAAATTTGCCCGTTTCCATTGCTGTGGGAGGACCTGTGCTGATCAACACCAGCCGAGATGCACCCCATGTTTCAGAGGTGGTGTCTCTCTTAAATTTTATTTAAAATGCATTCAGGTAAAAACAAGGACAACGTTCTTCCATTTAATTTCACCAAATCTTGCCTTGAAGCTCACTGCCCTGAAAGCGCAGTAACCGAAGGCTGAGGAAGGGGCTGTGCAGGGTCTCGAGCTCCTCCTGGGGCGAGGGCTGGTGGGGAAGGGCCCCCCCCTCCCTGTGCTCCCTGGCCCTGTGACAGGAACTGCTTCCAGCCCCCGGGGCCCGTGCCCATCCTCAGGCAATTAAATCCCTTTGCAAACCTGCTACGGCAGAGTGCCTTCGGGCCGTTTCTGACTTCCCAGAGGGAAAGGCTGCCTTGGGTGGGGAATGGGGTCAGGGAGGATGGCAGCCTCCACCTCTGTTCCGGAGAGACTTCACCTTCCCCTCCGCCCGCAGAAGCTGCCCGGGACCTCATATATCTGCGTCTCAGGAGGGACATCAGCTCAACATGGCTGGGGTGGCACCCGTCAGGAACACCGGGACCGCGCCACTGTGGGGCCAGCGCCTGCGGCCGGGACACACTGCCCCCGTGAGCAGTCTTCATGCGGTGGGCAGGGGTCCGTGCCTGCGAGGAGCCAGGCTGAGCATCCCCGCTGCCCCCCTGCTCGTCCTTCATGTGCCTGGGGGGGATCGACACTTGACCTCCTGTCGCTGCTGCCACGTTTTACCCCGACCCTTTGCCCGAGCACCCACTCAGCCGCTCAGCACGTCAGTGCTTGCCCATACAGGAGGATTGGATTAGTATTGCTCTCGAAATGCATTGAAAGTAGGCTTGATTTCCTTTTCAGAAGCTGATTACACAGACATTAATTATCACTGGAGGGGAGGGAGAGGGACCACAACACGGCACTCCCGTGTCCCTCCAGCCGCTGACAGTGTGAGCCCATCCACGCTCTCCAGGGGCGAGATCTGCCATGGCTCCCTTATTTTCACAGTGAAGGGTGTTTTTCCTCCCTGCTCCTTCCGCCCCTCCATCACTGGGGAGGGGGTCTACCTGCTGCCCCCCTGCCCACGGACGCAGCTCCCTGGGGCAGCCCCTCTGGGACCAGGGGCCGGTGCCTCCATCCTCTGCCCACCATGGTTCTGGCCAGGTGCCTCCCCGCTGCCACCACCCGCTGTTGGCTGCAGGCACCCAGAGCTGCTTCGCCTGGGCTGTGACAGGAGAACTGACCCCGTGTCCCTCCACTGCTGCCAGCCCCCTGTGTGGGGACCCCCCCAGCCCTGCCACGGGGACGGGTCGCACTCGGCTGCAGGAAGGGGACGCGTGTCTGTGACGCACAAGCCGTGTCAGACACAAACAGATGTCAAAATGCACTTGAAGCAAAGATGATTCAGTGCTCACTCTGTGGCCAACAGGACAAGAGCGATTACCTCCTCCCAAAGGGATGAAGCAAGGGGGCTCAGGGGCCAGGCGAGCCAAGGAGACCAACAAAGGCCCTTTCTGCAGTGGCGGTGGATCCCCGCCAGGCACCAAGGCCATCGGGACCGGCCTGGTATTTGCTTTTAAAGGATTAACTTGTGCCAGCCAAGTGGATGTGAAAACCGTGGCCAGTGCAGGAGGACATGGTCCATCACATGCTCGGCTCGGCCTGGCCCACGGTGCAGCCGGCATCCTGCCATGGGGCTGCCGGAAGGCACAGCCCTGCCAGCCCTGCCCAGTCCCGGCGTCGGCCACTGCCTCACCAGTGGCCAGCAGCCACTCCTCACCCAGGGGCTGCGCTTCATGTGCAGCATCTCACGGCACACCTTAACCTATGAGATTTATTACCAGATCAAGTAAAGCAGCAGAATTAAACAGTTTTCCCAAGGCACACGCACTGCTGGTTTCACCAAAGGTCTGTCCTGCGTCCAAATTATCCTCCTGCTGGGCTCTCCCTGAGCTGAGAAGGTCCCCACAGTAACGCTGGTACTTAATGAGCCAAATGGAGCCTCTGCCTGAGCGTAAATGTCAACATTATCAGTAAATTGATAATTGATTTCCAATTAAAAGTCCCGGTTCCCCAGCACTCCTAACTAACACAGGCTGGTGTTAAGCTAATTATCCTTTCCTCTGCCGACAACAAGCTTTTAGTGCCCTAACTGGGATATTAAATGGGCACTGGGAGCTGTGTCCTTTGTCGTCCCAGCAGGAGCTGATCCCCCAGGCAAGTGTGTGCTGCAATGCATAGGGCACCTCCGCACCAAACAATGTGTTTCACGCTGGGGAACAACATATTTGTAATGAAAAATAAAGGGTAACGTCCTTAAAGGTAGGTCAGGAGAGACTCAGCATGGTAGGACGCAGCTCTGTCTCATTACCCCTAGGGTGGCAATCACAAATGACCCAATTCTGGCTCAACTTTGAACAGGAAAAGTTATAAATTTGGGGCGAGGGGAGGAGACAGTGCTTTTATTTTGGGGGGAGAAGCTTCACACCTCATTTTATTTGTCTCTTTGGAAACCTACAGGAACCAGACTAAATACCTGGAAGAAGCTGGCTTTGCCGATGGCGGCTGTTTAACAGTCGGAATGACACGAACACACAGAATAAAACCCCACAGAACAGCAACCGCAGAGGCTGAGTGTTCAACCGTATGGACCCGACGGGGCCTGAGGGGGGCTGGGTCCCACCACGGCCATGCCAGTCGAGCTGGCAGGTTTGTGTGCCTGTCCCTGGGAAGGGGAGCAGGGAAGGGGATTACCCTGGTTCCTGGTACCAGGAAATCACGTCCTTAAAGCGTGAGACGTGATGCTTTGGCAGAGGAAACGAGGCACTTTCTGAGCAGTGTGGGTTATATCAGAGCTGGGGCATTGCCCGGTTGTCCCGTCAGGCTGCTCCTGCTGCCACCGCTGAGCTGTGGCACGGCAAACCTGCACCATTCGCCTTTTTGGAACTGTTCTGAATTCTTGCGTATTCACGCCCATTTGCGTCACCTGGCATCTGTGGGTTTAAGGTTGCATGCCAGTTCCTGGGCTGAGGATACAGGCAGCTTTATAAATTTATTTTGCTAAAACTGTTTTGGAGTAAGAAGCCTCCGCCACGCAGGGGGTCTCCGCAGGCTGGGCCACCTGGAGCCGCTGGCAGCCGGGGTTGGCTCCCGGGTGCCGCTTGCCCAGGGCTGGCTCTGCTGCCGTGATGGGGCATGGCTGGCGCGGGGGGAGCAGCCATCGGCCCGGTGCAAGGCCCCAGCCGGCGGTGACAGTGTTACACCACAGGCCAGAGGGCCGGGCGGCGTTTGTTTGGCCAGCAGATTGCCTTGCACATATGTCTTGTATGGCCTCACTCAAGCATGCTGCCGAAGAGGGATGAATTTGCGTGATGAATGGCTATTAATATTTAATTTCACCCCATCCGTGTACATTTTTAATTCAGTCCGTGTTATAATTCTTCCTGATTGATCACCACTTTGCTGACCGCTGCGTCGCACAGTGCTGCAGACATTAATTTTCAGCCTTCACCAGCGATCTCCGAGAGGCTGAGACCATCCTGCTGCCGGCTCGGGAGAGAGTGGCGCGGGGAAGGGTCGCCCCAAAGCAGGCGATGCTGCAGCCAGGGGAGAGGGGGGACCCGGCCCCTGCCCCCTCCCCGCAGCCCCCGGGCTCCCGGCGCAGGCTGGGGAGGTGCAGAGCACTCCTGCGTGGCCGAGCACCCTTCCCTGCCCCCAGCCATAACCAACGCCGTGTCCTGCCCTGCAGAGCCGGGGCTCTGGGCAGTGTTCTAGCTGCCAAGCGGATAAAAAGCCCCATATCTAAATAAAAAGCGCCTGCAAAGTCTGAGTGCACGCCACACGCGGCCTGGCGGAGGCTGCGGCTGGCCGTTTATTCAGATCCCGTATTATGTTTCTTTCCATTGTTTTTCCTGCCGCTGGTTCATGACTTCACTTTCCCCCCGTCCCGGCAGCGCGGGGGAGCAGAGACCTCCCTGATGTCCTCAGTGTCCCCCGACGCGTGGGGACTGCGGGCACCGTGTCGGCGGGGCTTTGCCGGGGACCTGGCCGAGGAGGGGCTGGCTCGGCCGCAGCTGGGACTCGCCCTGCATCTCCAGGGGGCAGCGGCCCACCCGGCCCGTATTACAGTTAATTAGTGCAGCTCCGGGCACAGCCTCACGGGAGGGGGGCGCAGGGCGGGTGAGCGGCTGCAGAGCAGAGCGGTGCTGGCAGCCTGGAGTCTCCCCTCGCCACGAGCGGCTGGTCCGCTACTGGCCCAGCCTGGCTCTCGTCAAGGGGGAGGCTCCTGGGCACCTTCCCTGGGGAAAAAGCCTCTGGGGGTTTCGGGGGGGCCCCGGCCGGGCTCTCGGGCAGGTGAGGGTGTATAAAGGTGTGCGGGACTCGCCCGCTCGGTGGCACGGGTGGG